>JAQPZY010000904.1:297500-712142 GCA_029931535.1 Margaritifera margaritifera | reverse complement strand
TCTGGAATAGGCTATAGAAACTTAGCACAAAGGCATGATAATCAGTACCTTGCTGGCAGTTTTTAGGTTATATTAAGGTTTCACAAAACTTGCCATGCAAGCATTAATCAACAAGACTGGATCAACTGCAGCAATAAGCTGTAAAAGAAAAAAACCATTTGAGTGATACTAGAGGATTTTGGGTCTGTGTTTAATAAGATCTCCCTTTTCATGTTTATAAAGTATTCAGTTAACTTTTAAATACAAATTTGCCTTTCTTTCACTTGAAATTCTTGTAATGCTTCATTCTGAAGCTTTTATGTGTTTTCTGTCTATGCAGCAACTTTCCACAAATGTATACCAGATCGATGCATGCAATAGATAAGTAGACCAACAGTGTCGGTAGATAAGTGCTAGAGTTAAGATTTAAAAGTTAGACATATGACAATATTTGTAAGGTGCCAAAAAGTGTCCAAGGTTGCAAACATCCAGGGTGTAGAAGTAAACAAAATGGACATCAATGGACGTGAGTCAGCATTTTTTTTCTTCCTGCTTTTGTTTTATTAATACAGCATCCTGGGCAACCAGCTATTAGAAATGTTCTTAAAATGGATGTGAGTCACAAGAAAAATTGTTCATTCCAATGCGTTATTATTACATTTTAAATAAAAAAAATGTTGTGTTTCAAAAGTCTTCTGTTTTTGTGTTGTGGTTTTTTTTCTTCATTTCCAATGCAATGCTGAAATTTGAAATTATACATTCGCTTTCTGAATAGTAACCAGTAGTATATTGGTATCACTCTATGATAGTGTGCAGTACCTGTTTTCCAAACACGGCTTCTGTGCCATGTGATGCATTAAGTTTTTATCTCTACTGGTCATATACCACAAGGTATTATGGGATGACTTGTTGTCCGTCATCCATCTGTCTATTAGCACACGTTTGTTATAACTATGCCTAAACCATGAGGATTACCATGAAATGTTTGCATGAAGCCTGACACACATTCATCCCAAAGATGAGTTGGTCCTAAATGAAAATGGTGCCTCTAAGACATCCAGTATCACTACCACTGCAGTCATCTTGAAAATCAGGTTATCTCTACTCCTCCTAAATGGATGGTCACATCAACATGGGGTTTTTGCTGAAAGATTTCTTGTAGCTAGTTGGTCCTAAATAAAAATGGTGCTGATCTGGCATCCAGTATGGCTGCCATAGTGACCATCTTGAAAATCTTCTTATTGCTACTTCTGGATGGACGGTCTTGTTGACATGGGGTTTTCACCAAAAGACTTCTTATGTCTAGTTAGGCCCAAATGAAAATGGTGCCAATCTGCCATCCAATATGGTCATGATGGCATCCATCTTGAAAATCTTGTTATCGCTTCTTCTAAACAGGAGAGTCATATCAATATGGTGATTTCACCAGAAGACTTGTAATGTTGTCTAGTTGGTCCAAGAGGAAAATGATGCAGATCTGACATCCAATATAGCCACCATGGCAGACATCTTGAAAATCTTATTATGTGGCTACTTCTCCTGAATTGATGATCATATTAACATGGTATTTACCAAAAGAAGACTTGGGTCATGTAGTTGGTCCTAGTTGAAAATAGTGCTGATATTACTACCAATATGGTGCCATCTATAACTTCTTGTTTTTGCTTAAGAATATCAGATGTGGTTTCAACACTTGGCAATTAAAAAGAAGAAATGGTCTTTTCTTGGATTCCTGTACATTTTTTTTGGGCCAATAGAGCATTAGTCCCTTCTAGGGGCCCTTGTTTTTTTTTTATTTTACTCAAAACTTGAAAATATCTGTTTCAGTGTATTAAAATAATTTTAGTTGAAACCTTCAATGGAAATCATACATTGCTCAGGAGTAATACAGATTTTTCATCTTAGATCTTTACACTTGTTCCCAGTACCTAATGTAGTAATCAACGTGTAGTAATCAAACTATGTAAATATCACCAACATTTGAGAGAGATTTTTCTAACTACTTGCCCTGGTGGCCATCTTGCTCTCTCCCACAATTAATGTATCTGGTGTTCAAGGTACATGCATTTTTAGAACTTGTATTGGAGTATGTAGCATTTCTAGAAATTCTGATACCTTAACTTAAAGGCCAGATTTATGTTATTAACAGATCGAGTATAGCTTCAGTTGTGATAAACTTCTTTATTGACATTACACTGGAGGAGGAGTTCTAACCATACATATAGGTGAACCTGAGTGCCCACCGATCCTAGCAAGTGCAGCATTTCAAACCACGAACTTGTTTGGGTTATAGTTGGGCTCCTATGCAAAGGTTCCATGGCAACTGTATCTAAAATTTTGCTTGATTAAAAAATTCCAAATTTTTTATTGTATTTGAATACTTTTATTGGATCAGTGACATGAGGTTGATTTCAGTAGAAGCAAATTTTCTGGCAACTGAATTATATTTGATGTGTCTGTATAAATAAAAAGTTATCAAGTTTCTGTATACCCACTAGTGGGCATCAGTCCTACTGTGGGACTTGTTTTGTATCGGGGTGCAAGCACATCAGTTAATACATGTATAATGCTATGACACAGTGTTTTTTCCTACATAATTATAAATTTTATCATCTTTTATTTATACATCTACCATTTGACAGAGTGTATTGAATTTAGGTCCGGTCATTGTGGCTCTAAGAAAACTGGGTCTTGCAGATGAACTTGTTTTAGAGTGAGTTACTTGACCAAACTTTGTGGATGGCTTACACTTAGATTAATAAAAACAATCTATAGATTCTGCAGTGTAAAGGTAAGAGGTCATGTTCGTGATAAGTCCTGTAAGAAATGATAGTTTCATCACAGTAAGTTGAGACTTAGTTGGTTTATAATCCCTTGAGTCTACCATGACCTACTAGTGCCTGCATAGAGGCACTAGTACACACAGGGTGGGCGTATAATGTGCCATTCATGGTACTCTGGTTATAATTTAGTCAACTTGGACTAGAATTAGCATAGTATAGAGATAACAGTAAAACATGGAGTTGTGACTGCTGGAATGTGAGGGATATTTTACTTTTCACATTGTTTAATGTGTATAATAGTTATTTCCATAGTGGAAAACCCATGCAAGATTTTTCTATTCTACCTATCTTGACTGTTATCGTTCTTCACATGCCATCAAAATAACTACATTTCCTGGTTTGTATGACATCACATTACTGACATATACCAGTTTACACTGAATTGTAAACCAAATCTAATCCCTTCTTTCAAATGACCCAAAAATTAAATATTTTGCCCTTTTTAATGCTCACTCTTGACATTTTGTTAATTACACATTTTTTTCCCAGTAATGTGAATAGCCATATATATTGATGTGGGATAGGGAAATTCCACCATCGGGCTCATAATTCATCAGAAAGAACTGGGCAAAGCCTCATTCATGACAACGAATTGTGACACCTTGTTGGGATTTCCTTATCCCACACCAATGCATTTGATAAATTCTATTAGAAGTCCCAGATGCATTGAGGTCACAGCATGCTCAATGTACCTTTAACTCGCTGCACCTACGCTATGATTATTTGTGGCAATTCAAGGTGAGCAAAGAATCATTTCAGCAAAATTCATTTCAATGTGTGATTTTGACCAACATCCCAATAATTATGGCTTCACATTATGATATTTCATTATTTGCAATGATATTTTGAAAAAGTAGGAACAAAAATAATAACAAACCAGCAGACATTGATGTTAGCATCCGGAAGGATGTAAATTAGTAATGAGAGGCAATAGGAAGGAATTTTGTAGAGAGAAAACATAATGTGCATCAATATATGTGTATTCTGTTGACCACTATGGACAATTTTGAGGGGGAAAAAGTAATTTCAGGATGGTATATGTTGTTTAGTATATCTTAATACTACTATAAACTTATAAACTATTGACGCAAATAATGTCTGATTTTGGCCAATGTCCAAATTATGACAACCTCATGAGACAGAAGCAGTTCTCAAGATGTGTGTGATTTAAATTGTCCAGAGAGTCTTTGGGATATGAGATGTCTCAAGAACAGTTTTACTTCCCATTCATAATGGGTTGGATATTCTGGATATTTGAAGGAAAGATTAGATTTTCAAAAGTCTGGTGCACAAGTTTTCATAAAAAAAAATGCGCCCTCCCATGTGTAGAAATCAGCATCCCCATAATCCATGATCTCAGTGTACAACCCAACAACTACGGGTTCGTGGGAGCGAGAGAGAGAGCAAGGGGGGGGGGGGAGAAATCCGTTGAAATAGGAGTTTGTTGATGAAGGTATAATTAATAATTATTTATGTTAAAGTTGAAATTGGCGATTGAGTGACTGATTTGATAAATATATATATGCCCCAAATTTTGCTATTTTAAGGTCTAGTTTCTTCATATGACTAAATACATATATAATCAATATTACGAGAGATAACACTATCTTGGTTTGTGATTTCAATACAAAATTAGCTGGATTTGATAGACATATCAAAAATGTGCATATTGATGATGTGGCTGTCCGAGAGCTTTGAAAAGTTCTAGATGATAGGAATATTTCTAATCTTTGGAGATCATGAAATTATGGTACTTTCATATTTTCAAGAAAACAAGTTGTACTAGGTGAACTAAAACTGCAGGACCGATTATTGTTTGTATTTCCTCCAAACTGCATTCTTGTGTGCAAAATATTAAATATGGAGAGGCATCATTTAGTGATCATTTTGGTGTATGCCATAAATTTAACAACACAAATTAGAAATATGGTCTGGTTTATGGATATTAAATAACAATGTACTTTGTGAGGATGAATATCTACAGGGAGTGACATAATTTATTGCAGAGGAAATAGTTCAGGAATTAATTTTTCTGAACCACTTATTTGGTTTGATAGTCTAAAATATGAAATTAAACAATCTCTCAGCTACACAGTGCAAAGCGAAATAATGAAAGATTGCAAGAATTGTATAGATTGCAAAACAAACTGAAGTTAATTTCTGAATACATTTGCCAAGAATAAGTCAACTGATATTACCAAATATGAAAACAACAATCAAAGGCTGAAAGATAATTTTGTCCAGGTGCTATATTAAGATCTCAAGCGAGATGGCCGATTGAAAGTGTTACAAATACTAAGTGTTTTCCTAATCTTAAAAATTATCAACAATCGAAATATGTGAGTAATGATTTGATTGAGCATGATGATGCAATTATTTAGAATACAGATCAAATATTAGATGAGATCGATCACCGTTTATGAAGATATTAGAGAATCACCTTAAATTTTGTAAATTCTTCTGTACCTGATGCTTTTAAATATATGTATGATGGTAGAATAACTGTTGATGAAATACATATAGCTATTAAAGTGATGCCTAAAAATAAAAGTCCTACTCTGGACTGATTGATAGTAGAGTAGTATTGTACATTGTTTGATTGTATGTATGGTAGGTTGTTACACACATTCAGAGTATTAAGAATGAATCAATTATGTCAAGGTCAATGAGAATTGGTGTTATATCACTTATTCATAAAAAAACAACGGTGACACAAGAAGCTTGAAAAATTGGCTTTCTATAAATTTATTTAATGTATTTTGAAACATATTAGCTAGGATTTGGACTACTCGTTTGAAATAGGTATTAGACATAACTATATGTCTAACATGTTGTATAACTGGAACAGAAATATTGATACTATAGTCACCGTAAGAAAAAATAGCTTTGGTTAAGGTTGCATTAATTGGATGCACACTTTTTGTAGTGAAATGAAAGGCAGTGTGAAATGCAATAAGCATGTAATAAATTCCCTTCCGATTAAAAATTATATTCGATAAGGTTATCCTTTATCAGCAATATTATATGTATTAGCAGCAGAACCTTCATGACTCCTTATCCTAGCTAATCCAAATATCACAGGTATTCCACTTTTATTGTCTAATAACGCAAGCAAAGTCTGTAGGTATGCTGATGATACAGCTATGACATTAGCAGACAAAGAATCCATTAATCAGTCCATTAGTGTACTTGACATATTATAAAGACTCTTGTGCAAAAGTAAACAAACAAACACCTGAACTTATTTCTTAAATTTATTTAGTCGGGGAAGCATCTCTTGGTTAATTATTATACTATAATTGATGCTAAGAGAATATTATGGACTACATTTTACTGATATCAAGATTTTAAAATAATGTATGCATTCAGACTCATATTTTTGAAAAGATACGTTGATCTTACTTACAAGGCTCTGTGGAAAATACGTCTTATTACTTTGTGCCTATTGTTCTAGACATTAAGCTGACAAGGAAATTATTTCTCCCTCCAATAAACAACAATTGAAAGTCATCTTATTGTTTTTATAGAAAAATGTTACATGCATGGAGATAAAATAGAAACAATATCGACATGAATATTGATCTGCTGACTGTGTTAGAACAACCTCCACTGTTAAATCCCAATATTGCATGTTGTGGTAAAACTTTGCTGTTTAAAAGTCTATACAGGCAGGTATTGTTTGTGTTCAGGACATTGCAATTGGATTTGTCTCTGGATTATTACCGAATATGGCTATCTAAGAAATGATACATAAATCGAACCCGGAGGTCAAAGCAGAAATCTAGAAAAAGACCACAATTGTATAATAGAAAGTATACCATTAGACTAGAGAAATATTTTTTACATAGAATGACTCCATTGTGTTAGGTAGAAGAAGTACTATCCATCTCAAAATTAATACCACAGTATAGAATTTATGATCAAGTAGTACAAACATATATTACATACTGTTATTTAGTTTGATATTTCAAGAACCAATGTTTGTTTCCTTGTAATTTAGCTTGGAAAAATGTAATCACTGGAAATTGATACACTTGCATTTCATATGTGTAAGGTTTGAAAATCTTGAAATCCTCTCTCTCTCTCTCTCTCTCTCTCTCTCTCTCTCTCTCTCTCTCTCATTGACACACTTGCACAATACAGAGACAGCCACATGTGTACGTGCGTCCAATAAAACACATTCCTGTTCGTAAAGCCGAGTTTGTATGATAAAAAATTTGAAATTCTGCCAAGTGAAAGAATGAATGAGGGAAAGAATAAGTTGATGAATGTATGTTTGTATATAGGTCTGTAGGTAGTTAGATAAGCAGGTAGGTAGGTATATGGTTACTTGTTGAGAACTTTCCTTTTTCTCTCATTTATGAATATACGTAAGTTCATTTTAGGTTAGTAAATATGTATGCTGCATATTGAAACGTGTCCATTCCATACTTATTGGAGGAATCCAATCAGAGTAGTGATGTCACTGAAACAATGCAGGAAAAAAAACAAAAAAAAAATCTATTTTCAGATTTCGCTTGTGCAAGTGTTTAATGATATTTAAGGATACACATACCATACAGGTATCAGGTACGAATACGCAACGATTTTAATTCGATGGAAATTACAGCCTGCAGTATGGCGGTTTGCTCCATAACATAAATCAGCGATTTTAACCAGAAATTAACGTATGCCTTTTCAAGGAAAACGAGGATGCAAAATATGACTCTATAATGACACAATTGGCTTGAAAAGTGATGATACGTCTTACAACAGATATTGATCTTACAACTGAAATTATTGGACTACCTGGTACACATATATTTGACCTATCTGATTAGAATCTGATTGAAAAGAATTGATACAACTTACAGCATATATAGCACTTACAACTGAACATATTGGACTTCCTAACACAGATGTATAACTTATCTGATTAGAATCAATGAAAGTCATTGTGTCCATCACGTACCGGTTTTCGGCAGTTTTTGTGCACCTGATGACAGCTATGTCCTAGGTCGGGCGCGTGATTTTCATCAATGTAGAATTTTGAATTCGACACTGTGTACGATAAAGTTCTTTAAATTGTATTTATGAATTTGTACAATAGATACATTACATTAAATTTTTCGACAAATATTTCATGTATAACGTAAAAACAACATGCATTTAAATTCTAGATTTCTTGTTTGGAAATCAGTTTTCCTTGTTAAAAGAAAACTATCTCTGAAATTTGTCATTTGTTTATCAAAGAAAAAATCCTGATATACTCTCCAGATAAATTTCGACGGTGATCCCTATTTCTTAGTTAGGTAAATGTCATGATTAATGTAAAAAGAATCCTGGGTAAATACCATATTGCAATTATGTAAAATTCTAATTGATTGCAGTTCAAAACAAAGAAAGAAGGAAAATTAGATATATAACATTACATTGATGAGGACAAAAATGAACCGTATTATCAAAGTCAATTACGATATTTTGCATTAAATAACTGACAAATTAAAATAAATATAAGCATTATTTTCCTCTTTCAAAATTAATTAGGAATATAATTAAAGACGATCCGGATAAGGATCGACATTTCCTCTATCTGAGCATCCATGGCCTTTTCTACATCAATATAAAAATAACAACCAAAAAAAAAAAATTCGGTGTTTAGTAGAGGCAGCCGTTTTGAATTTTATTCCTTAAAGCGGCTTTATCACATGACGGGATCAGGTGACGAAATTACACTTTACAGTGTAGGAAAACTGAAATATTATTTCATTTTTAAAAAAAATATTCAAAAGTTACTTTCAGTAATGAAAATGCTTTTTACGAAGTCCATACACACTCAGAAAATAAACCGTAGACCGCGAAAGACATTTGTACAGGTCTTTTTTTTTTTTTGCCAACAATTGGGGAAAACAACCAGCCTATACAATGGAGGTTTTGGTTTCTTTTTTTTTTTTTTTTTTTTTTTGTTTTCTTTCTTTTATTTACGTCACAGAAAAAGCCTAGGTTTCTACGATTGGGATATATATATATATATATATATATATATATATATATATATATATATATATATATATATATATATATAATATATATATATTGTAAGGGTGCAAATTTCTGTCGATCTATAAAGAGAACATTAACTTGGACAGAGAACAATTAATTAGATTTATGAGGACAGGGTGCGTATTGAATCGCTATGCTGTGGTCTGTGAGAGGAACCGATTTTTAATTAAGCATTCGTTTATTTAACAGTCAAAGAAACTGGAAGGGAAAAGGTTAACTCAATCTTTGTATCGAAAATGTCAGAGTTGAGATTGTCCAAAATCAGTTATTTGGAAATCTAGAGGGTCAGCATGACCGCAAATTTTGGCGCCTATTTATAAAAGGCGGTAGATATATTTAATCCTGATTGGCTACGCTAAATACGGGGCGTGTTTCCCACACGAAATTTCATAGTTTTAATATGCCACATCGCAAAATTTAGTCAGTCTAAACTCCTGTAAGAGGAAGATATTTTTGGCTCCGAAATTGAATTTGCAAGAAATTATCTCGTAAAACAATAATCCAAGGGACTGGATGTCTGGAAAGTTGACGGACACAATTCTGGCGGTAGAAGCGAGCAAGGTTTGAAAGCACAAGGTATTTGCGTCAATCTCATGTAATTCGTTGATACCAATATAATTATTTTCTTGAATTTATTTACTTATATTTGCATGAATTTATTTGTATAAATTCGTAGATCAATTTTCTTGATATGAGTATAACTGTGTTTGAGTTCATTATCTGAATTCGTTTAATAATCTTATATATAGGTTTGACAGATTGTTTGAATTTGTTGTCTCGAGTGTTATAGGAGTCATGTATTCTAAGAATTTCATGCATTACTTTAGTTGATATGAGTATGAGAATCCGTGTGAATTCACCGATCTTAGATGATGTCATGGACGCTAAAGACTTGAATGTGTGTATTCGCTGAAATTAACGTTAAGCCATGTAATGAATTTCATTCATTCATTTGTATAATCGAGATCGGAACTATTATGTCTCGTGTGATGTTAATGTGAGTCAGCGGTGAAATAGCCGTTAGGAAATGCATTAATCTTATGAAACTAGGTTTGTTTGTTTATGGCCTGCCGTGTTTGGCTTGACCAGATAGCCGTTGGTATCTGTTTGACTTCCGATAGGATGATATCTGACATAACGAGAGTGGAGTAATGATCTATTCCCAGTAGGATATCTGAGAGAAGATTTAGGTTGCTTCTCTGTTTATTTTGAAAGGGCAAATAGCTCCACTGACGTAATCCACTGACGTATCCACGTACCTACGTATCTACATACCTACGTATCCACCTACCCACACAAAGTTTGAGGGCCGACAGAGGCAAGATAGTCAGAGTGAGAAGAAAGCGAAGGAACCAATTGAACAGCACAGTGAAACTGGAGTGAACAGGAGGAAACCAGGTTATGAAGCTGTACAAGGCAATGACTTCGATTGTTCACTCGATTCTATGATGAATTAATTCTATCATTTAAACAGATCGGCTATTTATATAAGTATATTTGTGTTTCAAATTCGGTGAATGATTTATTTCAAAAAGAAGTGTATCTTCCTACTGTAATGCATTATCACAGTTGTTTATGTAATTGATTAAATTGTTATATTTCATATACGGGGGCTCGTTTTAGTCTGTTCTATATATCTGCTCAGATCTCTATTCATTCCATATATAAGTTTCACAATTTATATTATTCTTTACTCGATCCGAGCAATAACACCGAGGTCGATCATCCTCTAGATAACGATAACCACAACCACAACCACCCCCACGCCACAAAGTGGGCGCTCGTCCGAGGATCAGAACATTTTATTCGAGTAAAGAGTCTGAGCAAATATAGAATAGAATAAGTATCTAAACATTGATAATTTTGATAGTACTTGTCAAGAAATAGCGATCAGAGTGAATCGAGTCATTGCTTATTTTTGTATATTCTGTGCATGCAATTTTCTTGCCATTTCTTTTCATATTGTGATGAAAATATTGTAAGAGATTGAGGCACATTCCTTTGCTGTTTCGGGTCGTATTCTAAAATTGTGAAGTTAAAGTGAGGAATTACCTTTGTATTCTCTTGGGAGAAGAGATATTTAGGCCAACCCCGCAGTAGTAATTACGCCTTGTTTAGTGTGTAAGCGTTACGCAGAATTTGGGGAGAAATTCCAGCTGTGTACTGCCCGTTTATTGATTGTTGATTCAAGGGATAGTCTGGTTTAATTGAGTAGGGCCATACTAGAAGTAGGGTAAATACGTGTGGGGCTATTTTAGAGTAGGGCAGTGAAACTTGAGTGTAGGTAGCTTAATTATTGTGTCACCGTACAAGTAGACCAGGATGGCGACAGACAGACAATTAGTTAGAGAATTTAAGTCGATTGGTAAGGACGAATTAGGTTACGAAGGGGCCCAGTTAGCTGAATTTGTTGAGCGGAGTGTTAGGGGACACAAGGAGCAACTAGCCGCGGAACGAGAGAAAGACAGACAAGCAGCTGAGCGCGAACGAGAGAAAGACAGACAGGTAGCGGAACGAGAGAAAGACAAACAGGTAGCGGAACGAGAACGAGGGAAAGAAAGAGACCTCGAGCTAGCCAGATTGCAGGCCGAAGAGCGAGAGAAAGACAGACAGGTAGCGGAACGAGAGAAAGACAGACAGATTGCGGAACGAGAGAAAGACAGACAGGTCGCGGAACGAGAAAAAGAGCTCGAATTAGCCAGATTGCAGACCGAAGAAAAATCTAGAGAACGCGAACATATTTTAGCAATGGAGAGGCTGAGGATCGAAGCAGAGTCCAGAAGGAGTGAAGATCTGAACGAACGTTCGGGACCCACAAGTAGGCGATCTGAAGACAGACGACCAATTCAGATCAACCTGTCCATGTTCAACGACAAGGACGAAATCATTGACAACTTTTTGACGCACTTCGAAAAGTTGGCACTGGTTCATCAGCTACCCAAAGACCAGTGGGCTATCAATATTTCAGCATTCTTACAGGGAGCCGCGAAAGACGTCTACCATAATATGACACCGAACGAGGTAGACGACTACGACGCTCTGAAGAAAGCGCTACTACGGCACTATGAGCTGTCGGCGGGAACGTTTCGGAAACTCTTCAGAGAATCGTCGAAGAGAGCTACGGAAACGCACGCGCAATTTCATAGCCGCGTACGCGTAATTTTTGATAAATGGATGAAAATGACTGGTACCGCGCTAACGTATGAAGGCATTCGCGAGGAAATTTTGAAAGAGCACGTCTTAAGTACCTACAGAAAAGACTTAATAGTGTTCTTAGCGGAGCGTGAATTCTCAACCTTGGATGATATAAGCGTGATGGCAGAGCGCTATGAGAGCGCGCACTCGCATCCAACCACCTGGGGTGGCAGGGACCGACCTGGCATCGGTGAGCATAGAAAGACCACTGAGGTGGTACCCCAAAGGCGGAATGGTCAGAATGGTGGGAGGCCAGGGGCCGGAAATCCCAGCCGAGAACATTTCCGTGGCTCGGGGAAGACTCAGGGGGCAGAGAAGGATACCACTGGGAGGAAAGGTGAGCTGGTGTGTTACGGCTGCAACAGACCAGGCCATGTCGTTAAGGATTGTAGGAAGTATCGTCCGACAACGATTAATTCGGTAACTCCGAACACTGTTAAGAAACAGAAAACAGTGGAGTTGACTAACACAGCGGTAGCTACGGTTAATGGTGAGAGGGCAACCGTGCTGTATGATACCGGCTGTAGTTATCCGGCTTTGGTAGATAGTAGATATGTCAAGCCTGGAGATTACACAGGCGAGACGGTGGAAGTCCAGTTTGCTAACCGGACGAAAGATTCGCTCCCGGTCGTTAACATTGATCTTGATTCGCCGTATATAAAGGGACGAATTCAAGCAGCGTGTTTGTCGGGACTGTCTCATGACGTAATATTAGGGTGTAGGTATGTGTTGCCACAGCCTAACCCTATGACGTGTACACCTGTACACATGGGGTCCGTTGAGACGAGGGCTATGAAGCGAAGGTCAAGGTCAAAGCCGCTAAGACCCACGACTTCGCCCATAGACAATTTGCTACCTGGCGAGTTGAGGAAACTTCGAGAGGAAGATTTGTCTCTCAACAAGGTACGCAGGTACGCAAAAGATTTGTTACCTGGCGAGTTGAGGAAACTTCAGAAGGAAGATTTGTCTCTCAACAAGGTACGCAGGTACGCAAAATATTTGCTACCTGGCGAATTGAGGAAACTTCAAGGGGAAGATTTGTCTCTGAACAAGGTACGCAGGTACGCAAAGGATGGGTCCATACGGAAATTGCCAGACGGCGAGGTGAAGTTCTCGACGAAACGCGGTATTTTGTACCGGTACGCCAGAAAAGGGACCGATACGTTTAACCAAGTTGTTGTGCCCATAGCGAAGCGAGCAGAGGTGCTTAGGCTGGCACATGAGGGTCTACTGGAAAGCCACACGGGCGTGGCGAAGACCAGAGATAGGCTAGTGAGGGAGTTCTACTGGCCAGGTGTGTATAGGGATGTTCGGAGGTTTTGTTTGTCATGTGACAAGTGTCAGCGAATGGCACCTAAGACCTCCCATCGCCCAGTGCCACTAGGAACCACCCCGCTGGTTGATGGGCCATTCTCGTGGGTGGCGATGGACCTGATGGGTCCTATAAGACCGGCGACAAAGTTCGGGGTTGCTGCAGTTGTGACTGAAGAACCCGACGACAAGCCGGCGACAGAGTTCGTGGTTGCTACAGTTGTGACTGAAGAACCCGACGACAACGGAGGGGAGGCGAAAGTACTCCCTAGTTGTCCTGTGACGATGAACAACCCGACGACAACGGAGGAGTGGCGGAAGTACTTCCTAGTTGTCCTGTGACGAGGGAAGAAACCTACGTCGACGTTGTCCTTGACGAGATGTTAACGTCAGAGCAACGTAAGGAAGTGGAGTCGTTACTCCAAGTCTACTCAAGCGTCTTGACAGAACGATCTGGCAAGACGGATTTGGAGATGTTCACTTTGAAGCTACTGGATGAGAAGCCAGTGAAGGTGAAACCATATCCGCTGCCGCACACGAAGTTAGAAGCTGTGCGTAATGAAATTCACGCTATGATCCACTTGGGAGTCATAGAGCCAGCTGAGTTGGTGTACAGCTCTCCTGATGTTTTAGTACAGGGAAAAGACGGTGCACACCGATTTATTGTCGATTGTTGGAAATTAAACGGGATCACGGAATTCCAGATAGAAATGTTACCTGATCCCGAGTCCCTATTTGCCGGAGGGAACAACGCGAGATATTTTTCGGAAGTTCGATCTTTCTTGGGACTGGCAGGATGTTATCGTCGATATGTTGCTAACTTCAGCGCTATTGCTAGCCCATTGACTGACTTGACTCGGAAAAAGGCTCCGACGAAAGTTATATGGACAGACGCATGTGAACGAGCATTTCAGACGTTGAAGGACAGACTGACGTCAGACGCAGTAGTGAAATTGCCTGATGTGACAAAAGATTTTGTCTTACGTACTGACGCTTGTGATAGAGGCTTAGGGGCAGTGCTATTGCAAGAGCATGATGGAAACTTATTCCCAGCTGCATACAGTAGTAGGAAATTGTCAACTGCAGAACGCAATTATTCAGTCTCTGAGAAAGAATGCTTGGCAATTACCTTTGGGATATCTAAATTCCAACGTTACTTGTATGGACGAAAATTTATTTTGGAAACTGACCACCAACCACTCGCCTATTTAGCTCAAGCTAAGTTGACAAATGGACGGTTAATGAGATGGTCATTATTTCTACAGCAGTACCAAGTCCAGGTACGGCATATTAAGGGCAGCGAGAATGTAGGGGCTGACTGTTTAAGTAGACTAGGGACGTCTGAGGTGAAGGGTTCACCTGAGGACGTGTAAATGACTCAGATTACATCTCCAAAAATTTGGAGAGTAAAAGTCCCTGATTTTACTCTTCAAGGGGGGGGGGCCTATGTAAGGGTGCAAATTTCTGTCGATCTATAAAGAGAACATTAACTTGGACAGAGAACAATTAATTAGATTTATGAGGACAGGGTGCGTATTGAATCGCTATGCTGTGGTCTGTGTTGTGAGAGGAACCGATTTTTAATTAAGCATTCGTTTATTTAACAGTCAAAGAAACTGGAAGGGAAAAGGTTAACTCAATCTTTGTATCGAAAATGTCAGAGTTGAGATTGTCCAAAATCAGTTATTTGGAAATCTAGAGGGTCAGCATGACCGCAAATTTTGGCGCCTATTTATAAAAGGCGGTAGATATATTTAATCCTGATTGGCTACGCTAAATACGGGGCGTGTTTCCCACACGAAATTTCATAGTTTTAATATGCCACATCGCAAAATTTAGTCAGTCTAAACTCCTGTAAGAGGAAGATATTTTTGGCTCCGAAATTGAATTTGCAAGAAATTATCTCGTAAAACAATAATCCAAGGGACTGGATGTCTGGAAAGTTGACGGACACAATTCTGGCGGTAGAAGCGAGCAAGGCTTGAAAGCACAAGGTATTTGCGTCAATCTCATGTAATTCGTTGATACCAATATAATTATTTTCTTGAATTTATTTACTTATATTTGCATGAATTTATTTGTATAAATTCGTAGATCAATTTTCTTGATATGAGTATAACTGTGTTTGAGTTCATTATCTGAATTCGTTTAATAATCTTATATATAGGTTTGACAGATTGTTTGAATTTGTTGTCTTGAGTGTTATAGGAGTCATGTATTCTAAGAATTTCATGCATTACTTTAGTTGATATGAGTATGAGAATCCGTGTGAATTCACCGATCTTAGATGATGTCATGGACGCAAAGACTTGAATGTGTGTATTCGCTGAAATTAACGTTAAGCCATGTAATGAATTTCATTCATTCATTTGTATAATCGAGAACGGAACTATTATGTCTCGTGTGATGTTAATGTGAGTCAGCGGTGAAATAGCCGTTAGGAAATACATTAATCTTATGAAACTAGGTTTGTTTGTTTATGGCCTGCCGTGTTTGGCTTGACCAGATAGCCGTTGGTATCTGTTTGACTTCCGATAGGATGATATCTGACATAACGAGAGTGGAGTAATGATCTATTCCCAGTAGGATATCTGAGAGAAGATTTAGGTTGCTTCTCTGTTTATTTTGAAAGGGCAAATAGCTCCACTGACGTAATCCACTGACGTATCCACGTACCTACGTATCTACATACCTACGTATCCACCTACCCACACAAAGTTTGAGGGCCGACAGAGGCAAGATAGTCAGAGTGAGAAGAAAGCGAAGGAACCAATTGAACAGCACAGTGAAACTGGAGTGAACAGGAGGAAACCAGGTTATGAAGCTGTACAAGGCAATGACTTCGATTGTTCACTCGATTCTATGATGAATTAATTCTATCATTTAAACAGATCGGCTATTTATATAAGTATATTTGTGTTTCAAATTCGGTGAATGATTTATTTCAAAAAGAAGTGTATCTTCCTACTGTAATGCATTATCACAGTTGTTTATGTAATTGATTAAATTGTTATATTTCATATACGGGGGCTCGTTTTAGTCTGTTCTATATATCTGCTCAGATCTCTATTCATTCCATATATAAGTTTCACAATTTATATTATTCTTTACTCGATCCGAGCAATAACACCGAGGTCGATCATCCTCTAGATAACGATAACCACAACCACAACCACCCCCACGCCACTGCCACACACACACATATATATATATATATATATATATATATATATATATATATATATATATATATATATATGTGTGTGTGTATATATGTGTGTGTGTGTGTGTGTGTGTGTGTGTATTGGTTAAAGAGACATTCGCTGTATTTTTCATTTATATGCAAGTGACAAGTGACACATATAATTATTTTTTTTTATTCTTTGAGACATTTTAGGCCAAGCGTGAGCCGAATACACAAGAAATATTCACTGCAAACAAACAGGGAGATGATAATTGTGACCTTTTTGTTAGCAATATAAAATATTTGCCCCCTATTTACATTACGGTAGAAAAAGCACGAAGATACATGTGGACGAGAATGAGCTCTCGATGTGACTGTCCCTAAAGTCGCATAGTCCAGTCGAGAAATCGATATTGAGGTGCATGAATCATATGTGCATGGCATGGCAGAATTATCTCGCTCGCATAAACAAAATTGCACTGCATGCCTACCGCTTTACTTACTTAATAGTTAGATCAAGCCCTAATAAATTTCGGTAGCTTGGAACCGGAATCCATCCAGGGAAACGCACTTAGCTACAATCTTCGCGGCATGATATAATCAATAAGGTGCCAAAAGTGAGGTCAAAAAACAAACAAGCAAAGAGAGAGAGAGAAAAAAAGAAACAAACAAACAACTGTTGAGGCTTGTTATTCTTACTCGTCGATTCGTCTTTTGTTAAAATGTCTGAATCAATAAAATGAAATCTTTAAGTCGTAAGGCTCCCTTTCAGACAGTAGACCTTATCAGTAATATATTGAGTGAATTAAAAGGGCAATTCTATCTTTTTAAAACCAAATCGAGGCTCTGAGTCAGAATTAGTGATATCAAGAGCACCGAGCGTAAGCCTTTTGAAACGTTCGCTCTTTCACATACAAATAAATTATTCTTAGCTGAATGTGAGTGCGTGGGTGTGTTGTGTATATGTTTTCGTGTGTGTGTGTGTGTATGTGTGTTTTTGGGGGGTCTCAGAGAGAGAGAGAGAGAGAGAGAGAGAGAGAGAGAGAGAAAGAAAGAAATAAAGCTGCCGGGCTAATAAACTAGACAATGAGCTACGCTGACGTGTTTGCTTTGAAAACAACTAGTAAAGACCGGCCTTCTTGTATTTAGTTTTCCCTACAATTCTGCTTAAATGGCACAAAACTAGAAAAATTCATTGTCGAAAAGATGCGTGCATAATTTTATACAGCTCTGACTTGCAAGCCTTCTTTATTTCGATCGATTTCATCAGAATTTATTAGAAAAAAGAGAAATACTGTCGATATTATCAATTTAAGTTTACTATAAATATTATATCTAACACCTGTTGCAACGGAGGAAAGAAATCTGTGATACCCTTGACAATGTAATTAAATTTTACATCCTTTTTAATGTTAACTATCACACACTGCAACTATCACACACTGCAACTCAGACTGGTATACAATCTTAGAAGTATCATATTACTATAATCACCACATCGTAACCCTGGCATGGCCCAGTTCAACTGGAACATAGTCAAATTGAAACTATGTCCTTCTGTGGGTATGTGTGCATATTTGTGTGTGTGCGATACACAGAACCAACACAGATACTTGAATATTTCAATTGAGATCTGTGTTAGAGATCTATTCTGATGACATTATAGGTTCTAATTCTGAACAAAGTTGACTTTTCACAAGATAAGGATTAATGAAAATACGGGCTTTACGTCGTAGGTTAAACAGAAATTGTATGTAAAATTTGCAATAAACTCCTGGTGTCCAATAGGTAACACATCCAACTCCCGAAAGCTGGCAGCTTGGTTTAGACATGATACATTTATTAACTTATGTAAGACATTTTCCTTTCATTTTGTATTTACAACTTGTCAATTTAATTTTCGATGTTAAAACATTTGATTTTTAAGGTAAGAATATTCTTGCAAAACACTGTTATGATGGAGAGAATGAAAGACAAAAAAAGAAAATTGGAATAGTGGCAAACAGCTAGTGAAAACAACGTCTCTACAGAACCATTCTTTCAAGAGAAACAATGAGAACAAGATTATTAAAAAGGTTGCCGTGGCAGTCATGTTTGATCTCAGATCGGAGGATGCATGTTTATACAGCACCAGCTGCATTAGTATAAGATTTTTTTTTTCTTTCTTTTTCTTGTGGAGAGAGAGAACGTTATCTTTGAATAAGGACAACTGTTCGGAAGGACAAACACGAGCACGACTTTCAATATGGTCGCCATGGTGGCGATGGTGTAGAACAGAGCAGCACCATTTTCATGCTAAACCAAGTAAATATCATTGTCAGTCCTTTAAAAAAATACCGCATATCAAAACAACCATTCGTACAGGAAGAGAAGCAGAAAAAAACACATTTCCTCTAGGACGATCTTTATATCATTTTTAACCTTTTCTATTACAATTCATATTAATATGAAAATTCAAACAGAAGGACTAGCGACAACAAGATTTGTTTTATGATGGCCACTTTGGCGATGATGTTGGCGGTTCGATCAGCATCTTTTTCATTTGTTACAAGCTACATGTCATCAGAAGCTTTTAAATGAATTAAAGTTCCATGTTTGTGGGACGATTTATTTGGAAAGAGGTAGGGTAACAAGATGTTCAAGATGGCCACCATCGCAGCCATATTGTATATCCGAGGAGCGCCATTTTCATTTGGGCCAATTAGACGTCTGGATGAAATTGAAATTGTATGCCAAGATTCATGCATGACTTTCTTCCAAGCAGGCAAGAGGAGTAGCGATAAAAAGCAAAATGATAACGGACAACATACTCTGGACAATGGGGATTTAATGGCGTACGCAGTACCATTGCATGATCGAATACGGTGTGCGAGCAGTAGAACTGGAAATGATTTGAACAGAAAACTATATATCCGGCGATATACATGCTTGAAATATAACATTTTTAATAATGACACACATGGGTGCTCTGAAGAATTACCACATTATAAAGGCATTTATCTAATAATTAACATATATCTTGGAATGTCATTATTATTTTACACTCTTTTCCCCTGTAAAAACAAATGGTGAACAAATCATAGAAAAAGTAGTGATAAACACCTTAATTACGTTATACATGATACATGTATAGAATTACCACATTATAAAGGCATTTATCTAATGATTAGCATACCTCTTGGAATGCCATCTTTTCCCTTGTGATAACAACTGATGAACAAATTACAGAAAGAGCAGCAATAAGACACCTTAATTACGTTATAAATTTGTACATGTAGAGAGATGTAGACATAACTCAAATATGGCGGACAGGTCTTGCATTCACAAAACTTCGCAACCTGAATGTGGACACAAACACACATGTTGGTTCTTTAATGAACTTCACAAATCGATTTTGTTTGCAAAATGAAACTATTATAACTGACCAGGAATCTTTAAAAAAAAAACGAGGGAAAAGAGTACAGGTTTTGGTGATTGTTTTATGTCAGTCGTTGCTTTGATTATAAGTTACCCAAACGTTAAGCAAGAACGCACACTCAAGTTAAGGAGCAATGTAAATGTGAGCAATATCTAAGTTGGAAAAAACTGATCGTAAATACAGCCATGTTAGAAAAAGAAACGTAGGCCACAATAAGTAAGAACATTTATTATCAGACACATTCGCTGTACAAGATCCTGTGTCCTAAAATGGGTGACACGGTAAGAGAAATGGTTTCATTTGTGATGGAATATAAATTATATTGATGCATTGTTTCATGAACCGCACATAACTGTAAGCCAGGAAGGATGAAAAATGGCTTATAATAGTATTTATAAACCCAAAGAGCAATGAAAGATAGGCTTTCTCATTAGCATAGCCTCCTCGATGAAGCTACAGCATAGCCTTCAAAAATAACCAGTGTATACGGAAATATTTGTGAGCAGACTATGACTATTGTATGGAAATTGAGAGTAAGACAGTTGAAATTTAACAATTTGAAATTATGCGTGTTATATATTAATCTGGCCAGGTGTCAACCATCAGTGAACCACATGGTATGTGAAACAACCAGGGCATGTTTGTGTCATTGTTTCGCACTTAGCTAGGACAGGCAGTGTGTCCAAATAATTATAAATTTATAAAAAGAATTCTGCAGATTGTTCCTTCTCTCTTGCACGACCCTGTCATGAACCAAAAACTATGCATATCCACTAGAGAAAAATAATTAGATCACTGTGACAGTAGGTCATGCATCCAATATTACTAATGTCACTGTGACAAACTTTTGCCCGTGGAAGGTAGAACTCGCCAAAGGGAATGCTCCCATTAAGTGTAATGACTGTACCTACAGAGAAACTAAACTAAATGCAAGCACTTAATATAGTCGGTGGAGATCGAAAACTAGGTCAGAATGACCTACTTTTTCCAGATATCAGTAGTGCCATCGAAGATAAATACACCAATCAATGTTCATGATAGTGCATAGAAAAGTGTCAGAGGAAGTGAGAATGCAAAAACTAATGTTGACGCCTACGACATCAGAAAAATAAAAACAGTCACAAATGTGATTGCTGTGTCTCGTGGCTGCGTTGCAAGCAATACAAAGAAATCTACTGACTGACAACGTGTTGTATGCAAATGCAATCCGGAAATATGTCCACTGACTGAATATATGTATTCAATGTAGTAAGATGTCCACTGACTGAATATATGTATTCAGTGTAGTAAGATGTCCACTGACTGAATATATGCATTCAATGTAGTAAGATGTCCACTGACTGAATATATGTATTCAATGTAGTGAGATGTCCACTGTCTGAATATATGTATTCAATGTAGTAAGATGTCCACTGACTGAATATATGTATTCAATGTAGTAAGATGATCTTGCACTTGATAAATACCCATAACATGTCCATAGTACGAAGAACAAGCGGGTAAAGACAATGTGGAACTTTGTACGTGAAAGTATTAACAGTACTAACTCTCCACTGTGCAATTAACATACATTAATTTGTTGCAAGACTGTCATTGAATAATATAAATGATAAATGTATAAATGAGAAAACTATTGGCTGGGCACCCAGAAAGGAGAGCCCAGTAGTGATAAATTGTTTCAAATATCAGAGTATCAAATTAATTACAAAGGAATACAACGGAAATTGTGGATATCTCCAATTCATGTGCTACCTCTGCCATTTTACCTTGTCTTTCCTTTAAATGTGAATTGTATTCATTAAATGATGATAAAGTAATAATATTTTACCAGATATATGCGGTAGAACGGTGGACATTTTGAAGGCATTCACTGGCTCGCCCTTTTCGCTTGTGTGATTATCTCTTTTTTTCTCTATCTCTGTCTGTCTCCCTCTCTCTTTCTGTCTCTCTGTCTCTCTCTTTCTCACTCTCTCTCTCGCATGCGTCACTGTGACAAACGAACACAAAGAATTTAAATCGTGCTATTTTAAGTCTTAGTCTGATAATATGCTTATATGAATGTCGTACTGAAATAGCATGAACGTCTTCACGTTACACGTACAAAACTCGACTCTCCAACTCTTATTTTCATTCACACCATGTCTAAATTGCTATATGTTTTACAAAAAGTATTAATTCAGTTATTTTTCAGTAAATATTGGAATTGTTAACTGCAAATATTTTGTGATTGTTTAAAAGACTACACATGATTAACCTTTTATCAGCTGAACACGGAAAGACAATAAAATGAAGATTTGTGGCTGCCTCTTGTTTTCCAGACGATTTCTGCTTGTTCTTTTTTATATGCGGTGCTTTTGCACAAATTAATTACAAAATCATGCGCATGACCAGGAGGTAAAATGGCACTAATGCCAGCGACCACGTGCTCTTTCTCTCTTTATGTCTCTCTTCCTCGATCACTCATTGACATTTCTGTTTAGACTTTGCATCTGGTATTTGCCTTGGTAAGACTCTAGGATTTTCGTTTGTGGTGTTTAGCATACAAGCTTCAATTCAGCAAGTCTCTGATAATCTGATTATCTGCTTCTCTTTGCTCAAACTGTCAAACCATACACACTTTTCTTTTAATTAAATCTCAACTGCAATTAAACCATTCATTTTATGACAAAGAAATAATTTCACCATAATCGAAACACAAAAGGTTGACATAGATGACTTCATTGTCAAAATCATTGAGCGACATGTTTGATAGTTTTTCAGAAGTCGTCGACTGGTTCAAATGAAACAACCGAAAGTATTTAGAAATAGCTTTTCAAAACACCAGAATATCCAGTAATTTATAGCAAGAGTGATATTTGGCTCACACGCAAATAACATATTAAGAAATTGATAATTTGATTTACTTATAGGAAGCATACAATAAAACTTGTTTGAAACATTTGTCTTTCAAATTCCGATTAAATATTTTATTATTACATGCAAAATTAACGGTGGGTTAAAGAGGCACCCACCGCGGCCCAACGTGGTCATGCATCGAGCACAGCACCCTGCTCTGTGGCTCTGGCCCCTACTGTGTGTGGGCATTGCATGACTGCGTGAATTTGCTTGCTTGCGTCGATATTGATGGTGGCACATACCCTATCCATACCTGTATAACACTGCAATACATGATGCATGGAAATCGTAGAACCCAGAACGAACGTACTCTAAGTATAGTGTTGGACCTACAGTAACTGTAGCTTACATGATGGAAATATATGTCTTACTAAAACCGTTGTATTAGTAGAAAACCAGACCGGTGCAAGAAAACGTTCATACTCTGACTATAGGTGGTACATGTCAGCATTTTACTAAGAATTTATTTACAATGAAAAATAATAATGTCTGGGTTTTCATTGTTAATTTTCATACTATCATCCAAGAACATGTTTTCCTGTGCCATTCAGCTGTCCTTAAAGCCAGATGTTATAATTACTTTTGTGAATCATATTTTTTCAGAACTCTGTCGTTCGTGTTGCAAAGTAAAAATGCTACAAACAATTGCAAATCATTTGTGTCTAAAGTAAGTAACTTCTGTATATCCAGGAACCAAATCCGTACTCAGAAGTTCACTCAAAGTCACTTTTAATGGAATGAAACTTTGAAAAGGGTCTCGTTTTGACAAGTAATTGTCATTCATGACTATAATAAATCAGACTTTGTTTTTTACATTCATGATGTCTATTGTTAAAAGTAAGAAAACAGGCACCGTAAATCTACTTTCCACAAGGTTCCAATATTTGTTGATTTTGTTCATGCTATAAACGACGAATTTAAAGACACAAGGAACAGTAATTTGTATGTGCGAATAAGAGGTTGCATTTCAGAAATGCCAAACAATGTTAGGTCAATGAAAATTTCATTGTTTGGAGAACACCATAAATTGCAACCCTTGATTACCTTGAATGGTTTGGTTTAATAGAATGTCAGCCAGCCACCTTATAATTTCTGACAATAAAACCTAAGGGCTGAATTTTTATATTTAAAAAAAAAACACTTATCGATGGGCTTATCTTCGAATATGGTCTTGTCATATTGGAGCAAAACCAAATCGTCGAAAACTGGGTATACAGAGCATTACTAGCCTCTACGCATCAGGCAATACTAGTAGAGCGTTTAAGCACGTTACTTACCTTTGGTATAAATATAATATTTTTCAGAACAAATTTAGCCTGTTGTTAGACAACAAAACTTCACATTTTGTTCCAATGTTAGTAGAACTCCAGAAATGATCAGGTACATTTACTTACGTTACGTTATGATGTATGTTTATCGTGAATGTAGGTACCTACCGGCTCCTGAAAGGAAAGAAAGCAAACACTTAGTGATCTATCATTGAGATACACTATAATTAGAGCAGGTAAATGAGATACAATTTTCAGATGCAGTAAGATTAAATAAACCAGATTGCTAACATTTAAAGAAGAAGGAGTAGCCACTACTAACATTACTATGACTATAGGAATGACTACATCTAAACTTTCCTTATTTATAATACGGTCATCTATCTATCTATATATGCGTATATGTATTGGTTAAAGAGGAATTAGCTGTAGTTTTTTATGCAAGTGGCTCTTATAATTATTTTTTTATTCTCTGAGACATTTTAGACCAAGTGTAGGCCAAATATATAAGGAATGTCCACTGGGAACAAACAAGGGGATGATATTTGTGCCCTTTTTGTTAGCAATAGTATGAATTCGAGCCCTGTTTACATGACTGCGGAAAGGCACGAAGATACAAATAGACAAGAATGATCTCTCGAATTTTCCCTCGAGTAGTATATTCGTGAGTGGCATAGTCCAGTCGAGACATCGGTATTGAAGTGCATGAATCATGCGTGCATATTATGGCAGAATTATCTCGCTCAAATAAACAATATACAGTAGATGCCTACCGCTATACCCACTAAGTAGTTAGATCAGGCCCTAATTACGTTTGGTAGGTCAGTTGGTAGAACGTCTAACCGGATCCAAGGGTCGCTATCCCCGTCCATGCCATCGTGGGAAATGCATTTACCTCAGATTTCCGCGGCATGATATAGTCAATAAGGTGAAGAAAGTGCGATTAAAAACACAAAGCACAAAAAGGAATAACCCAACCAACCAACTATCGAAGTTCGTAGTTCTTACATGTAGATTCGTCATTTTGTGATACATTAAAATCAATACTATGAAAATTTTAAGTTTGTAATCTCCCTTTTAGACACTAGATCATATCAATAATATGTTGAGTGGATTAAAAGGGCAATTTTATCTTGTCAAATCTGAAACGAGGCTCCGGGTGAGTTTAGCGATCTGAAGAGCACCAAGTGCAGGCGTTTTAAATACGTTTGTTATTTCCACATAAAAATAGATCATTCTTAGCTGAATTCGAGTGTGTGTGTGTGTTGTGTATATGTTTTCGTGTGTGTGTGTGTGTGTATGTGAGTGTGTGTGTGTGTGTGTGAGAGAGAGAGATATTAATGTTGCTGGGCGAATAAACTAGAAAATCACCTACGCTAACATGTTGGCTTTGAAAAGAACTAACTAGTAAAGACCGGCCTTCGTATTTATAGTTTTCCCCACAATTCTGTTGAAATAATAAAATACTACAACAATTCATTTTCAAAAATATTCGTCCATAATTCTTTACACCTCTGGCCAGCAATGCTTCCTTATTTTCCATCGATTTTATCAGAATTTATTAGGGAAAAGGGATATACTGCCGATATTATCAATTAACGTTTACTAGAAATTTTATATTTAACAATGGTTGTAACGGAGGAAATAATAGTTGATGTTCTTAATAATTTAATACAAGTCTTCATCCTTTTTAATGTCAATCATCACACAGTGCAACTCAAACGGGTATATATTCTTAAAAGGTGTCACTTTACCATAATCGCCAGGTCGTAACCTTGGCATGGCCCAGTTTAACTGGAACATAATCGAATCTACACTATGTCTCTCTGCGTGCATGTGTGTGCGCGCGAGCCTGTGTGTGTGTCTGTGTGCAATACACAGAGCCAACAAAGTTACTTACATATTTCTATTCAGATCTGTAACAATGATCTATTCTGATGAAATTAGAGGCTATAATTTTGAAAAAGTTGGCTTTTTCCAAGGTAAGGATTAATGCGAGTACGCGCTGTATGACGTAGGTTAAATAGAAATCATACTTAGAATAAGCTCCAATAAGCTCCTGACCTCTAGCTTCTTGGTTAAAAAATAATAAATTTATTAACTTTTGTAAAGGCAGTTTTCTTTCACTTTGTATTTGCAACTTATCAACTTAAAAGCTATCAACATCTTTAGGATATTTCAGTAAGAAAACTAAATCGGCGGTATGGTCAAATAAATTGTTCGATGCTAAAACATTTGGTTTTCATTGTGAGAATATTCTTTCATAACAAGGTTTTCATGCCCAGAACAGAACAGCAGAGAAACAAAAAACAAAGAAATAGAATGAAAGAGAAACAAGTAAATTAGTTTAGAATTTGAATTATAAGAGTTCGATGACATTTGGGTTGGAGTATGGAACGTGTCTGTCTCGGCAATTGACATTTTATATCATGCAAAAGAAGCAAGCAAAAAACTCTGAAATAGATTAAAATTGAATAGATTTTGAATTCTCTTTTACTATACTGGAATTATTGTGGGTTATCCTATATATTTCCACTCATAAACAGAGTCTTTTATGAGAAGTAATTACATTATTCAAGACAAACTGTCTTTTTACCTCCGTCTTTCTGGCTGTCTCTTGCTTTCTCCCAATGCCTTCTTTACTTTGTATTCCTTTTGTTTGTTACTTTTCTTACTAAATCATATGTTGTATTGTGCTCACGCGTGCTGCATTTTATATTATATATCATTATATGCACATAACAATTATATAAATTTGTTCTGTTTTCACGTTCAATTATTCTTTCGCAAACGGTTCATACATGATGATAAATTATCTTCAAATAATGTTTCTAGATTACAATATCAACTATCATTATGTAAGTAAGATTTATCGATATAAATCTACCGCATACCATAGCATATTCACTACATGATAGGTAATCGTGCGGCTGCACATATATATCTTTTCTCTGTCTCTCTTGATTGGTTGCTTGATTGAATAATTGAATAAAATTTTTATTTATATTGTTTAAAAATGTGAAAGATAAAGTATATGTATGTACTATAAAACGTACGGCAAACGTATTCAGATGTTTAAGTCCAATCAAATTTCGATGGCAGCAAATAATAGTATGCATGGTACTGCTTACGTTGTACATGTCTGTCTCTCTGTCTGTATGCCTGTCTGTCTCTCTCTAGGATTCGAATAATTTTTAAATAGTTCTTTTTCGAAAGACAACATTTAAATTTGGACAATCGTTTAGATTTCGTATATACAGTGTTTTAGCCTGAGACAATCAATGTCTTATTTACCAATCAGCAATAAAATCCAGGCTACGATTTAGAAAGTTGACGACATAATTGTTCAACTTAATTTACAGCTTTGCTTAGCTATAGATTGTCATCTAGTATTTTTGTCCTCTTTTGAAATAATAGGATCCAAAGATTGTGATGCTAACATTATTTTGACTCATTGTTACACTACCAGATTGACAGGGATCAAAAGTTCTGTCAAATAACTAACGATATAGGTTTACTTAAAACTGCAGAGATAGCTCATCATGTACGGCCACAGCGATAATACTTTTCAGTACAAATTAGGCTGATATTAATCAATAAACGTCCCCTTTTTGTTCCCATGTAAGTACAACTCCTGAAATCATTAAGTACATTTACTTACGTTACGTCATGATGTATGTTTATCGTGAGTAAAGTTACTTACGAGTCCCTGAAAGGAAAGAAAGCATACAATTAGTGCTGTTTCATTCATCTAACTATAATTAGAACAGGTTTGATATGTTGTAAAGAAACATAATGCTCTCTCATCACACAGACCGACATCGAAATACAATAAAGCAATGTTTTGGGACAACATTAAAACACAGGAATACAACTTTGAATACAGCAACTTTTATGGTGCTTTCACTTGGAAACTCTTATTCATTATTCAGATAAACTCTGTGTTATCTTAATCAATTAAAAATATGAGAACTGTACTCGCTTCCATGTTTATTGGGATATAATAACGCATTTTCTATTAAATAAGAATTATTTTCACAGAAAAGTTTATATAGCATAACTAAACCATCGTAAGAAAGAAGAACTACAGATTATCAACATGTCAGGGCTGATGTGCCTTAACGATCTATACTTGGACGACTCTTATTTATAACGTTCACTCCAGTATAAGACGGTTCGCTGTATTGACACTTAGAGGGCACGTTGTTTGTAAACAGTTGTAAAGTCGTGGATACTCAGCATATTGATCTTTTCTGCATCACGACTTAATAAACGTTGTCATTCCTAACGGATTTTGAGGCGATTGCCCTGGATAATTTTCAGCTCATTTGGAAAAACCGTTATGGACATATTTGTATTTATTTATATTTGCTGGGAGATAAGCTTCATAATCCCATTTTTGGACAGATCAGCATTAGTTAGTGCTCAATCCTGCATTCTTTCCAAAAGGGAAGGAAATACTGCCCTTGTCGCAAGATTTCAATATACGTCACCTACTGGACACGATGAATGTGGGAGCTTTCATGTTGTCACGGATTCACTCTATGGTCAAGGCATATCAAGCGAAATTGTATACTATAGTCGTGGCAAGACTTGACAGGAAACGATATATGACATGTTTTGCAAACGTGATTGTCTTTCTCTGGTAGACCACAGTGAATTCACTTACAGCACCCGTAAATGCTGTTTTGCAGGTTCTAACTGAAGTATATCTGGATGAGTTGGAATATAGTGCGTTAAATTAAGCTCACTTCGCCTGTCTATTATTGTGAACTGTGACAATGCATCTCCAGTGTGATCACACCCTCTTGCGAAAAGGTTCATGAACTTAGTTTTTTTTTTCTTTCTAGGCCAGCTCTTCCTAAATACAGTTTCAGTACAGCACTATTGATTTTGTAATGCTCTGACATCGAGTATAAATGTTCGACACCTCCGTTAGAGTGCATTTACCAGAATGTTTCTGGTGATTGTTGATTGATATTCAGAGCTAGTACGAAATTCATTTTATTAATTCATGTCACTAAAGCGCAAAATAATCGTTAGTTTTGCCCTTTCATTAGCAGTATGGTACTGTATATATTATATTATGTGTTGTCGTCTACACGGCTTTTTTTCTTAATTGTAAATCCTGAGAATATGTTTTCTTACTATGCATGAGAATTCATTGTCAAATGTATCCATCACTACTAATTTCTCCAGTAAGCTTGAGGGTGCGTTGGGGTAATAGAACTGCAAAATTACACGAGACGTACATGTAAGTTGATGTTTGTAATTCCATTCCACCACGGTGTCTGAGCGATTACAGCCCTACACTGCAGAATTATCCAGACAATCAAGCAAACGTTGCAATTTGCAACCCACCATGGTGATATCTCGGCATGGTGTCTACATTTTAGCTGCTCTGAAGCCTGAACAGTCATGTGACCTATGTCATCTCATGTAGTCCGTAAGATACCGTGGTGCAATGGAAAAGTCAAACATCAGCTTACAGGAAAGTCTGGTTTCTTTTGCAAACATACCTCATATTGAACTGATGACACATGTTTGAGAGCAATGACTGAACTTAACCATGCAAGAAATACAAATATGCATCACAAAAAACGATTAAAATAGAATTAAAATTCGTAGGGGAAAGAGCAGGGTGAAATAGAGTGAAGCAAAAGGCAAAATGTAAACAATAGGAAGGCAAACATATCGCTAAACGAACAAAATCCTTGACAATTTTGGAAATGTGTCCGATAGTTACGTAATAAAAAGAGCAATGAATCGG
This sequence comes from Margaritifera margaritifera, assembly GCA_029931535.1. Classification (NCBI taxonomy): domain Eukaryota; kingdom Metazoa; phylum Mollusca; class Bivalvia; order Unionida; family Margaritiferidae; genus Margaritifera; species Margaritifera margaritifera. The sequence continues at coordinate 682,237 of JAQPZY010000904.1, read as the reverse complement.
ATAAATTAAGCATGAATAAATTCGTTATTTTACTTAAATTGTGTAGGCATGGGTTCGCATTAAGAAATGGGAAAAATGTAATGCAGATCATGTTCATTTCATTCCTATGTTTTAGACAGGAGTCTTAAGACAGCAAATGTACCGCTAAACTTGCAAAAAGAGTACCGAGAAAGGGACATTATATTGTTGAATACTTCTTATGCAGATGAATGAATTTTGTTTTGCAGAAGCTACGTTTCTTATTTCAGTCGCAGTGACTTTGAAATTCGTCCTTTTGACCGTAAAACAGGTAGGCTTCTTTTCACCTTAAGTGTACGCCATCCACACAGTTTGGTCTCGGACTGTAATGGAGAACTAAGTTTATTGTGCAGAAGCCCTTTTTCGTCTTTCAATGGCAGCGACATTGGCCTTTGATCTTTGAATCAAAATATAGTAGGGTTTTTCATTACCCCAAGAGGAAGCCATTAACAAGGTCTGGACCAGGTGTCTGATGTAGAACTAATGTCATTGTGCTAAACAATTTTATTCTTCCAGTCACACTGACCTAGACCTTTGAACTTTTGATCCAAAAATCGATAGTTTTTTATTTTTTCTTGTTTCCTTAACTGTAAGCTATTGACGCAGTTTGATGACCTAAGATGTGGAGAAATCGAGTTATTGTGTGGAAACTGTCTTTATCTTTACGTCACCGTGACCTTGATCTTTGAGTTTTCGACACTACTCTCAAGAGGGTTCTCCTTTACTTCATGTGCTAGCCATCTACCAAGTGTGGTAAATGTAGATGGTGGAAAACTCTCCTTATTGTGGAGAAACCAGTTTTTCTTTCAATGACAGAGACGTTGACCATTGACCTTTCGAATATAATTTCGACATAATTATGTCTTACCCCATGTACAAGTTGTCACTGTGTCGATCACGCAAACCCGGTAAAATTGTAGCTAGAAGCACAATAGTACAGTCAAAAATTTGAAGAAAAAAGTGTCCTTCAAATAATTGAGACACAAACACTGGCACAAATGCAAATACAAGCCAAATTTACGATAAAACATATTTTTCACATTAGACATCCATTCGTATAGAATTGAATTAAAAGCTTTAAATACCGATATATTATCGGATGAACAAACTAAAGAACCACGACAGTAATGGATAAAGTCTTGTAAACACTTAAATGAGGAGCTTAAGAAGTTAGGAATTAGCAGACTATTAAGAATCTGTAGATAGTATCGATTCCAAATTATAATCATTCAAATGCAAGCTGGAATTGTGCGACAACAGATGTAAGAGTATAAAGAAGAAACACAAAGAGAAAACCGTAATGGAAAAAAATGGCAAAACGGAAAATAGACTGTGCTGCAATAACCGACATGAGCTGATTGGAAAGAAATTTTAGGGAAAATAAATTTAGAAAATAAAAACTTTCAGTTGCAGTAAGACAAAATAAATTATTAATATTTTAGGAAGAAAACGGTGTAGCCACTGCTACCATTAATACGTTTTTTGACCTGACTATAAATTTGTCTTATTAATAATATGGTAAAGTGTTTTGTTCAAAAGATGACAGTTGTACATCTTCTCCTGAAGATTTAAAGAGAAAAGTGATCAAGTATATTAAGAAAGATCCCAAACTATGCATTCAATAACACTTTTTCTTTCAACAGTTCGACGTAATTTGTCTTAATAAATCTCAAATCTTTAAATCTAATATGAATAATAGGGTCAAACAGTCGTGGCATATCGGGTATTATTTGTCTTAATAAATCTCACATCTTTCAATTTAATATGAATAATAGGGTCAACCAGTCGTGGCATATCGGGTATTATTTGTCTTAATAAATCTCAAATCTTTCAATTTAATATGAATAATACTGTCAACCAGTCGTGGCATATCGGGTATTATTTGTCTTAATAAATCTCACATCTTTCAATTTAATATGAATAACAGGATCAACCAGTCGTGGCATATAAGGTATTATTTGCCTTAATAAATCGCACATCTTTCAATTTAATATGAATAATACTGTCAACCAGTCGTGGCATATCGGGTATTATTTGTCTTAATAAATCTCACATCTTTCAATTTAATATGAATAATAGCGTCAACCAGTCGTGGCATATCGGGTATTATTTGTCTTAATAAATCTCACATCAATAAATTTAATATGAATAATAGGGTCAACCAGTCGTCGCATATCAGGTATTGTACTTGGGTTGAATACCCGGCTAAGTCTGATAACTCATTAATTTAGGTTATTGTACCCAAAGAAATAATTTTAATATCATGTTTCCCTCAATAGAACAGGAACAAGGTGTGAACATAATCAAGGATTGGTCGACAATATGCCTACGGGGAAGCTAAAATCAAAGTAAAAAGACTTTGTAGCTTTTGGATGCTTGACTATTTAAATGTCTGGGAAATAACATATATAGTATTATCACAGTAACGCGATCTTGATTGCTAGATCACGTCGAGTTGGCAGCATTAGAAAATCCAGATCATTACGAGACGCGAAGCCAGGATCCGGATTTTTATGCTGACAACGAGACGTGATCTAGCAATCAAAATCGCATTATTGTGATAATGTTATTTTTGTTACATACGTATCAATTTTCAGATAATTTAATAAAATCACTATATGTAGTTGAAAAACACAAGTAATTGCTAAACATTTCAACCTCTTTAATACGAACTTCATCTTTAAGCATAAACCGAATTACTTTTTGAAAGGCTGATATGCGCATGAATATTAGTTTTATGAATGAAGTTTGTGAAACAACGCTCACTCAGTTTCAATAACACGAATTCTTCGACGCTTGAGGGCAGACTACTCATACATGTGATTTACAGTTATTTGTGCAGTTCTGAAATTTTGCATCACGGAAGTTTTCAGCAGCTGAATGACTGGAAGTTTCTTTCAGATGCCAGGTTGAATGCGGTTAAGCTGTTTCTGGCAAAACCTTGTGAGAGGCTCCGATGGGAACTTGGCACGGGAATGACAACATTGTTTTGACAGTTATTTACAAAAGGATTGGAGAAATTGTTGGAACTTGATGGTATAGATTTGTTGAAGAGAATATTACTCATTTATAATTTCAAATTCATCCATTATGCGTGAAACTGATTAATGTTACCATTTATGAATTTCCGTAAATTGGTTGTACTGTACAACTGTAATGTTTTGGTACGCGATTTCCGAATATGATCTTGTTTCAGACGAACATTTTAGCAATATTTTACTACTTCAAAATAAACGAATAAATGATTTGTTATTGTTATTGTGACAAAAACATTGTTTAGACCTTTCAGATATTTTACATATAACGCAAGGTTTCTTAACTAACGTAGCTGTGAGAGCTTTGTTTACTGCTAGTGTTGGCATTCCATCGCTAGGGGCGCTGCTATTGTCACCAGGAAACCTCGAGGTTAAAGTAGTCCCAGCCTCGTCTGAGAGTATGGTGATACGGGTTTAGAAAACGATAGTATCGTTTTCCTGCTTGTAGGAAATGACGGTAAAATTCTGGCTCTTTCTTGGGTAGAAAATTGGTAGGTGTATAATAAAGCATTATAACTTACAATGATTATTTCTCAATTACCTGGCAATACAGGCGACACACTGATTGTCACTTTATCAATGGTGAGCAAATCCGAAATATAATATGCGTCTTCTGCTATTGTTTCTTATCTGTAATAATAGTTTACGTGTTCCTTATCTGTAGAAGATATATACCCGTATTATGAAAATCTTCATGTATTATTTGAGTCAAACATAAGAGGACTTAGTTATGCGCCAAAGAAAAAACATTAGAATAGCCTAATGTGGTTCGCAACGGTGATCTCATCCTAAGTAAGAAAATAAAGCACACGAGAAATGAATTGATAACAGTATGATTGTGGTAAAAGAAAATATAAGTTCCAATAATATTTCGTGTAATACATGTCTGTGTCTAAGATATCTCTTTTCAGATCAATTAATACTTACATGTTGCTTGTCCCATTCGTTCTGAAAGAAGAACATAATAAATGTGATATTAGAAACGTTGATATAACTTTGAATTATGTGGCTTCCAAAGAGGGTATCTTCGCATGCGAATTTTTAAAAATACAGCGTATCTTATTGCTTCGAATGAGTATTCTATAATGGTTGTCGTTTGAACTAATTTAATGGCAGGGTTATCTCCCATTTAAATATATGTATTTCAACAATACGCTTAATTGTTTAGGTCAAACGGTTATAATTCGGCCCACGGATATATACACATAGTGAGATCCACAGACTGATTTTCAAACACTCATACAATCTAGTGTAACTGGTACGGTGCACTGGTGATTACTACAAAAAATAAGATAGTACACAAAACATATTCCTGTATCATGTAATTCACCATGTGCTATATACTAGTACTTATCCACTCCAGTAAGTGCCACATGCAAAGCCACGCAGTAGTAGCACGAGAGCAAAACAAATACTGCGAAAAAAATAGACCGGGACTGGTCTGGTAAATTGATATTTTAAAATAAAGTTTTTTTCAAAAATGCAAAAATTCTCTTCTACACAAACTCGTATCATACTTGTAATCTGCATGTGATTACTCACAGCATACACACAATACTCGTCTTTGTATCATTTACTACAGATTCTTTCTCGCCTTTCCTTCACAAAATGAAATTAAAAATAAACTTGATATCATCAGGCGAAATCTGAAACAGTCAGCATGTTTTTTTCAATCGAGGCCAGGAAGAAGATTTAATTTTGTCTTGAACTTTTGGACACACAAATTAAGGGAAAGTTCTACATACTATATAGTATGTCTATATCAGCAATGCTATGCTATAATCACATCCAGTTAAGCTCACCATAGTCTCGAAATCATCTTGTGGTATATTCTCTACATGTAGAAGAAGAAGTGAATCTAAATTCTAGATTGTATACAGCTGCTTTCTCTCTCTCTCTCTCTCTCTCTCTCTCTCTCTCTCTCTCTCTATATATATATATATATATATATATATATTGTAGATTGTATACAGCTGCTGTCTATATATATAGAGAGAGAGATACACATTCATACATACATACATACATACATACATACTCATCAAGACATGAATGTATACAAATATGGTTGCAAGATATCTTTAAAGTTGTTGCTATATCTATCTATTGACATATCTCTGTATGTATGTAACTATGTATGTATGTATGTATGTCTGTATGTCTGTCTGTATGTATGTCTGTCTGTCTGTATGTATGTATGTATGTATGTATGTATGTATGTATGTATGTATGTATGTATGTATGTATGTATGTATGTATGTATCATGAAGTGTAGAGTATTAGAACGAATGTTTAAAAATATTTTAGATAAAAGACATAATGATAAAATTCAGAAAAGAATTGGATGTAATGATGTTGTGTTTACTAAAAAGTCAAAGATAAGATATCGGCTTAGCAGTATCTGAAAGTCGCTAGGTGTACGAATCGTTTAAATCAATTTGTACTTGGCTAACGTAAATGACGTTTTTCACTACCATGAAAAAATAGGCGTAGTTGAATGAGCATTAAAAACTTTCTATCGACGGCAACGGTGGGGAAATTAGTAACTGGCGTGATTAGGATGAAGAAGATTTTCCGCTACATTGCAAAACGTAAGCAGTTGTTGAATGAACATTACATCCTCCCTTTATTAATGGAAATATTTAGCTGACTTATTTCAAATCAGGTGTCGGGTATTTTTGACTTATGTGCTATAAGTTACTCGACAAAATATAGCTTTGTTTTTGACAACTCATATATATGAAACATCCACCTCATATTCTTGGCATATTTCCATAATGGGTAGTATGCTTATCGATCTCATTGGCTTTTTTATGATGCCAGATTTTAAACCACTATATTTATTGCTAAACGTTTAGACCCTCCACAAAAATATTTTTTATTTATTTATTTATTTATTTATTTATTTATTTATTTATTTATTTGTTTGTTTGTTTGTTTATATTTGCAGATGCAGAAAGGGAAACTGGGGTCTAATATTCTTGTCTTAAAATTAGTCGTTAAAAGGTGGTGCAAAAAGAGCCTGTAGTGAAAGTAATGGAGAAAAGTAATCAGAATCACTAGTGGAAAAGACTGAACTGGTGTCTTTTTTATTTTCTTTCGTTTTTTATTTGTTGTTGTTGTTGCTAGTGTTGTTGTTTTTGTTGCTGTTTTCATTTTTGTCAGCTTTAGCTGTCGAAAATTCATCATGAACACATAATGAAAATAATGGGTAAAAGTCCTTCAGAACTAGGTAGTATATATAATGTATTTTAATTTGTATGTCCTGGAGAAATAGGTAGTATATATAATGTATTTTAATTTGTATGTCCTAGAGAACTAGGTAGTATATGTAATGTATTTTAATTTGTATGTCCTAGAGAACTAGGTAGTATATGTAATGTATTTTAATTTATATGTCATTGAGAACTAGGTAGTATATGTAATGTATTTTAATTTATATGTCATAGAGAACTACGTAGTATATGTAATGTATTTTAATTTGTATGTCCTAGAGAATTAGGTAGTATATGTAATGTATTTTAATTTATATGTTATTGAGAACTAGGTAGTGTATGTAATGTATTTTAATTTGTATGTCCTAGAGAACTAGGTAGTATATGTATTGTATTTTAATTTGTATGTCCTAGAGAACTAGGTAGTATATCTAATGTATTTTAATTTGTATGTCATAGAGAACTAGGTAGTATATGTAATGTATTTTAATTTATATGTCATTGAGAACTAGGTAGTATATGTATTGTATTTTAATTTGTATGTCCTAGAGAACTAGGTAGTATATGTAATGTATTTTAATTTGTATGTCATTGAGAACTAGGTAGTGTATGTAATGTATTTTAATTTATATGTCCTAGAGAACTAGGAAGTAATGCAATGTATTTTAATTTGTATGTCCTAGCGAACTAGGTAGTAATGTAATGTATTTTAATTTGTATGTCATCGAGAAATAGGTAGTGTATGTAATGTATTTTAATTTGTATGTCCTAGAGAACTAGGTAGTATATGTAGTGTATTTTAATTTGTATGTCATTCAGAACTAGGTAATGTATGTAATGTATTTTAATTTGTATGTCCTAGAGAACTAGGTAGTATATGTAATGTATTTTAATTTGTATGTCATTGAGAACTAGGTAGTATATGTAATGTATTTTAATTTGTATGTCATTGAGAACTAGGTAGTGTATGTAATGTAGTTTAATTTGTATGTCCTAGAGAACTAGGTAGTATATGTAATGTATTTTAATTTGTATGTCATTGAGAACTAGGTAGTGTATGTAATGTATTTTAATTTGCATGTCCTAGAGAACTAGGTAGTATATGTAATGTATTTTAATTTGTATGTCCTAGAGAACTAGGTAGTATATGTAATGTATTTTAATTTGTATGTCCTAGAGAACTAGGTAGTGTATGTAATGTATTTTAATTTGTATGTCCTAGAGAACTAGGTAGTATATGTAATGTATTTTAATTTGTATGTCATAGAGAACTAGGTAGTATATGTAATGTATTTTAATTTATATGTCATTGAGAACTAGGTAGTATATGTATTGTATTTTAATTTGTATGTCCTAGAGAACTAGGTAGTATATGTAATGTATTTTAATTTGTATGTCATTGAGAACTAGGTAGTGTATGTAATGTATTTTAATTTATATGTCCTAGAGAACTAGGAAGTAATGCAATGTATTTTAATTTGTATGTCCTAGCGAACTAGGTAGTAATGTAATGTATTTTAATTTGTATGTCATCGAGAAATAGGTAGTGTATGTAATGTATTTTAATTTGTATGTCCTAGAGAACTAGGTAGTATATGTAGTGTATTTTAATTTGTATGTCATTCAGAACTAGGTAATGTATGTAATGTATTTTAATTTGTATGTCCTAGAGAACTAGGTAGTATATGTAATGTATTTTAATTTGTATGTCATTGAGAACTAGGTAGTATATGTAATGTATTTTAATTTGTATGTCATTGAGAACTAGGTAGTGTATGTAATGTAGTTTAATTTGTATGTCCTAGAGAACTAGGTAGTATATGTAATGTATTTTAATTTGTATGTCATTGAGAACTAGGTAGTGTATGTAATGTATTTTAATTTGCATGTCCTAGAGAACTAGGTAGTATATGTAATGTATTTTAATTTGTATGTCATTGAGAACTAGGTAGTATATATAATGTATTTTAATTTGTATGTCCTAGAGAACTAGGTAGTATATGTAATGTATTTTAATTTGTATGTCCTAGAGAACTATGTAGTATATGTAATGTATTTTAATTTGTATGTCCTAGAGAACTAGGTATTATATGTAATGTATTTTAATTTGTATGTCATTGTGAACTAGGTAGTATATGTAATGTATTTAAATTTGTATGTCCTAGAGAACTAGGTAGTATATGTAATGTATTTTAATTTGTATGTCCTAGAGAACTAGGTAGTATATGTAATGTATTTTAATTTGTATGTCCTAGAGAACTAGGTAGTGTATGTAATGTATTTTAATTTGTATGTCCTAGAGAACTAGGTAGTATATGTAATGTATTTTAATTTGTATGTCATTGAGAACTAGGTAGTATATGTAATGTATTTAAATTTGTATGTCATTGAGAACTAGGTAGTATATGTAATGTATTTTAATTTGTATGTCATTGAGAACTGGGTAGTATATATAATGTATTTTAATGTATATGTCCTAGAAAACTAGGTAGAATATGTAATGTATTTTAATTTGTATGTCCCAGAGAACTAGGTAGTTTATGTAATGTATTTTAATTTGTATGTCCCAGAGAACTAGGTAGTATATGTAATGTATTTTAATTTGTATGTCCCAGAGAACTAGGTAGTATATGTAATGTATTTTAATTTGTATGTCATTGAGAACTAGGTAGTATATGTAATCTATTTTAATTTGTGTGTCCTAGAGAACTAGGTAGTATATGTAATGTATTTTAATTTGTATGTCCTAGAGAACTAGGTAGAATATGTAATGTATTTTAATTTGTATGTCCTAGAGAAGTAGGTAGTATATGTAATGTATTTTAATTTGTATGTCCCAGAGAACTAGGTAGTATATGTAATGTATTTTAATTTGTATGTCCTAGAGAACTAGGTAGTATATGTAATGTATTTTAATTTATATGTCATTGAGAACTAGGTAGTATATGTAATGTATTTTAATTTGTATGTCATTGAGAACTAGGTAGTATATGTAATGTATTTTAATTTATGTCATTGAGAAATAGGCAGTAATGTTGTTTTAATCTGTATGTTGTTTTTGCTTTTTTGTGTCATTTTTACCATTTTAGTAGTGAACAAATGAAATGTAATCTGTCTTTCCTTTTTGTAAATAACTTGGTGCAAGAAAAGTTTTCCAGAACTACTCTCGGGTCTGCTTAAGGATTTACTAATTTACTTTAAAAATATCAGTGATTCTATGTCAAACAGTATAAATTTGAGTAATTTTATCCTTGCGATTTATGTGGATATTTATAAACTCTGTCTGATCGTCCGTCCGTCTGTCTGTAAATCTACCTATCCTCCTAAACCTCTGGATGCATATTCAACATTTATTTTATTTTACATAGAATGCACATGTGATAACCATTTGCAAATAGGTCATGGTTTTGGAAGTTGTTCTTTGGGTCTCTGATAAGGGATCAAAAAAGGCAAATATAAAATATTTCAGCTACTGTGCTATTTTTTAACATCTTTGGGCCTAATTCTAAACGTGCAGTCAAAGCACAAGGACACGTCGTATATGTATTGGTATTAGTATTACGACCTCTGACTGAAGGTCATTGCGACGGGGTCGTGGAGAGATAGAGTGTTTATGCTTTGATTTTGTCATGATAAGATACGGGTCTTGTTTTTAGCAACCGAGATGTCCGTCACCTTTGCCTGTGATAGTGTAAGAGGAGTGAAACGGGACTGGATAAAACTCGTTATGGATGCATTTATCAGATTATTTTTTCCGATGTTATAAGACTTCAAACCGTATAAATATTTAAACATTAAGAATATGTAGATAACGAGCAATGTTTACCCTGTGGAATGGAATATCTCAAACGGGGGTTGTCTAAATATCTCAATCTCATCCCATAAACAAATTGCATGCAAATAATTAAAACACATTCGTTTTATCCCCTTTAATTATGTTAACGGTTGAATGTATCCTCCATGTTTGGATCAGTGTTGTAGATTTATTTGAATCCAAACGCAGCTGTCTATTGGTGATAACAACAGATTAGCATGAACTCACGATAAAAAAGTACTTCTTCAGTGGATCTCTAAAATAAAATAATATGATACAAAGTGTTGTTTTTTCGTGAAATATTCCTGGATAATATGTATATACTATATGTAATTAAGATATTATTGTAGCTGTGGCAATTAAATTGGTCAGTGCTCTAGGCGAAGTGAACTGTTTTTCAGACCTGGTGTTTAACATTGTTTGGTATGGCTAATATACAAACATCGATCTAATATTAATTTAAACTCAAATTAATTATAAAATGTGATAAATATGTGGTGTACACAAATTAATATTGAAGAATCAACTTTTCAGTTCAACGAGGTGCATCATAGATGATACAGAAGTATACGTACACCTAACTTTGTTTTACCATCTTTTTTTTAATTACTGCTTTGAAAATTCCTTGTAAATGATACAAAACTTGCAAAATGAGAATTAAATTCATTTCATCAAGATGTACATACTGTCTGTGATGACATCTGTCATCTGTCTCTCTCTCTCTCTCTCTCTCTCTCTCTCTATATATATATATATATATATATATAGAGAGAGAGAGAGAGAGAGAGATAGATAGATCGAGAGAGAGATAGATAGATAGATAGATAGATAGATAGATAGATCGAGAGAGAGATAGATAGATGGATAGATAGATAGATAGATAGATAGATAGATAGATAGATAGATAGATAGATAGATAGATAGATAGATAGATCAAGAGAGAGATAGATAGATAGATAGATAGATAGATAGATAGATAGATAGATAGATAGATAGATGGATAGATAGATAGATAGATCGAGAGATAGATAGATAGATAGATAGATAGATAGATAGATAGATAGATATATAGATAGATCGAGAGAGATAGATAGATAGATAGATAGATAGATAGATAGATAGATAGATAGATAGATAGATAGATAGATAGATAGATACACACACATCTATGTAAATCCGTAAAATCTTCCTTGTACATTCAAACCAAATATAGACATCAGTCACGAGGAAACAAAAACAATGGATACATTTATCATACTCAGACTTTATTATTTATTATGTCTAATTCATTGAGGTTGTTGGCAAAAAAAACTTATATATGTATTTAATGTTTAATTCTTCCATAAATAAATACAGGTTGCATTATTGCCTAAATGACATAATGAATCTAATTGTGTCATTTAGTATAGAGACGACAAATGGCAAAGGATAATAATGTAATATTTCGGTTTTTAAATATAATTGTATTGTGGCTGGGAATATTTTACAACTGCCATCGAAAAGCAATTCAGTATTTGTGCAAGTTGCTTTAGTATAGATCAATCTCTGTATCTTAGTTCACAAATTACATCAATTTTATTTACATGAGAAGATACAACAGACAAAAGTATGCACGTAAAACATTTTTGTTTATTTTTGCCTGTTACAAATCTCAACAATGTTTCTCCAAGCTCAAGGTATTCAAGCCTTAAACTAACTCGGCAGTTTCATTGGAACATTGTGTTATGTATGATATTTATATAATATTATAAATAATTTAGGAAATTATAAATGTTTCTTGACTTTAATATTTGCTCAAACCTTATTTATCAGGTTTACATGTTTAGCTATTGTCCTTGAATTAGGTTGTTTACTTAGTATTTGAGTTTAAGGACTGTTTTGGTAAATAAGTTGTGATTCAATTTGAGGTCAGGGTTGATTTTGTTTACATATAAAACTAGAATTTCCTTTAGAATTATGTGCAAAAAGTCATGTCTACACAGGTAAAATTCCATTAAGACGACACATATTGTAGAATATTATGTCCTGTGACTTGCCTTATATTTATACAGCATTTGGTAAACAAGATTTAATTCCTATTCAAAACTTCATGTCATTAACATCAGTCTATTAAGGAATTTATTTAAGTAATCGGATTTTACAGTTGTGAAAAATCATTCCAAATTCAGAAAGAGGAATTATATAGAATATTCATTGGATTAAAAAAGTGCTCATAGACTTTTGGATTTTGGATTTTGAATAGATGATTTGGAGATTTACGTGAACTTATTCAAAGATATTCTGGAGTACTTCAATTTTGGCACATCAGCACATTAAAGAATATTGGCACATCAGCACATTAAAGGATACAGTAATTCACTCGGAACATTCTATGTTAAGGACTTGTGATTAAGACACTTAGGATTTTTGGATTATTTGGATATTAATTCTCTTTACTGTAAGTGTCTTTTCATTTTCAATTTAATTATCTACAAATAAATTGTTTGTTGATTTTTCCTTGATTTGTTTGTTTCACTTTCTTTCCGTTACATTTTTCTTAGACCATAGAGTCGTAACAATTGTTATTGAACATTTACTTGCTAGAGATAAACTCGTTGGTTCTTATAAACTTTACCTTTGCTTTTTGCGACACACCGAGAAGTCATTCTGAATAGATGGGCGAACGTTACTTTTCTATTTTGTACTTCAAACGTTACAACCAGAACACTTATACGGGTCACAAAATTCAACTTGACGTTCTATCTAAAGACCTGATTATCTTATAGACAGTCTATCCATGCCGTGTATCTTTGTAAAATTTAATCAAAATTGCCTCCGTATTTCAAAAGGTACAGTCCAGACACTGAAACAGGTGACAAAATTACATTTTCCTTCCCATGACCTTGAATAATGTCAAGCATGCCTGGTCACGTTACACATAAGGGAAAGTCTCATGAACATATCTCCAAGACTTGTAATGTTATGGGCCGGACAATCAATATGTAAACGGAATAATGATTGGGCGGCAATTCCATAAGATAATACACCCGTCTTAAATCAATTGTATAATTCAGTAGTCGATATAAATCACAGTTTGCACGTATTTACTTGATTTCTACTTGGTAAATTAGTTTGAGGTATAGACGAGACTGCTAATAATTATAGAATCTACTGCATATAAAAGATATTGCATTCTTTAATAAACTCCGCGCATTAGATATGTCATGATTTTCAAATATATTGACTTTTGAACTTAACGTAAAATCTAAACTTATATACATCTATTAGTTCATCTGTGTAATTATACACCAATAAACGGCCATAATAAAATGATGTTCTTTCAATCTTTAAAAATCGATTCTAAGCCAATCGATTTTTATTATTATACAATATTTCAGACTTCTCGGTTTATTACTAAGCTTTTATTAAAAAGAGTTTTTTTTAGAAAGACCTGTAAAAATGTTGTTCACAGCAATATTGAAAACAGTTGAAAAATAGGTTCAGAATCCTTAGTGGGGACAGTAAAAAGATTGATGTTGTGTTTTTGTGGGTTATGTTTTAGTTGTCAAATGCAGTTGTGGCAAAAGGTCGCCAAGTATCCTTTAGTGACATTTATGGAGAAAAGTGGTAGAGAGCTAGGTAGTAGAAGCCATGTTGTTTTAATTTACGTGTTGCTTTTGCTATTCTTATCATTTTGTCGGTTTTAGAAGTGGATAGAAGTATCCCAATCTTTTTTTCTTTCTTCCTGATTTTTTACAATACTGTACTGGCAAAAACTTCTCCCAAACTGCCACTATCAACATTATGTTAGAATCGACTGACAGACTTCAAAAGGTCAATTATACCATGTCAAACAACATAATGGTCATAATGGTGAGCCATTTTATTACCATGCTGTATCGGGGGATATCGTCTATTTGTCTGTCTGGCCGTCTGTCTGGCCGTCTATCTGTCACCACATCTGCCCGTAAACATTTGGGTGTAAATTTACCAAACTTGGTACATAGATTGCCCATGTAGTAACTATCTCTGAGAAATGTTATGATTCTTGGGCTCCCTCTATGTTCTCTGGAAAGGGATAGTATGTATGTATGTATGTATGTATGTATGTATGTATGTATGTATGTATGTATGTATGTATATACACACATATATATATATATATATATATATATATATATATATATATATATATATATATATATATATATATATATATCATAAAACAAATTTGCAGCTACGGTGGCATTTTCAATATTATTCGATCAAATTCCATATGTTCGATCAAAGCAAGAAGACACATCAAATATTCAATGAGTTTTGAGTTTCCATGTTTGAGTCAAGGTCAGAGGGTGGACAGTGTATATAATGCCAAGCATGGCGATCTACCACATCGAGCCAATGATTCAGTTTATGTTTTAAAAATTTTTAATATTTTCATAATGAGCATTTGACAGGAAAATATGCCTTTACACAAATAGAAAATAAACGGAATTTAAGAAAATAATAGAGCCTCAAGATGTCTAACTCGCCCATCGGGTCATTGAATTTGCACATCGGATCAAGAGAGTTACCTGGACAAAACCTCTCAAAGGTTGTCAAAGTCAGCTGCTGAATTAAAGATGTCAGAATTATAGATGCCACCTTGCCGGTAAGTCTGACCATACTTCAATAATGCATAAATATAATATGACCTTGACAGTAAGGTGTGCATTATTTCCATATGTGTTTAATTTTATCAGTCGCAGCAAGGTCTGATCTGCTGACTAGTGCCCATTGATTGCACACCAATGAATCATTACATCCAGATTAAACATGTGACTTACGATGTCTAAACACTCATAACAAATGATCAACAAATAGGGCAATAGATGTTATGTACTGTCTACAAACCCTGGAAAGCACTGGTTAGCAAGACTGAATTTGTATAATGTAAGATAATGGATTTTCCTTTTAATGATCAATTATTAAAATATAAAAATATGTCACAAAAGTGGTAAAAATTCCCTGATGAAAGGCTTTCTTGTATGTCATATTAGTTGAAGGACGCATTTTAATCAATATATTTTTCCCAGTCTGACTAACTGTACTAAACTTTAGTTTAGTTATGACGTCGTACATGTGAATTATCAGTAACCAGAATAACCGTTACCTTTGCCTGCGATAGTGTAAGCACACTGCAACAGGGCTACTTAAACATAGTTACGAATTCATTCATTTGATGTTTATTTTTTATGTTATCAATCTTCAAAACATGAAATAATATTTCATAATCTTTTCCACCCTATATTTTCAAATATTAAGCATATATGGATGAATAGCAATGCTTAGGCTGTCGAATGGAACATTGTAGGTAGGGGTGCATGAATATCTTAACAAACTGCATTTCAATTATAAAAGATATAAATTTATTGTATCTAATTATGTAAAAAGTTGGATGTATTATGCCTATTTAGAGAAGTGTCGTAGATGTATTTGAATTTAAGTACAGATCTATTTTGGTGATAGCAACTGATTAGCGCCAACTCACGGTAAAAGAAAAAGATCCTTCTGAAGCAAATCTAACAGAAAGGAAAATTGACTTGACGTGAAGTTATTATTACATGAAATATTCATGGATAATATTTACTTACTATATTTAACTGGGGGACTAGTTTAAATTTGGGGATTAAATCGGCCAGTTTTCTCTTCGAAGAAAATTAACATCGAGACAGGGTTAGTGATAGTGTTGTATATGCCTAATATAAAAAATAATTAGTTCTAACTTTAAATTTAAAAATTGAAACACCTCAAATAAAATGTTGCAAAATTGTTTTGAAACTAAATTAATCAATCAACTTTTCAACTTAACTAGCTGTAAATGATATACATGTATATGTGCCCTGACATCTGTTTTACCATCTTTGTTTTAATTACTGCTTTGAGAATTGTTTATAATGATACAGAACTAGTAAAAATATTCTTCTGATTTGTATCATTAAAATTTATATGCAGCTTGTGATGATATCCCTGAGAAACCAGGCCATGGATATGATAATATTATGTTGTTTAAACAACTGGGGACGATTAATATGTCTCAGAAACCAGATCCTAAATATGATGACATTATGCTGTTTAAACAGCATGAGCCGATTAATTGACGGTCACTCAAACGAGTATAGGTGATTTTGACGTCACAAAAGAACTCAAAAAATCTACCAAACTTTACTATGCATACTACTGTCTTAGTTTCAGAAGTCTGTCCAAAGGTGAGTAATTTTGATTTCTTCTTCGGTGTTTGCTAATGAATGTTCAAAGTCACCTTACCACATTCCTTTTCCAGCAATAAAAATGAAAGCAATGTATACTGTAGTGCATACGCAATATATACACATGGACTAACCAGTATGCCATTGACATACACACTTAAGGACTGAAAATACTACATGATGTGCTACTTTAGAAAATTGAATTATCTCACAACAATTTCAAGTAAAAGAGATTGTAGTAATTCAATTAATTTCAGACTATGAGTGTGTTACCTAAGAAAATAACGATCATCTAAGTGAGAAATCAGGAAAATATGAAAAATACAATTCCCGCTCCTTTGAATTTTGTGTTATTTGATCTGGGCTTCATACTACGTTTTTATATTTCTTTCTATTTTAGTGCAGTCCTGGAAAATCGTAAACGTGATATTTAAGAATTGTCAAAGAATGAATTCCGTTTTGGGTTCCATATATACATACCTAGACAAAGAATGAATTCCGTTTTGGGTTCCATATATACATACCTAGACAAAGAATGAATTCCGTTTTGGGTTCCATATATACATACCTAGACAAAGAATGAATTCCGTTTTGGATTCCATATATACATACCTAGACAAAGAGTGAATTCCGTTTTGGGTTCCATATATACATACCTAGTCAAAGAATGAATTCCGTTTTGGGTTCCATATATACATACCTAGATAAATACTCCTTAATATCTTCTCAGTACTTTAAAACCAAACAGTAAAATCGGCCACGAAGAAACAAAAATAGCGAATACATTTTATCTTGCTATGGGTTTCATCTTTGACACATGGATTTGACAATAGGGCGCGACCTATTTTTGATTATAAATAATTGAGTGTGCTTGGCGCTATACGATCATATACATGCATCCAGTATTTACTTGTTCCGTAAATAAATATAAGGACCTTACTAAATAAATATAAGGACCTTACTAAATAAACAACAAAAATTATCTGTTTAATGTTGTCAATTGTTATGGAGAGACTAAATGAAAATTGAAAATAAATCGATATTTCGCTTTTAATTATATTTGTTTTGTGGCTTCGAAACAGCTTATATCGCAAAATATTTTCGACTTCATCCAAGTACACAACTAATATCAATTTTATTTACACGATGAAGTATAATTAAGCAAGCACGTAAAATAGTTTCTTTTTTTGTGCCTGTTATAAGTCAAGAAACATTCCTTCTAGCTGAAAATATTAAAGCTTTAAATAAAGTCGACGGTTTCAATGGAATATTATTATTCACAATTACCTTGCTAGAGAAAAACTAATTGTTCTGTATTAAAAATCCCTATGTCTGAAATTGGTCGCACAGAAATTAAAATAGATGAGACGCCGTATCTTGCTATAAGCTTTATCTTTGATACAGGAACTTGACTATATAGTACACGACGCAGCCTTTATTACTGATGATTGTATAGTTGAGTCGACTTTTCGCCATAAAATCGTCATAAATTTAATAAAAGGTAAAACACGAGCAATAAAATAGATGATAATAAAGGCTTTCTTTGCTATAACTTAGGCATTTGACATAGCGGTCTGCACATCTTTTGCAACACATACACTAGAAATTAAGTCGAAGTGGAAGAATATTAATTGCAAATGTTTTCTATCTCAGACATGAGAGCCTCGACACCTACACAAGTCGCCAAATTAAAGTTGTCCTTGATCACAGTTTGACATTTAACTAAAGACCTGAATAGCTTATACACAGTCTACTCATGGCATACATATTGCTGAATATAATAATAATTTCAAAAGTTTAAGTCCGAACACCGAAACAAGTGACATAAATTCTTTTTTCTTTTTATGACCTCGAATTCAGATTTATACCAGATAATATTAAGCACTCGTAGTCACGGTATATATCTAGGAAAAGTCACATCGACATCTCTTTAAGGCATGTTTTGATACGGACAATCAATAAGTAACTGGATGGACAATAGAACGGACAATTTCACAAAATAATATGATTGTCCTGAAACTAGTGTATAATTCAGTAGTCGATAAAAGTCGCCGTTTGTATATATTAACTGAAAGCACTATCGCCCTTTTAAATCTTAGTAAATGCTACCTCCTTTATTCTGACGAATGAACTAAGGTCTTATTGGTTATATATATATATATATATATATATATATATATATATATATATATATATATATATATATATATATATATATACATACATACATACATACATACATACATACATACATACATAGAGAGAGAGATACAGAGAGAGATACGGGTTATCAGTGCAGTAACTTGATCTGGGGCCGGCCTTGAATCGCGAGTTTGATAATGGAAAGACATGATATACTCTCAACAATTATTTCGTGACTAAAGGAAATGTTTTCCTGTTGTTGTTTCTCTTTTCCTTTGATACAATACATCTACTTTCTTCACACTACCGTTGTCATATGACATCATCCTTCAGAGCGTGGAATGCAAATCTGTGTCAGATTTGCATCTGATACAAGGTTTCATATCAGACTTGGCACAATTAGCCTATATCATGAGTTGTATAGAGTTGTTACTAAACACACCGACTTATCATTAGAATATGTAATTTGTCTTAATAAATCTCATATCTTTGATTTTAGTCTCAATAATAGTGTAAAAATAGTAGTGGGTATTACACCCGAACAAGAATATCATGTTCAATCTTATATTACATGTGTTGATTTGCAATATTAATTTGGGTCATGGTACAGAAAGAAAACAATTTTTCAAGCATGCTTCCAATAACAACAAAAGAACACAGAAACAGCGTGTGCAAATAACCATTGGTTGATAGCTGATACGCCAATGTGAAACCTGAGACCAAAGCAAAAACCATGTATCCTTAGATGTTTCAAAATTAAAATATCTGTGAAATACAACACCTAATTTAGAAGGAATAGTTCTCAATTTCTTGCCAATAATGGCGACATGTTGATCTTTACTTTAATATCGTGAGGAAACTAAAATTCTACTATGTACATTTTACTTTTGTTTCCTACATATAATATTAATTTACTTATTTGTTATGTAGCATCTATTATAAAATTCTACTATGTACATTCTACTATTTTTTTCCTACATATAATATTAATTTACTTCCTTGCTATGTAGCAGCTATTATAAAATTCTACTATGTACATTCTACTATTTTTTCCTACATATAATATTAATTTACTTCCTTGCTATGTAGCAGCTATTATAAAATTCTACTATGTACATTTTACTTTTTTTTCCTACATATAATATTAATTTACTTCCTTGCTATGTAGCAGCTGTTATAAAATTCTACTATGTACATTTTACTTTTGTTTCCTACATATAATATTAATTTACTTCCTTGCTATGTAGCATCTATTATAAAATTCTACTATGTACATTCTACTTTTGTTTTCCTACATATAATATTAATTTACTTCCTTGCTATGTAGCAGCTGTTATAAAATTCTACTATGTACATTCTACTGTTTATTCTTACATATAATATTAATTTACTTCCTTGCTATGTAGCAGCTATTATAAAATTCATCAGGTATTATCTAAGTCAAACAGAATAGTATCTCATTATGCACTCAAGAAAAGTATCTCATTATGCACTCAAGAAAAGTATCTCATTATGCACTCAAGAAAAGTATCTCATTATGCACTCAAGAAAAGTATCTCATTATGCACTCAAGAAAAGTATCTCATTATGCACTCAAGAAAAGTATCTCATTATGCACTTAAGAAAAGTATCTCATTATGCACTCAAGAAAAGTATCTCATTATGCACTCAAGGAAAGTATCTCATTATGCGCTCAAGAAAAGTATCTCATTATGCGCTCAAGAAAAGTATCTCATTATGCACTCAAGAAAAGTATATCATTATGCGCTCAAGAAAAGTATCTCAGTATGCACTCAAGAAAAGTATCTCATTATGCGCTCAAGAAAACAAAAAAAGAAAATCCTAATGTAACGTGAAATGATGTTATTAAAAATTTATCCTAGAAATTAGAGCATGGAAAAGAAACTTGTAAATCTATATTTCGTAGTAAAACATGAGTTAAATTCGATGAATATTTATATTTATTACATGCAAGCGTCTGAGAAACGATACCAGAACCTTACGAAACACGTGACTTGTACTTATTTACTCAGAGCAGACATATTACTATTTACTCTCTTTTTTTCTCTCCTTCTTCCCGAAAGAATATAACAAACGTGATACAAGAAATGGTGAAATAAACTTCGATTATTTGGTTTCAAAACAGGATAGATATGCGTGCGCATATTGGCAAATACAAATACAGTGTACGTCAATAATACACTGCGTATTACACAATAGTTGCCGTATGAACTAATCCACTGTGAGAGTTGTATCCTATTTAAATGGTTGTATTTCAACTTTCCTGTTTGTCTTTTTCGTAAAGAAAAAATAATAGCAAGCTGTAAAAGTTTTCCGCCAAGATATACGAGTAATTGTTTAGGTGAAATGTACATACCTAGGCGCACAGACATACACAAGCAAACACATAGATATATATAAAGATTTTAAATAGCTTGCACAATCTGCAATAACTGGTACACTGAACCGCTGATTACTACACCAAATAATATGGCACAAAATCTGCACTTTCTACAATACTTTTTGTTCGTGTTTCAGTGCTTTTGTCAATTGTTACATATACTATTATAAAATCTACTCGTCGATCAGTAGGCGTGACGGTACAAAAGTGAAATACGGATAATTTTATTATTGTATTCAAAACTCCATTTACAGTAGGCGAACTGGTCAAAATGTGCGCAATTGTTAACTTATCAGAAACGCCAGCATATATTCCGTTAAGATAGGACCATTATGAGAAGGCATTGAAAGTTTTCGACACAAACTATATCGCTGGCACTTTTCTATACGATTACAAATAAAAAGGTGTCACAAAAACACGTGACCAATTGTAGTTGGACAGAATTAAAATATTGCTGATACCAATTCATCATAGGATGCACAAACTAGAGAAAACCATGCCGGTATTGGATAAGGAATCTAACAACTTGAACGAGGAACTCACGAAGGAAACACATTAAGAATAAGGAATCTAACAACTTGACCCAGGAACTCACGAAGGAAACACATTAAGAATAAGGAATCTAACAACTTGACCCAGGAACTCACGAAGGAAACACATTAAGAATAAGGAATCTAACAACTTGAACGAGGAACTCACAAAAGAAACACATTAAGATGTTATGAAGATACCGTAAATACTCTCAATTATATAAACTTTTTTGTCAAATTAAACATGGAGTTGTACGAAATCAAATTCTAAGATATATAGAAGAAATCTAAGGAAAAACCCTTTCTGGAGAAAATGGCAAAAAGAAAAAGAAAATTAATTGTGCTGGATCAAACGATATTAAATGACAAAAACGAAAACACAACAGCCGAGTGTTGTAAAGAGACTTGAAGGAAAATTTAGAGACTACAAACAAAATTGAATAAAAAAACTCCCAGTCGATGTAAGACTTAAAACATGCCAGTATTAAAAGAAAAAGGTGAGTATATTACTGTTTCTACAGGCATGACTATATTTATCTTTGCTTTATTCACTATATTATAAAAAGTGTTGTCTCCGAAAGGTATCTAGAAAGTACTAAAACTACACGGTTATATATATATATATATACTAAAGCACTAAAACTACACGGTTATATATATATATATATATATATATATATATATATATATATATATATACTAAAGCACTAAAACTACACGGTTATATATATATATATATATATATATATACTAAAGCACTAAAACTACACGGTTATATATATATACTAAAGCACTAAAACTACACGGTCATATATATATATATATATATATATACTAAAGCACTAAAACTACACTGTTATATATATATATATATATATATATATATATATATATATATATATATATACTAAAGCACTAAAACTACACGGTTATATATATATATATATATATATATATATATATATATATATACTAAAGCACAAAAACTACACGGTCATATATATATATATATACTAAAGCACTAAAACTACACGGTCATATATATATATACTAAAGCACTAAAACTACACGGTCATATATATATATATATATATATATATATATATATATATATATATACTAAAGCACTAAAACTACACGGTTATATACATATATATACTAAAGTACTAAAACTACACGGTTATATATATATATACTAAAGCAAAAGCTTAGATAGAGAGAGAGAGAGAGAGAGAGAGAGAGAGAGAGAGAGAGAGAGAGAGAGAGAGAGATTTAATCGTCCAATATCTGCTTCAGATCCTTTAGGATCAGTTAGAACCAGAATAAAGGTTCAACCCATCACAATCTTTAGGTTGTTCTATAATTCATCGCTTGATACAAAAGTTTTCTACTATATTGTTCTGCACCAGCATCTTTATTATTTTAAAAAGTATAATATTTCCATACTTCAGTTGGTGAGGTGTGAGCAAAGCCTTGATAAAACCGTTTTGATATTCGACAGCTCGATTATCCTTCACATGTTTAGGTTCAACCTAAAGGAAATTGATCAATTATTTTCTTATGCTTGTTTTAGAATTCATCTAATGAGATGAAAGTGTCTCCAATATTCTACTTGACCAGCATTTAGCGAGGTCTTTATAAAACTGTTTTCATATTTGACCTCTCCGTTAACCTTTACATATTTATTTTTAACTCTGTTTTATCTCCAGTTATGCGATGGGGAATATCATTTGCATTACATATTACTTAATTAGTATAATATTACTGTTAATAATAATAAAAACATTATATAAATTTAAAGTAGAGACAACATTATACACATTTAGAGTAGAGACTAAATAATAAAAACATTAAATAAATATAGAGTAGAGAGAACATAATAAAAATATTATACAAATTTAGAATAGAGACTAAATAATAAAAAAATTATATAAATCTAGAGGAGAGAAAAAATAATAAAAACATGATATAAAATTAGAGTAGAGAGAACGTAATAAAAAGCATTATACAAATTTCGAGTAGAGACAAAATAATAAAAACATTATACACATTTGGAGTAGAGACAAAATAATAAAAATATTCTACAAATTTAGAGTAGAGACAAAATAATAAAAATATTAATTAATTTATAGTAGAGACTAAATAAAAAAAACATTCTACAAATTTAGAGTAGAGACAAAATAATAAAAACATTATACAAATTTAGAGTAGAGACAAAATAATAAAAAAATAATAATTTAGAGTAGAGACTAAATAATAGAAAAATTATACAAATTTAGAGCAGTGACAATGTAATAAAAACATTATATAAATTTAGAGAAGAGAATAAATAATAAAAAAATTAAACACATTTAGATTAGAGACAAAATAATAAAAACATTATTTAAATTTGGAGTAGAGACAAAATAAGAAAAACATTATACATATTTAGAGTAGAAAAAAATAAGAAAAACATTATATAAATTTAGAGTAGAGACTAAATAATAAAAAACATTTTACAAATTTAGAGTAGAGACTAAATAATAAAACATTATATAAATTTAGAGTAGAGACTAAATAATAAAAACATTATATAAATTTAGAGTAGAGACAAAATAAAAAAAACATTATACAAATTTAGAGAAGAGAAAATAATAAAAACATTATACAAATTTAGAGTAGAGACTAGATAATAAAAACATTATACCAATTTAGAGGAGAGACAAAATAATAAAACATTATACACATTTATAGTAGAGACAAAATAATAAAACATTATACACATTTATAGTAGAGACTAAATAATAAAAACATTATACAAATTTAGAGTAGAGACTAAATAATAAAAACATTATACAAAATTAGAGTAGAGATTAAATAATAAAAACATTATACAAATTTAGAGGAGAGACAAAATAATAAAAACATTATATAAATTTAGAGTAGAGATTAAATAATAAAAACATTATTCAAATTTAGAGAAGAGACAAAATAATAAAAACATTATATAAATTTAGAGTAGAGACTAAATAATAAAAACATTATACAAATTTAGAGTAGAGACTAAATAATAAAAACATTATATAAATTTAGAGTAGAGACAAAATAATAAAAACATTATACCAATTTAGAGGAGAGACAAAATAATAAAAACATTATATAAATTTAGAGTAGAGACTAAATAATAAAAACATTATACAAATTTAGAGTAGAGACTAAATAATAAAAACATTATACAAATTTAGAGTAGAGACTAAATAATTAAAACATTATACAAATTTAGAGAAGACAAAATAATAAAAACATTATACAAATTTAGAGTAGAGACTAAATAATAAAAACATTATACAAATTAAGAGTAGGGAAAAAATAATAAAAACATTATACAAATTTAGAGTAGAGACTAAATAATAAAAACATTATACAAATTTAGAGAAGACAAAATAATAAAAACATTATACAAATTAAGAGCAGACAAAATAATAAAAACATAATATAAATTTAGAGTAGAGACTAAATAATAAAAACATTATACAAATTTAGAGTAGAGACTAAATAATAAAAACATTATACAAATTAAGAGTAGAGAAAAAATAATAAAAACATTATACAAATTTAGAGAAGACAAAATAATAAAAACATTATATAAATTTAGAGTAGAGACTAAATAATAAAAACATTATACAAATTTAGAGAAGACAAAATAATAAAACATTATACAAATTTAGAGAAGACAAAATAATAAAAACATTATACAAATTTAGAGTAGAGACTAAATAATAAAACATTATACAAATTTAGAGAAGACAAAATAATAAAACATTACCCAAAATTTAGAGAAGACAAAATAATAAAACATTATACAAATTTAGAGAAGACAAAATAATAAAAACATTCTACAAATTTAGAGTAGAGACTAAATAATAAAAACATTCTACAAATTTAGAGTAGAGACTAAATAATAAAAACATTATACAAATTTAGAGTAGAGATTAAATAATTAAAACATTATACAAATTTAGAGAAGACAAAATAATAAAAACATTATACAAATTTAGAGTAGAGACTAAATAATAAAAACATTATACAAATTAAGAGTAGAGAAAAAATAATAAAAACATTATACAAATTTAGAGTAGAGACTAAATAATAAAAACATTATACAAATTTAGAGAAGACAAAATAATAAAAACATTATACAAATTTATAGCAGACAAAATAATAAAAACATTATATAAATTTAGAGTAGAGACTAAATAATAAAAATATTATACAAATTTAGAGTAGAGACTAAATAATAAAAACATTATACAAATTAAGAGTAGAGAAAAAATAATAAAAACATTATACAAATTTAGAGAAGACAAAATAATAAAACATTATACAAATTTAGAGACGACAAAATAATAAAAACATTATACAAATTTAGAGAAGACAAAATAATAAAAACATTCTACAAATTTAGAGTAGAGACTAAATAATAAAAACATTATACAAATTTGGAGTAGAGACTAAATAATAAAAACATTATACAAATTTAGAGTAGAGACTAAATAATAAAAACATTATACAAATTTAGAGTAGAGACTAAATAATAAAAACATTCTACAAATTTAGAGGAGATACAAAATAATAAAAAAATAATGCAAATATAGAGAAGTGACAATATAATAAAAACATTATATAAATTTAGAGAAGAGACTAAATAATAAAAACATTCTACAAATTTAGAGGAGAGACAAAATAATAAAACATTATACAAATTTAGAGTAGACAAGATAATAAAAACATCATATAAATTTAGAGTAGAGACTAAATAATCAAAAAAATTATACAAATTTAGAGTAGCGAAAAAATAATAAAAACATTATATAAATTTAGAGTAGACAAAATAATAAAAACCTTATATAAATTTAGAGTAGTGACAATATAATAAAACATTATACAAATTTAGAGAAGAGACTAAATAATAAAACAGTATACAAATTTAGAGGAGAGAAAAAATAATAAAACGTTATACAAATTTAGAGTAGGCAAAATAATAAAAACATTATATAAATTTAGAGTAGAGACAAAATAATAAAAACATTAAATAAATTTAGAGTAGAGAGAACATAATAAAAATATTATACAAATTTAGAATAGAGACTAAATAATAAAAACATTATATAAATTTAGAGGAGAGAAAAAATAATAAAAACATTATATAAATTTAGAGTAGAGGGAACATAATAAAAAACATTATACAAATTTAGAGTAGAGACAAAATAATAAAAACATGATACACATTTGGAGCAGAGACAAAATAATAAAAGTATTCTACAAATTTAGAGTAGAGACAAAATAATAAAAACATTAATTAATTTATAGTAGAGACTAAATAAAAAAACATTCTGCAAATTTAGAGTAGAGACAAAATAATAAAATATTATACAAATTTAGAGTAGAGACAAAATAATAAAAACATAATTATTTAGAGTAGAGACTAAATAAAAGAAACATTATACAAATTTAGAGTAGTGACAATGTAATAAAAACATAAATTTAGAGTAGAGAGAAGATAATAAAAACATTATATACATTTAGAGAAGAGACTAAATAATAAAAACATTATACAAATTAAGAGTAGAGAAAAAATAATAAAAATATATACAAATTTAGAGTAGAGACAAAATAATAAAAGCATTATACAAATTTAGAGTAGAGACAAAATAATAAAAACATTATACAAATTTAGAGTAGAGACAAAATAATAAAAGCATTATATGAATTTAGAGTAGAGACAAAATAATAAAAACATTATACAAATTTAGAGTAGAGACAAAATAATAAAAACATTATATAAATTTAGAGTAGAGACAAAAAAATAAAAACATTATACAAATTTAGAGGAGAGACAAAATAATAAAAACATTCTACAAATTTAGAGTAGAGACTAAATAATAAAAACATTATACAAATTTAGAGTAGAGACTAAATAATAAAAACATTCTACAAATTTAGAGTAGAGACAAAATAATAAAAACATTATACAAATTTAAAGTAGAGACTAAATAATAAAACATTATACAAATTTAGAGAAGACAAAATAATAAAACATTATACAAATTTAGAGAAGACAAAATAATAAAACATTATACAAATTTAGAGAAGACAAAATAATAAAAACATTCTACAAATTTAGAGTAGAGACAAAATAATAAAAACATACTACAAATTTAGAGTAGAGACTAAATAATAAAAACATTATATAAATTTAGAGTAGAGACAAAATAATAAAAACATTATACCAATTTAGAGGAGAGACAAAATAATAAAAACATTATATAAATTTAGAGTAGAGACTAAATAATAAAAACATTATACAAATTTAGAGTAGAGACTAAATAATAAAAACATTATACAAATTTAGAGTAGAGACTAAATAATTAAAACATTATACAAATTTAGAGAAGATAAAATAATAAAAACATTATACAAATTTAGAGTAGAGACTAAATAATAAAAACATTATACAAATTAAGAGTAGAGAAAAAATAATAAAAACATTATACAAATTGAGAGTAGAGACTAAATAATAAAAACATTATACAAATTTAGAGAAGACAAAATAATAAAAACATTATACAAATTTAGAGCAGACAAAATAATAAAAACATTATATAAATTTAGAGTAGAGACTAAATAATAAAAACATTATACAAATTTAGAGTAGAGACTAAATAATAAAAACATTATACAAATTAAGAGTAGAGAAAAAATAATAAAAACATTATACAAATTTAGAGAAGACAAAATAATAAAAACATTCTACAAATTTAGAGTAGAGACTAAAT
The DNA here is from genome assembly GCA_029931535.1 of Margaritifera margaritifera. NCBI lineage: Eukaryota > Metazoa > Mollusca > Bivalvia > Unionida > Margaritiferidae > Margaritifera > Margaritifera margaritifera. The sequence goes on along the minus strand of JAQPZY010000904.1, from coordinate 654,040 downwards.
AATAAAAACATTATACAAATTTAGAGAAGACAAAATAATAAAACATTATACAAATTTAGAGAAGACAAAATAATAAAAACATTATACAAATTTAGAGTAGAGACTAAATAATAAAACATTATACAAATTTAGGGAAGACAAAATAATAAAACATTATACAAATTTAGAGAAGACAAAATAATAAAACATTATACAAATTTAGAGAAGACAAAATAATAAAAACATTCTACAAATTTAGAGTAGAGACTAAATAATAAAAACATTCTACAAATTTAGAGTAGAGACTAAATAATAAAAAGATTATATAAATTTAGAGTAGAGACTAAATAATAAAAACATTATACAAATTTAGAGAAGACAAAATAATGAAACATTATACAAATTTAGAGAAGACAAAATAATAAAAACATTATACAAATTTAGAGTAGAGACTAAATAATAAAACATTATACAAATTTAGAGAAGACAAAATAATAAAACATTATACAAATTTAGAGAAGGCAAAATAATAAAACATTATACAAATTTAGAGAAGACAAAATAATAAAAACATTCTACAAATTTAGAGTAGAGACTAAATAATAAAAACATTCTACAAATTTAGAGTAGAGACTAAATAATAAAAACATTATACAAATTTAGAGTAGAGATTAAATAATTAAAACATTATACAAATTTAGAGAAGAAAAAATAATAAAAACATTATACAAATTTAGAGTAGAGACTAAATAATAAAAACATTATACAAATTAAGAGTAGAGAAAAAATAATAAAAACATTATACAAATTTAGAGTAGAGACTAAATAATAAAAACATTATACAAATTTAGAGAAGACAAAATAATAAAAACATTATACAAATTTATAGCAGACAAAATAATAAAAACATTATATAAATTTAGAGTAGAGACTAAATAATAAAAACATTATACAAATTTAGAGTAGAGACTAAATAATAAAAACATTATACAAATTAAGAGTAGAGAAAAAATAATAAAAACATTATACAAATTTAGAGAAGACAAAATAATAAAACATTATACAAATTTAGAGAAGACAAAATAATAAAAACATTATACAAATTTAGAGTAGAGACTAAATAATAAAACATTATACAAATTTAGAGAAGACAAAATAATAAAACATTATACAAATTTAGAGAAGACAAAATAATAAAACATTATACAAATTTAGAGAAGACAAAATAATAAAAACATTCTACAAATTTAGAGTAGAGACTAAATAATAAAAACATTATATAAATTTAGAGTAGAGACTAAATAATAAAAACATTATACAAATTTAGAGTAGAGACTAAATAATAAAAACATTATACAAATTTAGAGTAGAGACTAAATAATAAAAACATTATACAAATTTAGAGTAGAGACTAAATAATAAAAACATTATACAAATTTAGAGGAGATACAAAATAATAAAAAAATAATGCAAATATAAAGAAGTGACAATATAATAAAAACATTATATAAATTTAGAGAAGAGACTAAATAATAAAAACATTATACAAATTTAGAGGAGAGACAAAATAATAAAACATTATATAAATTTAGAGTAGACAAGATAATAAAAACATCATATAAATTTAGAGTAGAGACTAAATAATCAAAAAAATTATACAAATTTAGAGTAGCGAAAAAATAATAAAAACATTATATAAATTTAAAGTAGACAAAATAATAAAAACCTTATATAAATTTAGAGTAGTGACAATATAATAAAAACATTATACAAATTTAGAGAAGAGACTAAATAATAAAACAGTATACAAATTTAGAGGAGAGAAAAAATAATAAAACGTTATACAAATTTAGAGTAGGCAAAATAATAAAAACATTATATAAATTTAGAGTAGAGACAAAATAATAAAAACATTATATAAATTTAGAGTAGAGACAAAAAAATAAAAACATTAAATAAATTTAGAGTAGAGAGAACATAATAAAAATATTATACAAATTTAGAATAGAGACTAAATAATAAAAACATTATATAAATTTAGAGGAGAGAAAAAATAATAAAAACATTATATAAATTTAGAGTAGAGAGAACATAATAAAAAACATTATACAAATTTAGAGTAGAGACAAAATAATAAAAACATGATACACATTTGGAGTAGAGACAAAATAATAAAAGTATTCTACAAATTTAGAGTAGAGACAAAATAATAAAAACATTAATTAATTTATAGTAGAGACTAAATAAAAAAACATTCTACAAATTTAGAGTAGAGACAAAATAATAAAACATTATACAAATTTAGAGTAGAGACAAAATAATAAAAACATAATTATTTAGAGTAGAGACTAAATAAAAGAAACATTATACAAATTTAGAGTAGTGACAATGTAATAGAAACATAAATTTAGAGTAGAGAGAAGATAATAAAAACATTATATACATTTAGAGAAGAGACTAAATAATAAAAACATTATACAAATTAAGAGTAGAGAAAAAATAATAAAAATATATACAAATTTAGAGTAGAGACAAAATAATAAAAGCATTATACAAATTTAGAGTAGAGACAAAATAATAAAAACATTATACAAATTTAGAGTAGAGACAAAATAATAAAAGCATTATATGAATTTAGAGTAGAGACAAAATAATAAAAACATTATACAAATTTAGAGTAGAGACAAAATAATAAAAACATTATATAAATTTAGAGTAGAGACAAAAAAATAAAAACATTCTACAAATTTAGAGTAGAGACTAAATAATAAAAACATTATATAAATTTAGAGTAGAGACTAAAAAATAAAAACATTATACAAATTTAGAGGAGAGACAAAATAATAAAAACATTCTACAAATTTAGAGTAGAGACAAAATAATAAAAACATTATACAAATTTAGAGTAGAGACTAAATAATAAAAACATTCTACAAATTTAGAGTAGAGACAAAATAATAAAAACATTATACAAATTTAGAGTAGAGACTAAATAATAAAACATTATACAAATTTAGAGAAGACAAAATAATAAAACATTATACAAATTTAGAGAAGACAAAATAATAAAACATTATACAAATTTAGAGAAGACAAAATAATAAAAACATTCTACAAATTTAGAGTAGAGACAAAATAATAAAAACATTCTACAAATTTAGAGTAGAGACTAAATAATAAAAACATTATATAAATTTAGAGTAGAGACTAAATAATAAAAACATTATACAAATTTAGAGAAGAGACTAAATAATAAAAAAATTATATAAATTTAGAGTAGAGACTAAATAATAAAAACATTATACAAATTTAGAGTAGAGACTAAATAATAAAAACATTATATAAATTTAGAGTAGAGACAAAATAATAAAAACATTATATAAATTTAGAGTAGAGACAAAATAATAAAAACATTCTACCAATTTAGAGGAGAGACAAAATAATAAAAACATTATATAAATTTAGAGTAGAGACAAAATAATAAAAACATAATTATTTAGAGTAGAGACTAAATAAAAAAAACATTATACAAATTTAGAGTAGTGACAATGTAATAAAAACATAAATTTAGAGTAGAGAGAAGATAATAAAAACATTATATACATTTAGAGAAGAGACCAAATAATAAAAACATTATACAAATTAAGAGTAGAGAAAAAATAATAAAAATATATACAAATTTAGAGTAGAGACAAAATAATAAAAGCATTATACAAATTTAGAGTAGAGACAAAATAATAAAAACATTATACAAATTTAGAGTAGAGACAAAATAATAAAAGCATTATATGAATTTAGAGTAGAGACAAAATAATAAAAACATTATACAAATTTAGAGTAGAGACAAAATAATAAAAACATTATATAAATTTAGAGTAGAGACAAAAAAATAAAAACATTATACAAATTTAGAGTAGAGACAAAATAATAAAACATTATACAAATTTAGAGAAGACAAAATAATAAAAACATTCTACAAATTTAGAGTAGAGACTAAATAATAAAAACATTATATAAATTTAGTGTAGAGACTAAAAAATAAAAACATTATACAAATTTAGAGGAGAGACAAAATAATAAAAACATTCTACAAATTTAGAGCAGAGACAAAATAATAAAAACATTATACAAATTTAGAGTAGAGACTAAATAATAAAAACATTCTACAAATTTAGAGTAGAGACAAAATAATAAAAACATTATACAAATTTAGTGTAGAGACTAAATAATAAAACATTATACAAATTTAGAGAAGACAAAATAATAAAACATTATACAAATTTAGAGAAGACAAAATAATAAAACATTATACAAATTTAGAGAAGACAAAATAATAAAAACATTCTACAAATTTAGAGTAGAGACAAAATAATAAAAACATTCTACAAATTTAGAGTAGGGACTAAATAATAAAAACATTATACAAATTTAGAGAAGAGACTAAATAATAAAAACATTATATAAATTTAGAGTAGAGACTAAATAATAAAAACATTATACAAATTTAGAGTAGAGACTAAATAATAAAAACATTATACAAATTTAGAGTAGAGACTAAATAATAAAAACATTATATAAATTTAGAGTAGAGACAAAATAATAAAAACATTATACCAATTTAGAGGAGAGACAAAATAATAAAAACATTATATAAATTTAGAGTAGAGACTAAATAATAAAAACATTATACAAATTTAGAGTAGAGACAAAATAATAAAAACATTATACAAATTTAGAGTAGAGACTAAATAATTAAAACATTATACAAATTTAGAGAAGACAAAATAATAAAAACATTATACAAATTTAGAGTAGAGACTAAATAATAAAAACATTATACAAATTAAGAGTAGAGAAAAAATAATAAAAACATTATACAAATTTAGAGTAGAGACTAAATAATAAAAACATTATACAAATTTAGAGAAGACAAAATAATAAAAACATTATACAAATTTATAGCAGACAAAATAATAAAAACATTATATAAATTTAGAGTAGAGACTAAATAATAAAAACATTATACAAATTTAGAGTAGAGACTAAATAATAAAAACATTATACAAATTAAGAGTAGAGAAAAAATAATAAAAACATTATACAAATTTAGAGAAGACAAAATAATAAAAGCATTATATAAATTTAGAGTAGAGACTAAATAATAAAAACATTATACAAATTTAGAGAAGACAAAATAATAAAACATTATACAAATTTAGAGAAGACAAAATAATAAAAACATTATACAAATTTAGAGTAGAGACAAAATAATAAAAACATTCTACAAATTTAGAGTAGGGACTAAATAATAAAAACATTATACAAATTTAGAGAAGAGACTAAATAATAAAAACATTATATAAATTTAGAGTAGAGACTAAATAATAAAAACATTATACAAATTTAGAGTAGAGACTAAATAATAAAAACATTATACAAATTTAGAGTAGAGACTAAATAATAAAAACATTATATAAATTTAGAGTAGAGACAAAATAATAAAAACATTATACAAATTTAGAGTAGAGACTAAATAATAAAAACATTATACAAATTAAGAGTAGAGACAAAATAATAAAAACATTATACAAATTTAGAGTAGAGACTAAATAATAAAAACATTATATAAATTTAGAGTAGAGACAAAATAATAAAAACATTATACCAATTTAGAGGAGAGACAAAATAATAAAAACATTATATAAATTTAGAGTAGAGACTAAATAATAAAAACATTATACAAATTTAGAGTAGAGACTAAATAATAAAAACATTATACAAATTTAGAGTAGAGACTAAATAATTAAAACATTATACAAATTTAGAGAAGACAAAATAATAAAAACATTATACAAATTTAGAGTAGAGACTAAATAATAAAAACATTATACAAATTAAGAGTAGAGAAAAAATAATAAAAACATTATACAAATTTAGAGTAGAGACTAAATAATAAAAACATTATACAAATTTAGAGAAGACAAAATAATAAAAACATTATACAAATTTATAGCAGACAAAATAATAAAAACATTATATAAATTTAGAGTAGAGACTAAATAATAAAAACATTATACAAATTTAGAGTAGAGACTAAATAATAAAAACATTATACAAATTAAGAGTAGAGAAAAAATAATAAAAACATTATACAAATTTAGAGAAGACAAAATAATAAAAGCATTATATAAATTTAGAGTAGAGACTAAATAATAAAAACATTATACAAATTTAGAGAAGACAAAATAATAAAACATTATACAAATTTAGAGAAGACAAAATAATAAAAACATTATACAAATTTAGAGTAGAGACTAAATAATAAAACATTATACAAATTTAGAGAAGACAAAATAATAAAACATTATACAAATTTAGAGAAGACAAAATAATAAAACATTATACAAATTTAGAGAAGACAAAATAATAAAAACATTCTACAAATTTAGAGTAGAGACTAAATAATAAAAACATTCTACAAATTTAGAGTAGAGACTAAATAATAAAAACATTATATAAATTTACAGTAGAGACTAAATAATAAAAACATTATACAAATTTAGAGAAGACAAAATAATAAAACATTATACAAATTTAGAGAAGACAAAATAATAAAAACATTATACAAATTTAGAGTAGAGACTAAATAATAAAACATTATACAAATTTAGAGAAGACAAAATAATAAAACATTATACAAATTTAGAGAAGACAAAATAATAAAACATTATACAAATTTAGAGAAGACAAAATAATAAAAACATTCTACAAATTTAGAGTAGAGACTAAATAATAAAAACATTATACAAATTTAGAGTAGAGACTAAATAATAAAAACATTATACAAATTTAGAGTAGAGACTAAATAATAAAAACATTATACAAATTTAGAGTAGAGACTAAATAATAAAAACATTATACAAATTTAGAGTAGACAAGATAATAAAAACATCATATAAATTTAGAGTAGAGACTAAATAATCAAAAAAATTATACAAATTTAGAGTAGCGAAAAAATAATAAAAACATTATATAAATTTAGAGTAGAAAAAATAATAAAAACCTTATATAAATTTAGAGTAGAGACAAAATAATAAAAACATTATATAAATTTAGAGTAGAGACAAAAAAATAAAAACATTAAATAAATTTAAAGTAGAGAGAACATAATAAAAATATTATACAAATTTGGAATACAGACTAAATAATAAAAACATTATATAAATTTAGAGGAGAGAAAAAATAATAAAACATGATATAAATTTAGAGTAGAGAGAACATAATAAAAAACATTATACAAATTTAGAGTAGAGACAAAATAATAAAAACATGATACACATTTGGAGTAGAGACAAAATAATAAAAGTATTCTACAAATTTAGAGTAGAGACAAAATAATAAAAACATTAATTAATTTATAGTAGAGACTAAATAAAAAAAACATTCTACAAATTTAGAGTAGAGACAAAATAATAAAACATTATACAAATTTAGAGTAGAGACAAAATAATAAAAACATAATTATTTAGAGTAGAGACTAAATAAAAGAAACATTATACAAATTTAGAGTAGTGACAATGTAATAAAAACATAAATTTAGAGTAGAGAGAAGATAATAAAAACATTATATACATTTAGAGAAGAGACTAAATAATAAAAACATTATACAAATTAAGAGTAGAGAAAAAATAATAAAAATATATACAAATTTAGAGTAGAGACAAAATAATAAAAGCATTATACAAATTTAGAGTAGAGACAAAATAATAAAAACATTATACAAATTTAGAGTAGAGACAAAATAATAAAAGCATTATATGAATTTAGAGTAGAGACAAAATAATAAAAACATTATACAAATTTAGAGTAGAGACAAAATAATAAAAACGTTATATAAATATAGAGTAGAGACAAAAAAATAAAAACATTCTACAAATTTAGAGTAGAGACTAAATAATAAAAACATTATATAAATTTAGAGTAGAGACTAAAAAAAAAAAACATTATACAAATTTAGAGGAGAGACAAAATAATAAAAACATTCTACAAATTTAGAGTAGAGACAAAATAATAAAAACATTATACAAATTTAGAGTCGAGACTAAATAATAAAAACATTCTACAAATTTAGAGTAGAGACAAAATAATAAAAACATTATACAAATTTAGAGTAGAGACAAAATAATAAAACCATAATAATTTAGAGTAGAGACTAAATAAAAGAAACATTATACAAATTTAGAGTAGTGCCAATGTAATAAAAACATATATATTTAGAGTAGAGAGAACATAATAAAAACATTATATAAATTTAGAGTAGAGACAAAATAATAAAAACATTATTCAAATTTAGAGTAGAGACTAAATAATAAAAACTTTATACAAATTAAGAGTAGAGGCAAAATAATAAAACATTATACAAATTTAGAGTAGACAAACTAATAAAAACATTATATAAATTTAGAGTAGAGACAAGATAATAAAAACATTATGTAAATTTAGAGTAGAGACTAAATAATCAAAAACATTATACAAATTTAGAGTAGCGACAAAATAATAAAACATTATATAAATTTAGAGTAGAGACAAAATAATAAAAACATCATATAAATTTAAAGTAGAGAAAAAATAATAAAAACATTATATGAATTTAGAGTAGAGACAAAATAATAAAACATTATATAAATTTCGAGTAGAGATAACATAATAAATACATTATACAAATTTAGAAGTAGAGACTAAATAATAAAACATTCTGCAAATTTAGAGTAGAGACTAAATAAAAAAACATTATACAAATTTAGAGTAGACAAAATAATAAAAATATTATATAAATTTAGAGTAGAGACAAAATAATAAGAACATTATACAAATTTAGAGAGAAGATGCTAGGGAACACTTAAATAAAAACCACAAAATGAATACCACATTGACGAAAACCACAAAATGAAATACCACATCGACGAAGACTACAAAATGAAATACCACATCGACGAAAACCACAAAATGTGCCGCATAGCAAGAATTAGAATTTTAAGTGCATATCTGAAAACAATAAATATGTCAGAACGTTAAAAATTCTTGGTTTTCCAATATTTGTTTTTTTACCAAAATTGGCTAAATTTTGCAAAGCCTAAAGTTTTTGATAAAACGAATCAAGATATAGATCATGCTATCCATTGTGCGTCTTCAGATTGTTCAGATCCAGAAGAACAATTGATTGTTTAATTGATCAGAAAGCAAGATATATGACAGCCAGTAAAAACAGGTCTAACAATGATAACATGCCATCACAATGAGAAATACGATAAGAGAATAAAACGTTGACTCTTTTTAAAACTTTAGAACTTTGCGTGCATATTTTGAATTTGATAGTTTTTCTTTTTTTCTGAGGTTAGTCTTTTCCTGTAGCCGGAGCTTTGCCAAACGCTTTTATTATTTATACTTTCTTGTTTACTTTTGAACGTTTTTATTTATTTTGTATAGGTTAGGGTGGATAAATTAGTAAATATATAAAGCGTGATATACGGGCTCGAGACCGTTTTCGTCCTTTCGCTCGGTAAGCAGAGAATAAGCCATAACTATTATTTTTTTGTATTATTTATTTTTTTGTTATTTTGTTTTCTTCTAATTGTTACTGTTTAATGTTAACTATTTATTTCTGAGTATTTTGAGTTTGATATTTTCATTTGTTATATATATATATATATATATATATATATATATATATATATATATATATATATATATATTTATTTATGAATGAGGGTAGAAAGTGTGGTGTGAGGATTCAAGGAAATGTGGTAGCATGTAATTACAAATGAAAGAGAAATATTTTTGAAAAAAAAAGATATTGAAACATTTTTGAAAGTTTATTTTTTAGTGCAGGTTAATATTGATAAATAAGTAGCTATTAGAAAGTAGCTATATCATTTATTTTGTTTTTCTAATTTTTACTTTTAAAGGTCAATTATGGCGGCTTCAGGCAAAAGTTTTTGTTAATACTCCAATCCTTAAAATATTACAATCGGTTGTTCTTACAAGAATACCTTATCTAATTAGCGAGATATTGCGTGTGAAAATATCATCGTATTGTAAGTTAAGGTGTGCATTACCTCACACTGACAAATAAGTGACAGTGACGTCTGAGATGAACAAGGACCCAAAGTATAACGATAGAGACACATGTTAAACGGTTAGAAAGCCACATTGGATTATTAAATACACAGTGATATGAGGAAATTGAGCAGCTGGAATTTACTCAGGATTCCGTAAAACCATATTTGTATGAGATTATGAAAGCAAAATACGGCACTTACGTCCAATGATGAGACACATTTTCGAAACCAAGTGAACTTACAGCGAAATTGAAGATGTCAGTGATCAAGTTGATATTCCCGATGTTTTGAGCTAGTAGCATGGCCAATAAACGTATAATAGGACACTTATAAACAGACTAAACGTATAATAAGACACTTATAAACAGACTAAACGTATAATAGGACACTTATAAACAGACTAAACGTATAATAGGACACTTGTAAACGGACTAAACGTATAATAGGACACTTATAAACAGACTAAACGTATAATAGGACACTTATAAACAGACTAAACCTATAATAGGACACTTATAAACAGACTAAACGTATAATAGGACACTTATAAACAGACTAAACCTATAATAGGACACCTTTAAACAGACTAAACATATAATAGGACACTTATAAACAGACTAAACGTGTAATAGGACACTTGTAAACGGACTAAACGTATAATAGGACACTTATAAACAGACTAAACATATAATAGGACACTTATAAACAGACTAAAAGTATTACACCAATTGATGAGAGGCTACGATCTACCGTTCAATCCATACTTTCCTGCTGTCCTCCGAAAATTTGGAAAAGGTAACTTTTTTTCTTGCTGAACGCGAATTGCAACAATATGCAGCATAAACAACAATTGTATTTCGTCATATAAGTACCACTGCACATATGACTTCCAAGTATGCATTCCACCGTATATTCAACGATGACGTCACACCTAATGGAGATAATGTAGGAAGCATTTCTAGACAAAGGAACTGTAAGAGTACTTTATTGATAGATTACGGGAATAGGCGGTGCTAGATCGTATAGAAAAAAAGACACTTCAGTCTTCATGCTGAGACCCGTCAAATACTCGACACATTTATTTGTTGAATCCCATCAATTATCGAGGCGTTTTAATATTTGACCTTTACTGTTTACTGTTCATTGATGAGTATTTTTAGTTTATGTTTTTTACTTCTTTTTTTAATATTTTTTAATAGAGGGAGAAATTGGTTTCGATTAAAAGCTTAAGCTCGTAATTACAAATAAAGTCAATATATTTTTAAAAAAAAAAAAAAAAAAAAACGTGAAAAAAGTGAAAACGTGTAGTTTTAAAAAGCATTCACCGTTTTTTTTTGTTTTTTTTTAATTTACTATTTATCCTACTATCCATGGTGGCATACTTTGTGACAATGTTTGTGGATAGTAGTATCATGGTGGCCTATGTTTGTTTTGAAAATATGGGTGGATAGTAGGCTGCATGTGGACTACAAATTTAAAACAGTAATGGCTAGCATGGTCATAGTGGCTATCAATTGTTTGTAGAAGAAAGCAAAAAAATACAAAATAAGAATTGGATTATCATGTAAGCGTTGCTTTAAGGACAAAAACAGGTTTTTATCAACTACGATGTGTGAGATCCACACGTATCCTAAGCCATATTTATATAATAGATATTAGACATTTGAGACCCAATTAACTCAACCCGTTTCATGACATTTCCCGAATAGTTTGCTACATTGTGCAGAGTATTATAATCGGTCATTCTGGTCTATTTTATCCAGTACTTAATACATTTTGTAAAGTATTGAATATAAAGAAGATATCGGCCACATTCGCCCTTAGAAAATGCAAAAAATATATTCTTCAGTAATTTTAAATACAGTAGACTCTCGATGATCTGAAGTCTGGGGGACTAAAAGAAAACTTCGGATAATACCGGGGTTCGAATAATGGAAGGTCATGGAGGTGCAAGTGTACATCAGTCCACAGAAATAAAACAAACAAAGCACCATTTCAGTTATTCTTGTATTCTGTTTCCTTACTACGTATCTAGGAAGCCATTTCATTGGCACAGCATAAAACAAAGACAAAAACAATAGTGAAAATTATCCTTGTCAACACCATGCTAATATGCATGGCATACAACAAAAACAAGATTATCGTTCATCGTCGTTTCAATATGCATGAAAATGATCAACATTGAACAAACTTTTAGATCTGAGGAGTCAATGGAACACTTGATCAGTTAGTTTGTTCTTCACGTGATATTCCACTTTCCATTGCTTGGTGAGTCAGATACAATGTGGTAAGCAAAGCGACTTCATAGAGTTGGTTTTTTTTTTTTTTTTTTTTTTTTTTATGTATAGTCGAATGTAGCTTCCAAAGGGTTTATATGATTTTCCGACTTTCTTTAATCTAACCTACTTTACATAAAATTACTGCCATTAATTGAGTTAATACCGGGGTTATCAAAAGGCGAATCAATTATTGGATTAGCGACAAACAATAAACATAACATAGTCCAGGTGAGTATGGGAGTAAAGAGAAGTTCCATATATGCATATGCTGATAGAGTTTAAATTTTCTGTTCCCACAGTACCACTGCTTAGTGTTTCTCAGAAAACCTCCGTTTTTATAAAGAGTACCTTCAGTTTTGTCAATATTAATCTTGATCCCTGTTTCATCGCACGTTTCCTCCACAACTTTAATTTGTAGATATATCACAGTATATATACAATTAGCAATATCATCAGCATACAATATTGCAAAAATGTCATGTATAACAACTATTCTATGTATATATTTATGCCTTAATTTGGTAATCAAATTATTTATAAATAGATTCAAAATCAGAGGACTTAAAATGCAATCTTTTCTGGTTCATATATTACAAGAAAAAAGGTTTGTATACCGCTGATCAAGTTGGACACGTACACAAAGACTATGATACTTAAATTTTTCCTCCAATAACCTCCTTCACTTAACATTCTATAAATTTTGAGTGGTCTATTGAATCAAAAGGCTTGAAAAAGTCAATAGAAAGACAATATAATCTGCTACACGGTCTACTTAGATATTTATGCAGTAAAGTATGAAGAGTGCACATGTCAAATACGGGAGAGTACCCTTTTCTGAAACCAGATTAAGCTTTATCGATTACCTCCCTTTTGCTTGTCCATATTGTCAATTTGTTCTACATTTGCTGAAAGTCATGTTTAACATATCAATGTGTGAAACGCCTCGATAATTATTGGGATTATTTACAGTACATTTTTGTATACATTGGGCAAATAATATTTTTTACCCATGCACTTTTGCCATGTTGAAATACAAACTTATGCAAATGGTTCAATATTGGAGTAATTCCTGCCATGTATGTACATATATATATCATTCCTGCCATGCATGTACATATATATATATATATATATATATATATATATATATATATATATATATATATATATATATATATATATATATATCATTCCTGCCATGCATGTACATAAATATCGCTGCAAGATATATATCTTTTGCTGTCAATACGTATCTATCTATCCAAATATCTCTACCTCATCACATATATTTGAGCAGCAACAGGGTATAAGATCGAAATTTTATAAATATTTCAGATAGAAAAGGAAATGATAGAACCCGGAAATGAATTGGATTTGTTTATGGGTAAAATCAGATTGAATGTGTCAGATGGTCAAAAACAAGACATCAGCCTAACTATACAGCAGCGTGTGTAAGTCATGTGACTGATTATTGGCTTGGTTAACGTAAAGGGCTTTCTCACTACATTATAAAATCCAAACAGTAGTTGAATCAACATCACATGCTCGCTATAGGACTCACGGTAGTTGCATGGCCAAATGGGAACCAGTCAAGAAATGGCTGAAGATAAAATAGAGTGTATATGGGTTTGGCTGGCCAGGATTGGTTGATAATGAAAGCTTAAATTTTAGTTGAAAAGAATCTTTTGAGAGCTTATCCTATTTGAAACTGAGAAAAATCGAGACAATGTTTTAACGATGGAATTTCAGTCCTTTTACAGACTTGCCTTTGGAAAACCCATTACTGAAATTAGCACCTGATTATTTAAGTGCGGAATTTAAAACACATGTAGATCAAAGAAATGCCGCGATTCATATGGTTTTCTCTACCTAGAATCTTGCATCAAGAATGCGTCTATGCTGAGAAATATAGGTTGTTCATGAGCTTTCCCAAGTTTAAAGGTATTGAATTTTTAATATCATGGTGTTTCCATGAGTTTACTATCGAAGCTGAATTAGTACCGTGAGTCCTATAGAGAAAAACAACTTTACAGTGGTACCACCTATGCAGGTGCAATTAAGTTTACTATAGATGTAAAATTCTGGTTTAATTTGTGGATAAAAAGCCAAACGAATACATTTTGTCTGCCTCAGAATGATTTTCAGTCGGATATTAAACATACTTTCAGATATGGCAACTGTTGCCATGAAATGCAGAGCGTTTAGTGTGTAGAGTGTATAGATTTGACTATGATGAGTGGGGTATTTTTCACCCTGGTTAATATCTGTGCAATCAGATATATAAGATTTATACAATGTACCATTTGTAGAGTAATTATGATTACCAATTTGATATTTCCTAGTTGTGTTTTGAAACATTATGCTTCAAATATGATCACTTAGATCACTACTAACATGTTTAATGCTAACGATCCCTCATGATTTTGTGTCCCACCAATTTTATACAGTAAATGTTTTTGGAAGTTTATATTATGTATTTTAACTGTCTTATGCCTACCTTACTTTAGTTTTAACTATATGTGTTCTGGATGATTTTGAAGTAATTTCTATCATGTGAATCTCCTTTTCTGAAGTAATACATGAACATATATATGGTCAGAGTGACTTTTTATTCGTTTATTGCATAATATGATAAGGCTGATACTACCCTAAATTGAAGAGAGATAAATGGTGATAGCAAACAAGGTAACTCTTGAATAGGCAGATTTATTTTAATATTTTTTTTTTATTTTCTGAAATGAAGCTCAATCACTTAAATGTTGCATGAAACACACTATTGCTATTGTTTGCATACATGAACTTGCAATATATTCTACTATTCACTAATGCAATGTGTGACAAGCAGACTATGCACACTGTTTACTTAAGCATTCTACTACTATACATAGGTCTGTCAAATAAATCAAGGGTGGATATAGGACTCACGGTACTAATTATATGGACAAATGGGATCAAGTCTAGAAATGGGTGAAGATAAAGTACGATAGAAATAGAGACAATGTTTTTTCGATGGAATTTCAGTACTTTTACAGACTCTGACTTTGGAAAAGCCATTACTGAAATTAGCACCTGACTCCTTAGGTGCGGAATTGAAAACACATTATTCAAATACATGTAGACCAAAACAATATCGCTGTTCGTATGGTTTTCTCTACACAAAAGCTTTCATCAAGGATGGGTCTATAATGAGAAATATAGGTTTGATCATGAACATTTAAACATTTAAAGTTACAGAATTTTTTTTATCTCATTTACTATCGGAGTTGAATTAGTACAGCGAGTTCTAAAGACCGCAATGGCGGGGGGGGGGGGGGAGGAGGGGTGACTATATAGTGATTTCTGGCTCAGGTGAAGGGTGTTTTGCGCTACATTGGATTAATTTTCACTGCTAAATAGCTCGGTTGTAAGAAATCAGTTTGGATACATACGTAAAGCTGTATGTATAGGGTTCTCCGCTTTCAACGGGTCCCCATATATGATCCGCCATGATTGTTTTAAATTCTTTTAAGTAGTAGTTTCGAGAATAGATGTCGTCTTTTGTTCAGACTTATAGTGGTGAAGGTAGTTGGGGTGGAAATGGAACCGAAATTTACATTCAAGAATATTTTTCAGACACTATATGCTACTGTGCCAAACAGGCGAGAATTCTGGGAAACGACAGAATGATTGAATACACATGGATCCGTAATGGTATCGTATACTGAAGTCTGGAAAAATAGGGAACATTATTATGTTCAAGAACTTATGGGACTGGATGTGCCTGTTCACTCAGTTGAACATAGCAAGAGACGTTATACTTCATCAAAAGATGTGGAATTGAATGATTCTATTTTGAGCGATTAGGATCAGTAGAAAAATATGTTTAAACCTTCAACAGTAATTATGTTTTCTTTACTAGATGCACGTGGCGAATCCATGAATTGGTCTATTTTAGTGTTGTATGTTTTATTTTATGAGGTGTTCAACTTGTAATAATTGCAATTAGTACGAATATTGTAATTAATAAAGCAATGCCGTTGGTTTAAAAGACATCACGTGAACATGAACAGCTGATAATATTTTGTTTCCACAAACTGCAATATAAACTAATTTCCATCGCTGCAAATAGAGACGCAACCAGGTAGCCAATATAAAAATAAAACAAAGGGGCGTGTAACGGCGGTAAATCAGTTTGTAGGGACTATAACTCGTAATCCAAGGGTCGTGGTTTCGCTATCCAGCAAACTCTCCAAAACAGCTATAGCAGTTTCTTGATCCAAACACTCCTGGTACTCATTTTAAATCAATACAATAACAAAACATATATATATATATATATATATATATATATATATATATATATATATATATATATATATATATATATATATAGGCTACCCTTTACACATTAGATCATACCAATAATATATCATTATGTATAATGTGACGAAAGTTAATTTAACAGTTTATGGTGCTATCAAACATTACAACCTAGACACATAAACAGGCCCCAAAATTCAAATATTCGTTGTTGAGACCATATCGTTTGAACTAAAGACCTGATTATCTTCTTCTAATGAGCATTCTACAATAGTAGCTGTTTGAACTGCCCTGTATCTAAATCTCTGTATTTCAAAGTTTTTGCTATTTTTCATTATTTTTCCTGGACAGATAAAGGTTAACAAGCGATACAATTTGTCCGTTATACAATACGCCTAATTGTTTATGCAACGCTCCATTAGGTACCCCATGTAAAGCAATGCCCCCCCCCCCCCAGCACGAAAACAAAATATGTACCTTTGTCAAAATGTTTTCATTGACGTTTTGTTTAAATAATCTGGAGAAATAAGAGTGGTCTGGTTAGTTTATATTTTAAGATAAATTGTTTAAAAAAATACAACCAATTCTAGTTTTCTTCTAATATTCAACCATCCGCTCGCGATCTTCTCCTCAAAACCGTATCATATTTGTAATCTACACTTAGTTACTCACATCATGCATATAATACTCGTCTTTGTATAATCTACTACATTCTCTTTCTTGCTGTTCCTTCGTGCTATTAAGCCCACCACTTACTCTCAAACACGATGTGGTATAATTTCTACACGAACAGGAAGAATTCAGTCCAAACTGTAGATTTTTAAAGCTGATATTTATCTATATACATAATCAACAATGCATGAATGTAGACATCCATGACTGAAATATATATGTGAAGTGGTGCCTCTATCTATCTATCTATCTATCTATCTATCTATCTATCTATCTATCTATCCTTATCACTGAGATTTTAGGACTTGTAGATTATAACATCGAATGTTCTTAAATATTCCTGATGAAAAAGATAATGATAAAATTCGGAAAAGAATTGGATGTATTTATGAGCAAAGTCATATTGAATGTGCCACAGAGTCAAAGACAAAACATCGGCATATACATCAACCAAACAGTTTGTAAACATAATTGTGTACAATATTATAGAAATCAATTATAGTACGTATAGTGTATCTGTTCTCGGGTATGTCAATGCGCACGAGTTAAACAAACACACGGGGTCATTTTTCTTAATTTGCTATATTCAAGTTCAATGATCTGCCACTCAAACATCTAATTGGTTATACCGGTTTCTTCTTTTCATTCTAAATATTTTATACAAGGTCGACACCGATATTATAGCCCAACTTTAGAAATATATACTACTTAATGTCAACAAGAACAGGGATGTTGGTTTAAAAAGGTGAATAAATTAGACGATCAATGTGTCAACGCAAAACAGAAAGCTTTGTCTTTACAGGTGTGTAGCATGATGACACTAAATTCCCCATCTAAAGTTTACCAAATTGAAAACTAAGTTCCCTGATGTGCCAAACTATCTGTCTTTACACATCACACTAATTAAACAAGTACTTTAAAAGACGTACCTCTTCCCTTCTATTGGCCCTAAAATTGTTGGGAGAGACCACATACAATGGGAAGAAATTGTAATGCTGATTCCCGCTATAGCACCAATTAATTTATATAAAAGCAAGCGCTGTGAGAAATAGGTGCTTGTAATTTTACACCCCATGTAGATGACTAGCTGTGAGATTTCAGAAAAAATAATATCTCTGTATTTAAAAGGAGTATTAATGTGCTCATATCACATAGTCATTATTTATACATCAAATAACTCCTATGTACCAAAATCAAGATTACATCATAATTGATTGTATTTAAATTCGATTACTTTCTGTATATAGGTAGACAGAAATGAAATTTGCACTAACTCATATTAAAGCTCAGGTATATCAGTACCTTCTCATAGCGTGATCTAATTGTGCAGGTACTCATCTAATGCTATGATTTTGAAATCTAAAATCTTCCCCGTAGCTGTTTGTTTGGGGTTGTTTTTTTTGTTTGTTGTTGTTGTTGTTTTGTGTGTGTGTGTGTGTGTGTGTGTGTGTGTGTGTGTGTGTGTGTGTGTGTGTGTGTGTGTGTTGTGTTGTACCGTTAAGAAATCTTCCACTAAATTTGTTATGTTGCTTGTTACCAGCATCTTCGTTGATATAAAATACATTGTCTTTTAATACTTACGGTGCAGTGACATAAACCGAAACCTTGATAAAACCGTTTGATATTCGAGAGGCATCTCCATAATCCATCACATATTTATATTTATCAATATTATTAGTACAGATTAAATTGTTTAGCTTCATGTAATACCGGTGTTTCATGTAATTGTTTGCTGTTTTAAAACTGATACAATTTGTAAGGAAATTTGACACCTGAACAATAATATTTGAATTTGAAAATGAGCATGAAGTCTCTATAAGGCTTTGACAAATTCCGGATTTTGTTTGCCGTCCGACACATTCCAATAAGAAACGCCACACCTGAAAGGTGGACATCTGTACTGCATAATTAGGATAATTTTCACAAACTGTAATATTAAGAGAGGCCATAAACCTATTCACAGATTTGTCACTATTTAAGATAAGATTTTACTTTTTCAAAGAACTTTATTTGTTTATTAGATTTATTTTCTTCAAAGACATAAATGTAATTTGCAGTGTAATGCCTAGTAATGTTTGTTATGTTATGATTTACATAAAGATAAACTCGTTTTCTTTAATTAATAATAATTTCTCTGAAAACATTACCCATATATGGGTTCACTGAAATGCTAACTGAGTTGCAAGACATAGAAAAGTCCTTTGTTTAATAGGATTCTTTTTAATCTAAAAACTCAGTCATTATTTTCCAAGGCTGTATTTGTACATGCTGTATGCTAGGTAATGTAGGATGAGGTACTGATGGGATTGTAGCTATTTAGAAACTCTACTGCAAAAGGCCATAGGTTCTTTGGAGCCTTTATGCAAATGTTTATTAGATATGCGTTGCTCCACAAAGGAAATATATTTTCGTTTAACTTTCAAGAAAATTTAAAAGTATATCCATGTATTAGTTTTCCTATGCAATCCCGGAACAATAAATATATATAACAAAACGCATAGTCTTGGCATATTTCCAAATGGACAGTAAGCTTATCAAGATTGCTTTTTTCATGATGATAGATTTTAAGCAACAAAAAGTTTTTCTAAACTTTTATTCCCCTTCAATCCAAAATGAAAACCTTTTTATTTATTTATTTATTTATTTATTTATTTATTATTTATTTTTGTTGATGCAGAAACCGCAAAATGTAGTCAATCTATTCGACTACTAATGGAAAAAATTGGTTCGGTATTTCTGTCAAATTTTGTGGTGCAAAAATGCGGCCCACAGTCCGTAGAGAAAGCAATGGATACAAGTAGTCAAGAATCCTTAGTGGAAAAGGCTGGTCTGGCAGTATTGCATTTGTTTGTTCTTGTTTTTGTGGTTATTTTTTTATAGTTTTTTTTTTTTTTTGCGTTGCATTGTCAGTTGTAGTTGTCAAAACGTTCGAACACGTAGTGAAAAACAAAATGGAGAAAAGTGGTCCAGATCTATGTAGTTGGTGTCGTGTTGTTTTGATTGGCATCCTGCTTTTTCCCTTTTTTGTGCTATTTGTGTCCATTTTAGTACTAGACACATGTAGTATAATCTTTCTTTCTTTTTTGTAAAATAATTCAGTGTCAAAAAATCTGAACTCTTATTCTCAGAACTACTTGAGGATTGTGTAGTCTCATGCCCACGCTTTATGGGTATATTTATACTTTCTGTGTGATCGTCCGTCCGTCCGTTCGTACGTCCGTCTATATGTCTGTAACCACATTTCCTCCTAAAACGCTGGGTGTAAATTCACCAAAGTTTGTACAAAACCCATCCATGCGACATACTATCTGGGTAAGGGATACGATTTTTCAAGCTGTACAGGACACATCCTATATTCACTGGGCTTTGGATTACGACCTCTAAGGGAAGGTCAAAGTGCTGGGGTCAAAAGGGTAAAGACTGTTTATACTTTGGTTTTGTGATGAAGTAGTACGGTCTATTTTTAGCAACTGAAATAGACGTCACCTTAGTCAATGACAGAATGGAACTGAACTGGCTAAAACTCGTTATGGATTCATTTATCTGACTTTTATTCCACGTTATCAATCTCCAAAGCATGAAATAGCATGCATGTCTCATAGAATTATCGTCCTAACATGTGTATTCAAATAATAATCACACAGAGATAACAAGCAATGTTGAGCATATGAAATATGGAATGTAATATCGTAGGCGGGGCATTCTTGAATATCCTAATCTCATCGTATTAAAAAAATGCATTTAAATAATTAAAAATATTCATTTTATTATCTTTAATTATATAGAAGGTTGGATGTAACACCTGCGCTTTGTAGAAGTGCTGTATTGTTTTGTTTTTTTTGAATCAGAGAACAGCTCCCAGTTCGTGCTAATACCAGAATAGTGTGAACTTACGGTTAAAAAGTCCGATCTTTAGTTGATCTTTACAAAATGGAAAATGGATTCGGTATGAAGTGCTCATTTCAATAAATATTCAAGGATAGTATCCACTTACTATGTGTAATTAGTAGACTATTGTAGATTTGACAACTTAATGAATCAATTTTCTAGGCAAAGTGAACTGTCATTGAGATTTGATCATCAACTTTGTTATGTCTAATATAAAAATAAATCCATGTAATATTAAACAGAATACATACTTCAAATAAAATGTTATAAAATATGGATGCACAAAAATTTATATTGAAAAATCAACTTTTCAATTAAAAGAGCTGCATCATACGTGATATAGATGTATACGCACCCCAAAGTCTGTTGTACCATCTTTGCTTTAATTGCTGCTTTGACAATTATTTATATCTATTAAAATAAGAATCTGATTTATTTCATAAAGATTTGGATAACGCTTGTAACGATATCTATCAGAAACTAGGAACTAGATATGATAACTTTTCATTGCTTTAAAAGCAGTGACCGATTCATTGCGCATGGGTGAAACTGAGTTGTTACAACAAAATCCTAAAATCACCTATACTTAACAATCTTAAAAAACAGTAAAGAAAAAAGAAAACCAGTGGATACATCAAGATTTAGATATTGCTTGTGATGATATCTGTCAGAAACTAGGAACTATATATGATAACGTTGCATTGCTTAAAAAGCGGTGACCGATTAATTTACGCATGGGAGACTTTGACGTCATTTAAAAAACTCCTAAAATCCCTTATACCTAACAAGGCAAAACATAGCTTTAACTTTCTGATTTCAAGTTTCTATCGATGCCAAGATGTGATAAATTTTCAGTTCTTTTCTGTTTGCTAATGAATATTTAACCTGCAGCAGTGTCTAATGTAGTCACGTGACAGCATTGTTTACCCACAACGAAATTGAAAGCAATGTATACTATAGTGCGTACACAGTAAGTACACGTGGACTAACCAGTATGCTATTCAAACAGAGTATTTAACAACTAAAAGCAATGGTTTACTTCCGTCCGACTTTGAGGAAAGAATGATCGAGTGACGATATCGATAAATGTTCGTTTTTTTACGTAATAAAGAAAATAGCCGAAATATATATATATAGATAGATAGATATATAGAGAGATATATATGTGTGTGTGTGTGTGTGTGTATGGAAATTATTTTTACAGGATGTGCAATTCTAGAGAATTAAATTATCTCACAAGAATTACATGTAAATGTGATTTTAGTCACTAAATTACTTTCAGAATTTGAGCGTAGTCTCTAAGAATACAACGAGTCTCACAGCGCGAAAGCCGTAAATTAGCTGGAAAAACATTCCCCGATCCTCTGAATTTCTCATTATTCGGTTTTGGTTATATACTACCTAATTTCATTATTCTTTTTTTCTTTTTTTAAAAAATTATTTTATTATATTTTCAAATGTTTATTTCTTCGATAAATAAAATTAAGGTCCCTTGTTAGATAAACTATTGAAAAGTATCTGTGTTATTCTGCCATTTATTATTGATATACTACATAACAAAGGAAAATAAATAAATCCTAAATAAGATTTAAAGAAAGTTGTATTGTGGCAGCGCAAAAATGTACAGCTGCTATCGAAAGGTAATTCGGTATTTATCCAAGTTATCTAAGTATACATCACATTTCTTTATCCAAGTACACAATTGGCAGTAGTTTTTGTACGTGATTAGATATAACAAGGCTATGCTCGTAAAATATTACGGTTTGGTTTTTGCCTGCTAAAATTTAAAAGTATTCATTCTAGTTTAAACTATTAAATAGTACATGACACAATATTTATTATTGATGATGTATAGTTGAGTGGAATTTTTGCCACAAAACCCTCGTACATTCAATAAACGTTAGAACACTGGCAGTAAAATAGATCATACACATTTTTTTTCTTGTTATGTGACTACCTTTGCGACACACCGACTAGTAATTATGTGCATATTGATGAACGTTAATTTAATATTTGTTGCATTTCAAACATTACAGCTTGGACATCTAGACATGTCACAAAATTAAGCCTTTCCTTTTCGAGACTTGACGTTTTAACAAAAGATCTGATTATATTATAAACAGTCTAGCCATGGCGTATATATTGTTGAAATATGATCAACTTTTGTCACTATTTCAAAACTTGCAGTCCACACGCTGAAACAGGTTAAAAATTTACATTTTGCTTTTCCTATGACCTTGAATAATGTCAACGATGCCTAGTCTTAATACATATCTGGGAAAAGTCTCATCTCTCCAAAGTTTGTAATGGTAACAATCAATATGTAATCCGATGAACACCAGGGTGGAAAAACGACATAACATAAAAAAACTGCCTTGAGAGTAGTATATAATTCAGTAGTCGATAAAAGTCACCGTTTTTACGCATTTACTGAAAGCACTATCACTCTTTTACAACTCAATACATGCTACCTCCTTTCTCTGACAAAATCAATAAATACACGATATTGGGAAACATCTGAACTAGACAAGCCTTATTGGTGTTCCGAACATAAATGCATACTTAAAGAGATAAAAAAGGGGTGTCTAAAAAAATTCGCTTTATCTTTATATTATTTAATTTATCTTAATAAACCTCTCACCTATGAATTTACACTTAAAAAAAAAAAAGCAATAAAAAAAATAAATAAAAAACAAGAGTCCCTCGACGGGACTGACGCTCTAGAAAAGAGTTTCCAGGAATTCAAGATAAGAGTTTCCAGGAATTCAAGATAAGAACATTTCTTTCTTTTTAAGTTTTAACTGTCCAGTGTTGGAACTATCTCTGATATTCTACAGCGATAACATAACCTTCAAATCAGGTGCTGTGGTGCACATACTGGACTTCAGCTTGTCACCATTTTCATTTAGGACAAAGTAGACATCATTAGAAGTGTTTGGGTGAATCTCCCATTACATAATGATCATCCATTCATGGGAGTAGTGACAACAAGATTTTTAAGACAATAGTTGTCGCATTCCATATTGGATGTACGACTACCACCGTTTTCATTTACGACAAACTTGGCAATATAAGAGGCGTATTGGTGAAAACCCCATGTTGATATAGCCATCCATTTGGGAGGAGTAGAGATAACAATATTTTCAAGACCTGACTTTCCATTCAGAAGTAGCAAAAACAAGATTGTCAAGATGGCTGCTGTGGTGGCATCATTGGGTGCCGGATCGGCACCATTTTTCATTTAAGACCAAGTAGACAAGATAAGGAGTCTTTAAGTGAAAACCTCATGTTGATGCAACCATCCACTCAGGAGGAGTAGTGATAGCAAGATTTTCAAGACGGCTGCTGTGCGGCGGCCACATCGGATGTCAGATTGGCACCGTTTTCATTTAGGACCATCTGGACATTATAAGAATTCATCTGGTGAAAACTCCACGTCAATATAACTTTATGTTCAGGTACAGTTGTGATAACAAGATATTTAACATGGATAACAAGATTTTCAAGATGGCTGCAATGGCGGCACTATTTTTATTTAGGAAATCCGCATGATGATATGACCGTCAATTCATGAGGAGTCGAGATAACAAGAGTTTTACGATGGCTGCCATGGTAGGCTATACTGGACGTCAGATCGGCGCCATTTTCATTAGTTAGGCCACTTAAATTCGACGAATAGTTATTTTCAATGCATGTACGCATCTTAGCAGTCATGCAAGAACCTTATGAAATACATAACTTGTTCTTATTAACTGAGAGGAAATATATTAATACTTACAAATGCTTTTATCTGGCTTTCTTCCTGAAAGAATATAACAAACATAATATTAGAAACGGTGAAACAAACGTCGCTTACTTGGTCTCAAAAAGGGATAGAAACGCATGCGCATATTCACAAATACAATTACAGTGTATGTCGCTATTTTTAGCTGAGTATTCAACAACAGTTGCCGTTTGACCTAATCTACTGGAAAGGTTGTCTCATGTGTAAATCTCGTATTTTAACTTTTCTCTTTTCTTTCTCCTGAAAAGATAAAAATTAGGGAGCCGCTAAGTTCTGCGCCATATAATACATCTAATTGTATAGGTAAAAATGGCATACTTAGGCACCAACAAAAAAACAGATATTTTTTTTCTTGTTATCTCTCTAATTGAAAAACGTAATTTGTGTAATTGATTTGATAAATTCGCGCGCGGTTATCAGTCTCCATTTGCTAAATTAACCCATCTGCAAATCGCGCGAGGTATTCAATCACGTGGTTATAAGTCGCATTTGCTAAATAAACCCTTCTAACAATTGTGCGGGGTCATCAATTACGTGGTTATAAGTCGCTATCTGCTAAGTTAACCCTTCTATCAAATGGTGCGGGGTCATCATTTCCTAAAAAAAAGAAAGATACTTGAGACTAATCAACATCACCCTGCCCCAGCATCGAAATAAAAGTTGATACCTAAATAGTAAAACAGTTTGTACATGTCGACGGATGTTGGTTGGGCTCATTTCCTATAAAAAAAAAAAGAAAAATACTTGAGCCCAATCAACATCGACCCGGTCCGTGATGAGTCGCTGTCACCCAAGTACTTGATGTAAGTCACAAGTGTTAAAGTGTTGACTGGGCACAATTCCTATGAAAATGTATTCATTCAACATTAACAATCCCCGACTTGACCTATGACTTGATAACTTGACCAAGTCGTAAGTCGTTTAATATTGACGAGGTATAGATGATAATGTTTGCACGTGATCCCCAGGATGATATCCGCGTGTATTTCCGAAAACCAATGTGGATTATATAATACATCTGGGATTGGCCATCGTATAATCATGTAATCCCCCCGTGAAGGATCTTTTTTGGCTTCGATTCAAACGTGGATCCGTATCGTCACAATAATGTTTTTACCCGTATTATTATCGCGCGTTGATTAACCGCGGCGGTCTCTTTGACACGATTATCTAGAAACAATTTATTCCATTACGATATTTATTCAACGTAGGCGCTTTTAGCTGCTTCGGTATTAACCAGGTCACGTAATTGTCGTCCCACGATGTTTTTTTTTACTTCGCCAAACATATATTCGGCCGGGATCACATCGGGAAATCCAAGTGCGATCAGATATTTTCTAGTTGCTGATAAACGCTCGTGTTCAGATGTTTTATCACCTACGTGTTTATCCGCGATAACATATTCGTCGCCGGCCACCGCACGATTGGATCGATCATACAGGTCCACATTCGCGTGTAAATATTTTACATTATCAGATTCCGACGCGCCAATGTCAGTTTGATACACCCATGAAATATACGATTTCTTTTTCGGGTAATGATCTTCTATCCCGTGATTATATTCATACAGCGGCCATGGTTCTATATCAGCCGTTGCCGATGGAGCTAATTCCGCAGATGCTATTCTATCGCAGTACGGAATTAATAATTCTCAGGGGATCAACGCGTCATTGTTTTCTGTTTCTTCTTCTTTATTTTTTTTTTTTTTTTAATTTTAATCTGTCCAGGCATATACGCGATTATATATCCGATCGCCTCCAACGACGCCAATAATCTGTTTGTGAAATATCTATGGGAATAATTTTCTTCGAACAACAACAGGCAAAATGTGTATCCGAATACCATGGTTATTTCCGCGGCAGTTGGTGATGTATACTTGCTGATCTCCAGTATATGCTGTGTGTATTTTTCCTTGAACTGAACCAGATCGTGGATTGGCTTTATCGACGTTGTCCCATACACAGGCTTATACCGCAAAGTAGCAAAATATATTTCAGTTACACATCTAAATCTATGGATGACTTGTTTAGTAGCCTCCACGGATCTCAACCGGATCAAAATACAAACAATTTTGTGAAACGCGTATCAACAATCGAAACGCCTCTTCTAATGTCATATTGTAAATAACTACCTCAATGTCGTCATACCGCTGTCGCGATGTTTTCAAAGTCGCGTTTTCCTTGTTCCGAAGATGACTTGGCGTGATAATATCTAACTCGGAGTCCGAAGCGTGCTATGACTTTTGTTATTTTTTCCACTGAAAACTTACCAACGCGTCAGCAACGTGTAAACACCGCTAACTTTGTCGTACGCACTGCAATAGGTATCTTCGATAATTCCCCCCGCGGTATTTATAAACGAGTTTAGATTATCTTGCGGCGATGTATGTACGATACTGTTTTGTCGTGGTCGGACTTGAATTCGTTTTTTATTAGCGTCGGTGTAATGCCGTTACGTAGTCGCCGTATCAGTGTTATATCGCCGTCATTTGCATCTGCGTCTAACACTATTACGCGTTTGGCTGTCGTTACAAATCTTTCAAGCGTATTCCACAATGTTCTGCTGTCTTTGTTATTCATTATCTGTCGCAATATCCCATGAAACTCATCCAACACCAATATGTCAGCGACTCCATCGACTCTACACAGCGACTCCGCCTGGACTATGACTCGTACCGGTGCTGTGCCGCTCGTGTGATTTACGTTGATCGTTCCAGTAAAACCAGTGTGTGATTTCAACGACTGATCTTTAGCAGCTTTTGTCATAAAAGTTTTCTGATATGACACCGCCAACACAGATTCGCTGGCGTTGATTGTGTCCCACGCGGCCTCGGATTTTCCCATAAATAACGCAGAAGCATCTATGTAGTCGCCGCTGTGTATTCCTTGACGACCGTGGCCGTATTCATGCGGTGGTGCTTCCATGTATAGTAAATCCGGCGTGGTTTCGATTACCTGTCTAGCCGCGTAGTGGTTATACATTACTCGGACGAAATCTTGCGCACTCTTATCTACGAAGTTCAATATCGTGACCGCGTCACAGAGCACCAACTGCTTCAACATCGCGATAAAATATTCTGCAGTTGGTGATAACGTATAAAGATGATAGTCCATGTCACACTGCTCTTGAACACACGCGTATATGATTGGAAACAGCTCGTATCCAACACGATATATGATTTGAAACAGCTCGTATCCAACACGATATATGATTTAGGATGATCACGTTCATGACAATGTTTAGCCCGTAACATATACGCTAATATTTTCGCTGCGACGCTGTCTCTTCCGCGATCACAGTTTCTAACCGCGTCTGATTTTGCATATCTTATATCTCTTCATTGGGTTATGTTTAACGTCATTATGTATCGGTGTGTGTAATTAACCGGCAACGTCGCCCAAATATTCCACGGTAAATAAAAACAATAATATCTAACTCTGCAAATCGTTGCCGTATCACAGTAGTAACAGTTACGTCTTTGCGCACAGATAAATGCAACACAGCTGTTTCGGTTGCGATTGATACATTTGCGTATTTATCTTCTATCGCGATTGTTATAACCTAGGCAAATGAGCCGCGTTAGTCAATCGAAGTGTTACTGTCCGGGTTAATCCGTCTCGTTGTGCCGTAGTTACATAACAAAATGTAACTCGGTGAATCCTGGTGCGGTCAGTTGTGAATATTTTACTTGCGGTTTGTATTATATCTTGTTGTGTTTTTTAATCATACGCACGAATACGCGCCAAGGCTACCACCGTGGGAACTTTTAGTGTGTCTGCACGTTGTTGGAGTGCCATAATGTGGCTAGAAATATCTGGAATCGCCACTGTGCTATATTTGATAACGCCGACTTCGGTACGTTTTTTCATCTAAGTCGGTAGGAATCCGCGGAATCTCAGTGATGCTATGTTTGACTGTTGTGACTGTTGTTACTTCCGTACATGTCATATCTACGTCGGGGCGAATCCGCGCGATATTATCCGTGATAGATAGGTCGCCACGGACTACTCCCACTAGGGTATTGAGTGTATTTATTCCGGAGCATACCAAATTAGGTTCGTTTCTAAAAGTATTAATTCGCACCGCAGCTGATTCTGCCGCGCTGGCTTTGTTATCCACAGTGGTAATTTTTGTTTTTAATGCATCGATATCGAATTGGAATGTTGTAATTTTATCCTTGATTATCACACTGGTGTCTTCGTATCCCACTATGGTATAGAGCTCAGATATAAGTTGCCTCACCAAGGGAATATCGTCTATATATTTCTTCACTAAACCACTTAACAGTACCGCGCCTGCGCGGATCGCTTCGAGACTTTTTTGTGCCGCATCGATTGTTGTTTTTAATTGTCTTAGATCGCTTATGATCGCCGGAGAAGTGTCACCGTCACGAAGTGGTGCACGCTCGTCAACACGGTCTCGTGTCAGTTTCAGTTGTGTATCGATCTGAGCAAGTTTATTCTCACTCATGCGACAGAGAAATCTAGCTGATTTGCTAACCTTACTTTCCTTATCTCAGTCTTGTTGTCTCAGTCATGGTGTCCTCGCTCAAGGAACTACTTTTTCAACTTTTTCAAGGGAAACAATCCTTGTTGTCTCCTGCTGTGCCTGACGGAGTTATTTAAAAATTAAACAACAACAACAACAAAATAAAAAGAACTTCACTCACAAAGCAACCTTCTGTATCTCCAATTTGGATAACACATCATACAAAACACTTTTAGAAAGACAGACAGACAGACACAAAGTCTTGCCGTTTGGTAACTGATAATAAATGAAAGTGCGTCATATAATTATCTAATGTTGGTATTTATATTACGAAAATTTCCCCTAGCTAGGCAACCTTTACGCTATTATTTGTAATATGTATTATGGAAAGTTTTGAACGATACCTAAGACGACACAGATACAAATACAGCTTGGTTTATGACCTTCAAATTTACCAATCAAGAGAGACCCTCAAAGGATAACAGAAAGTCCCGAAGAGGAAAGGGAAGTAAACAAACCCCAAACTGCTGACACTGTCAGTGATGATGACATCAATAAACTGCTTGAACACTCGCTCTTTGGCCCAATCACATGACCAAGTGTATTCAACACTTTACGGTTTAAAAATACTCTGCACTTTGGGGTACGGGGAGGGGGTGAAAAACACAGAAACATCAAATGGGGAGATATAAATTTATATTTTCTGTCCTGGAAATATGGCAAGTGTTGCTATTACTAGTGCAAGGATACGATACAGGGAAATCTGCTATTACTAGTGCAAGGAAACGCTACAGGGAAATCTTCTTGCGGAATAGCGTGCGGACGGATGAATGAACCACTCTGATTGGTAAGTGTAGGTGTTTTCATTTTTAATTACATGTACATGTTTGATTCAACTGGGGCGGATCAGGGTTGTTTGGCAAAGTTAGAAGAAAGCAGGTTTGACATAATACATTTCTGGTGTTGTTACCGTGTTTGCAGTAGGTGTTGAGTGAGTTAGGATTGTTGTGGCTTGTCGATCTAAAGTACACAAGTTATGCGCATGAGAAAATAACAACATAAAACATTTGATAGTATTGCTGTATTATCACATTTAGTCGATGTATGTCATATGAAAATAACAATAAGTAATTAATATTTTTATAAGGATAACTTTAAACTTTCATGAATTCTAATTTGGAAAAGTTCTATGGTAGCCAATGATACGATACTGGGTACACAGTTCTACAGTTTAAAGTTATCCTTATAAAAATACTTTAGATCGACAAGTCACACCTCTGCCCTCATTAACATATTCGTATTAATACGCGGTGTTTATTACACAATAGCACGTGGATCGAGACGCTCATGGTGCAATAATTACAACACGCAACAATTATAACTGTTACATTTATATGTGTTGGACTATTCATGGATAATACGAAATCTGTGTCACTGTCATATATAACTCTCCTTTTCTTTGGAAGAGGCGAAACTGTTTGTGACATACTGGCGTTGTAACTGATATTGATTATAAATTACCCCCGTATCTGAAAGACCCCTCAAACACATTACCCAGCTGATACTTATGTTAAGAGTTTTCTACTTCATGATTTTTTTAAATTTATTTTTTTGTTTGTTTTGTTTTGTTTTTGTTTGTAAGAGCGGCACCTATAGATGGATTCTACTGAGATATTTTTTTAGATTTTCATAAAACATTATAAGTCCGGGTGACCTATATGAAAAATGTGAGGAAATAATACAAGTACATGATGAATACTGTATGTCTTGAATATGCCAACTATATTTCATAAGTGAAGCGTTATTTTAATTTGAATGGAACAAATTGGGTGAGAAAATTAATCTATGTTGGGATTTGCACAGAGACAAGGAAATTCCAGTCGCGGGATTACATTATTTGTCTTGTGATCCGATATCGATATGTAATCGCGAATAACCCCCAGCCGGTTGTTCATCGCGGCGAGATTTGTTTTTATTTAATTAAATTCTTCCACGGTCGGAATAATTCGAGTATTAACAACGGCATTTGTGTCTTGAATTTTGTTTTCAAGTACCGCCGTCTCCGTGCGGATCGTGTTTGAGTCACGTCTGAAGTCAATACGAATCCGCTCGATGTTATCCGTGATAGTTCCAGCGCCACAGTACCCCCCCCCCACCCCCGATTGTTGATCGCGGTAATGTCATTGTATTGTGCTTTTTAAAGTCTTTCCAGCCGGTTGTAATCATTAGCCGCAGACACTGCCGTATTCAATTTCTCTTTGATTGTGTTTGTTCCTATTTTTAACGCGTTAATCTCGTCCAGGATACTACGGAGTCATT
Organism: Margaritifera margaritifera; assembly: GCA_029931535.1. NCBI lineage: Eukaryota > Metazoa > Mollusca > Bivalvia > Unionida > Margaritiferidae > Margaritifera > Margaritifera margaritifera. Next base: position 622,214 of record JAQPZY010000904.1, on the reverse strand, counting down.
GTTCTGCACTTTGATCATTCGCGGAAACAACTTCGACTCGGACATTCGCCAGGTTAATATCTTGTTCCAATTTATCTATGTCGGAGTTGATCTCATTGATTTTCTTCGAGGATTCTTTACACAATTTGTCTACCTCCTCGATGTTTGTTTCTATTTTCGCGATATTTTTTTTTTTTTTTTTTTTTTTTTTTTTTTTTTTTTTTTATCATCGCCATGAAAATTTGTCATTGTCTCCTCGAGTTTGTTAATAACCGAACGAAGATTACACCGTAATTTCCCTAAGTTCTCTTCGAACTTTTCTCGTTCGGTATTTATCACGTCTAATTTCGCAGAGAGTGCCGCGCGTACATTTGTAGCTTCGGCGCGAATTACAGTTCGTTCTCGTGCGGCGTCGACGCGAGCGGTTGTTATTTGATCCCCCAGCGTGAGGTCAACAACGTCTCTATGGATAATTTTCCTGCGTCTGAGTCCGTGTTGTGGCATTTTTATATATTCATCAGTCGTATTTAACAAGCAATATATTTAGGCTCATTCAACATAGTCAATATGATACCGACGCGACCAGCCCGTGGGAGGATTTAGATCTGTGTAAAATATCAACGAGGGACCAGATATAAATATCTGAAAACCACCCCTTACAATACCCGGAAACTGGCCGTATAATGAAAACCATTGATTGGCGTTACGTTCCAGACATAGGTGGTTGATTTTGATTTGATCAATGGTTTCTCCCGAGGGAAATGTAAATAATGTAACATTCACCAGCCTGGTTGTCGAGGGCATTGTTCCAATAATAGTTTTATACATTGTTTCAATAGCATTATTTGACGTTACATCGGTGGCATATGTGGGATGGGGAATATTTTGATTCATATCAATACCGCCTTGCATAGACCCACCAAGCAACGAAACGCTGTTGTTAATTAACGTAATTTGCACTGATGTAGAATCAAAATTTATTGAAGTCCAAGCGACTATCCGTCAGGCATTTGGTCACCACGATATAGTCAACATAGTAACATCTAATTGACGTGTATGGTAGTCTTGGGAATCCACATATGCTTTTATCGCGGTGTCACCAATCGCGACTGGATCTGCTAAATTCGTTACAGAATTAATGCCGGCTTTAATCTGACCCGTCTTCGTTCCTCCGGCGAGTGGCAACACATTTGGGGCGGATAATATAAACGTATTCCTGATTCCTGATGAGCAACGACGACAAATTCTGACCCTGCGTTGGGAAACGGCGCCGAATTGGTGTCAATCGCCGGGGCTAACACCAGTGCGGATTTATAGTGATCCATGTATGATTTACTTACCACGCTGCTTTCCGGCATTAGTATTAGTATATTTATGATTGTGTTGTTGTTCATGTCGATTTACCCATCAATTGTTCCCCCGTCAAGACTTATTATCGACATAGTTACGCATTTACCACAAAGGTAAGTTTCTGAGATGTCTTTGATGACAGAAGTCAACGTTGTTTCCGTCGTCGTCAGGAAATCGTATCGTCAATTCGCTAATATACCCTGATATGAGTCTACACCAACGAAGATTAGCAGCGTAATAAACTCGCTCCTCGCAGAATTGTTTCGCAAGTACATTCACGGTTTTCACGCACGTGCTATGATTCCCATTGAGATATCTTTTTAGATTATTTATTTGATTAACCTGGACGTGTATTCGAGGATAATTTCTAAATCCAGTTGGCGCTGTTGATATATATTCCCCAGAGGTAAGTGTAGTTTCGCTCAACCCGTATAATTTTGGGATTGGTACATTCTTTAATGCGCCAATTGTCGTGTCATGAATGCCAATTACCGTCGACATAACAATAAAACTTACAACCGCTAATGTCCCTGAGACAATATTGGAACGAAATATAGTCGCGAAACGACTCAGCAACAGCACGTCATTTGCGGCATATCTTTCTACTAATGTATTATATTGTGGAATTACATCTGTTCGAATTGTGATTTCTGTCTGTAATTTCTGTTCTACGGGTACGTATATAATCTCGTTGTACTTGTATTTTCCGGAGACTCGCGCCACATTTTTCGAGACCGGCTATTTTATCTGCGGCGGCGGCAATATCGACTTCGATCCTCTTGATTTTACTTCACACTTTCACCGATGAAGAATACATTTCTTGAACTTCTCGTAACGTAGACTTCTCAGCGATACCTCTAAAAGATAAACTACCCCACTCGTCGACGGAAAAATCAGGATCAGTTGTGATAGCGTCGACGAGAAACCCTGGTAAATTCACTGGATCAGCACGGTTCATACTATCGATAAATGTTGTTTCCACCGTCGGAGGTCTTGCTACCGTTAATATGTGTGTTCGCACGTTACCGTCGTGAAATAACATCGGGAAATAACTCATAAAACTCTTCTAAGACAGGCTGACTTTTTTTTCAGTTTTACCCGACATCAACCGTGGTTTCCTGCTTGCAACACAGTTATCTGCAACGTGTCGCCGATCTCGGGATAAAATATAAATTCCCGTTGGTATCTTCACCAAAATGTGCTGAATTTCTCAAAATACGATTTTCTGTGTCGCCACTAAGTTTGTATTTTTCAACTAATCGCGTTAATTTTCCATAATTGCCTTTATTTTTGCATCGAACGACTTTTGTTTCGACTCTTCCCCGGGGAGGGTGTAGTGCGACTCTCATTGCATCGGGTCAACGTGGCATATATGCATCGGTGTCAGTGGTTATGTCCACCCCGGGATTCTCTCAGGTTATTACCATTACCGGCGCGGGATCTTCTTCGACGACATGCCCCTGTGGAGCAAATTCATGCATTTCGACTTCTGCTAAATGTTGAACTGGCGCTATCTCCCAGTTTGCGCGCTAATCAAAATATCTTTCACTTAAGTGTACTCGAGATGTAATAAAATGTCACAATACCGAAAGCGATTTGATCCATATAGAATACCCAGACGTCAGCAAGGATTTAAAGGTATTAAAACTCAGGTTATAATTTCTAAAAGCCCAGCACAACTACTCACGGTAAGACGCCAACGCCTTTGGAAATCGCTTTTGTATTCCATTGGATCTGGAAGTGCTAGTGGATCATATGCCGTTTTATCAGTCGGGGTACACAGACAGACTTTCTTTGGAATTAACATTTAATTCATACTCTCGGTCGCGAAATATATCATCAGCAACATCTCCTTGGAGTTTGAAACCGTCAATAGCTCTGAACTAACCTCATCGATCTCCAACATGATAATGTCGCAACAAAATTACCTCATCCATAGAGTGCTTCGTCATAGAAGAGTACCCCTCAATAAATCCGACACCACTTGGAACATCAATCTTGGCACAGTCGCAAGATCATTGAAGGCCATCGTGTTGATCTTCGAAGACAACTCTGGAACACCCGCGCAGAACATAATATTCGACAGAGATACTGTCACGTATTACAATGAATTGATCAACCGCGTCACTGCGGTAATCGAGGGTGTTCCTAATCAACCCTATTCCGCTGGTCAAAGTAAATATCATCAATTTGAAGATGCTGAACGTGTATTTATGTCCAAGGCAAACAAGCGAACCCAATGGTCAGCGATGACCCTGGCGGATTTTTATTTTAATAAATACACACTTGTGCTTGACCAGAAAATCACCGAAGATAATTCCCTCCATGAATCATGACGCAGAATTGATAATGCCACAGATGGTATAACTCTGCAGAGAGAAGAAACAGCCGAAGCCGTAGAACGTTGACGTTTTACGTATACTTGATCATGGACGCTCAGGTGAAAATGTCTCAAGGGCGTTCTGAATCACTCATATGCTAGCCGAGACGGGGATTGGTTTATATACGAGATCCCCATCCGACTGATCAACCGCTTGAATCTACTCCGGATTAATAAATGACAACAATACAACAAAATATATTTCATTCGTTACAGATACATTGCGTCATGATGGATGGTCGGCTGTGGTTCCGGTAAAAGATTATTTTTGTGTAACGTCCTCGAAAAATACTTTCGCGAACGATTTCAAAACACAGTCATTCGCCCGACTGTTCATATAAATTGCGCGTATGACTGCGTGAGGATTCCTAGCGAAAAACACGCTGGAGATCCGCTTGTACATATTATAGATCCAACTGGTTGCGATCTCAATGAAATGTTGACACAATTAGAACGAAGTTTTAGGTCTTGTATTGGCGATCCCACAGAAACACTGATAATCATCGATGACTGCGTTAATCTCTCTCAGATTCGTGACAGTCGTAACGTACTCTAGTCGCTGGCATTTACATACAGACACGTAAAGATTAATGTGTGTGTGTGTGTGTGTGTGTGTGTGTGTAATTACACAAAAATGCAACCCGGTGTCCAGAGATTGTCGAGAACAAACATCATTCCTGGTTTTTACTGTAAAAATTCAAATTCGTTTGATAATGCGCTGCGTTAAAATAACATTTTATTGAAAGAACAACCTGATGCGCCTCGACAATATTTATAACAAAATAATCACGCTGCAATTATACTTAAAATTGATCCCCCGATTGGATATAAATATGTCTTTGTATCGCGTTGTGGTTAATCACGTCAACACATATCACGGTGGCGTTCATGATGGTGTTATTGTCACTTAACCTAGCAAAGATGTATAACACAATGGCGGATTTCGTCGACGAACTTTTGAGTGGCAAGGACAACACCGTGGATGACAGCGATATAATATCAGAGGCACGTGAAGATATCAACGCGGTAATCGTCCAAGGAAAGTCTCGGGAATATATTGGTAAAAATATGACCGCGGCGGACGTCGATAAATTATCAGACGACCAAGTGATGTTGTAATCAGCGCATGTCAATACCGCAACTGGCACAGCTATGACGAAATCACTGGGGAAAACTCTATTGGGGTGTTATTCCACATTGATTTCTCGCGTGGTAAACATAGACGATCAAGAAAAACTCTACGCGAATTCGACAAACGATCGAATAATCGGTTCCGCGTTGGAATATCTGTCAAGTTATCTTGTTATCAAATTGGTTCCCATAGTGGCTCCACTGTGTGCTGCATTAATTACTTGGCAGCATGTTAAATTATCTGATGTTCATAAACTACAAATGCAAATCACGCCGCGAGAAACTACACCAACACCACTAGCGTGCCAACCAACACCGCCGTTGGTGTCAACGACACCACCACTACTAATGAAAGTTAAACACCCCGGAAGAATTTGGCGCGGGAAAAGCATTAGGGAAATTTAACGCGAAACAAAAACAAAACAAAAAAAAAAGAAAAAAAAAGTACCAGCGGCAACGCCGACACGACCACGAAACATAAATCTCGTCGCGGAACATAAAACACCTGTCGTCGTCGCGTGTTGCCGTGGTAAAGTTATTTTCACTATTCCGAGCGGAAGCGACTTCGATTTTTCCCGCGATAAGTTAAGTACTTTCCGGATATGCAATAATGGATCGAGCAAACCGATATAAACTGGAGCAAGCGAAAACACAAGTAGAGATCGAACAAAAAAAGCTCTAGCGGATCTAGTAAAACGATTCGTATATTTTCTCCAAATGGAAACAACGGCGCAGGTTCTGTTGACCGTATACGTGGTACAACACATATTTAATGTCACGACAGACCCTAAAACATTTGATATTGAGACCGTTGGAGGGTTATATATTGGAGTATTTATCCACTATGCGATATTCCTCCCCTGGTTTTATAAACAAGCCCCATTGTGATCTCCTGTTAAATGTTGTCGAGGTTGGTAATAACAATGGAAGATTTGGCAACAATAGATCGACAACTTATGGAGGGTCTTATCACCGGAAGAGTATTTATGATCTACCCATATATGACTCGAAAGTTTCTCCGAACAAGCGTCAGTCCGGATCAAATGGATGTCAAAGATATCATTGCGATAGTGGCGATATGACATAATTCCACCACCACCTGTTGGGAATGCATCGCGTTAAATAGTAACTATAACTGATAAATAATGGCATTTTTCGGCGTTATGGTGGGTGCGATGGGATCGCATCTGTGATTGGCGCCGCTACTGGAATTGCACAAACAATAAGTAGAACCGACAGAGAAGCTGCGGTAAAGGCTAAAGCGAACAATGTACCCGGGATAACGCTAGAATACTATACCAACACGATCTAGATTTATACCATAAACAATGCAATCGAATCCGTGACGAACTCGCCGCAATTGACAGAAAAGAAACCCGGACCGACCAAGTGTATACCGCATCAGACGCGTTGACACAAGATTATTTCGTGCAGATTATTACCCAAATAGGTCCTGCACCATCGTTTGGTTATTTTTATAAACCAGAAGTTACAAACACACACCGATGGGATGTACTGCCGCGGTTGGAGCGGGATTGTGTTGGATATGGACAGTATCATCTAAGTCGTCTTAAACGTTACGTAATAGTATTAACTTTTTGTTGTTATATACCAAACGTCCTGGAAACGTATACACGTCAAAACTCACCGACGACGCAAATATCACAGGCGCGTTAAAAAAACCAAAACCCGGCGAAGAGTTTACCATCGTGGACATCATCGGGATAGAGCCCACGCGGACATTATTACGCCGATTTGAAGGAGCGAGACTCGACAGGACAAACTTCGATGATGCCGTCAAATATGTTCAGCCGACATTGGCCCGCATAAAACTATTGCTGAGAGATCTAAGAGCTATTGGAGCTGAATTATGTGTTAACGCAGCACGACGACGCAGAGACCGTAACAATAATGCACAAGACCGTATTACGGCCACAACTGCGCTCCGTCACCGACCAAACCCGCAGCCGCAGTTGACCATTACACGGTTGTGAATCAGTCAGAGATCTGTTGTACGCGATTGACAATTTAGATCGCGAAGAATTTAATATTGCGCGTGAATATATAGCTGCAAAATGATTAATGAACTGAAAACAATTACATGTACATCCCAAGACGCGTTGACGATCCCGTGCGTGTCTGTGCCGGCGTTGACTGACGCTGCCACGCAATACATTAACGCACATCAGGATGTGGTCGAGATCAATTCTAATTTTGGTCACGCCGGTAAAATAAACGCGCACGTGAAAACATCGATACAGAAACCCGCACGTCAATGGCAAGAGAATCGAATTTGTTTCTATAGTTGTGTCGAATTTGTTGTGCGATTAGCGACAGAATTATCTCCACGCGTCGGTAAACATTACAACGCTAAAGTGTTTCCGAAAACAGGCCGGGTTCAAATTCCTGGCGTCGTCACTGAAACATTTATCGACGGGGTAAATGTGTTTGGTGCTGTCAAGTTATTTGACGCAATGCTTGGGTTTCATATCGACATCGTGGAACATTTTCCGGTGATGATTAATCACAGATGCAATATGCACTTAACCCCGCGGGAAACAATAAACTACTGCGCGGTCACCGCGGGATTATTGGCAAATGCAATATGTGTTGCTGCATTTGTAATTCCGCTGACGTTAGCGCTGTTGATGTTTGTCAACGTGGCCTTGGCGACACTTGTTAATAATAAAAAGTCATGTTTTAAAAATCCCATGTCAATATGACTTTTCGTTCAGAAGCAGCTATAAAAATATTTTCAAATTTTTTAAAAATAATCCTTGATTGGCAAGCTATATGACTTTGGTGATGATGAAATCAAAGAAGAGGTCTTTGCATCTTTTTGGAGGCCTTGAGATTTAGAGTACACACGCATGCGCATATTCACAAATGGAAATACAGTGTGTATTTTTACTTGAACAGAGTATTCCAAAATAGTTGTCATTGGAACTAATCTACTATAAGGGTTGTCTTGTATTTATGTCTCTGAATTTCAACTTTTCTGTCGTTTCTTTATCCTGAAGATTTACAGAATAATGAGCTGCAGTTTTCGGCCGTACAGTACTTCTAATTGTGTATATAAAAAGTACAGTATAATGCTGAATACTACTAGAAATAAAACAGCAGACAGCCAATCATCAAATCCGCACTATCTACAGTCCACGCTTTGTTCTTGTTTCACTCCTTTGACCCTTAAACGATGCATATAATATTATCAACTCACCCATCCGTCAATGCCACGTGGACCAATAGCAGAAAACCGTAAGGGAAAGTGGACAGAGAAAACGAATATATTTCAGAATAGTATAACGTTTTCAAAGATGCTCATCTGCTTATTTCTTCGAAAATTATAACTGTCATTTTGTTTTCTAAATCCATTATTTATTCTTCAGTAATTAAATAATATATTTTATACAATTAAAGATTTTTTTTTTTTTTTTTTTTGCACAAAAATCGGCAGCTAATCCCTACAATATACAGTGTAGCAGAAATGATTCTTTCCAGTACGTTGACGTCATTTGAAATAAAAAATATATAATGACACAAATATTGATAACGGCGCAAATACAAAACAGTTTTCCAACGTCTCGAGCTAAATACACAAATCACCCATGCATGAATGTACACAAATATTGTTGTCTGACATCTGTGTCGTGGTGGCAATCTCTCTCTCTCTCTCTCTCTCTCTCTCTCTCTCTCTCTCTCTCTCTCTCTCTCTCTCTCTCTATATATATATATATATATATATATATATATATATATATATATATATATATATATAATAATAATAATAATAATAATAAGAGCGTGGGATATAATAGGTTAATTGTCCAGTTATTTAAAAGATTTGTTCATATAGTGTCAACATTTTTAAGAAAAAAAAGGATTGAGATTTGAACCTGAGGTGAGGTAATACTATAACAATCCATACCAATCCAGTGTAGATGACGGTAATACTTACTCAGGGAACACATTAGCAAATGTGGTAGCAATAATATACTCACATTTAATCTATTACAGCGTAGATGACGGTAATACTTACTCAGGGAACACATTAGCAAATGTGGTAGCAATAATATACTCACATTTAATCTATTACAGGTTCGTAAAATTGTCCGCAAAAATGAACACAAATCACCCATCAATTTGGTTTTCAAAGGAATAAATCAACTATTGATCCTATTTTCACCTTGCATGTTGTTATAACCGAAACGTTAAATTCGACTAACAGATTGTACACCGCATTTTATCGATTTAAGAAAGGCTTTATACAAGGTTAAAAGCGATTTTATATTGTTTAAAATCATGAAACTAATCATGAATACAAAGATTGTGCAAGCATTAAAGATATGCATGAATCAGTTAAAACATGCAAAAGATATAACAACTCATGATCAAGTTTATCTATTTCACCCATCGGTGTAAAGCAGGTGGTCCGTTATCCCCGTTTCTACTTACGGTTTTAATTAATGACATTGTTACATATACAAATACTAATCCTGATGACATTTTTTCAATACATGGCATCAGTACGTTAATGCACTTATATGAAGATGGCGCTGTTATTTTCGCCTTGTTTGGAAAAGCGTTCCATGGAATCGTGCATGATGTAACAAAGCAACGTAAGGTTTGGTGCTTTGAAGAAATTTAAATTATGACTTTTGAAAGGGCAATCAAAACTATCTGAAATATATTTTGGAGAAACAAGCTTAGAAGTTGATACATCACCCTATTATTTAAAACTTAAATTTTTCTTAATTTGATAAAATCAGTAGTGAAATTTAGACATGCCTCGTATACGCTAGGAGTTGGAAACAAGACGGTACGATGGCATATAAACTCATCTCTAAAAATGTAGTTACTGCAATTTTGACACATTTGGAGCAGAATATTGTTTTTTTTCGTTTGCCCAATATATTATTATATTTGACGAACATTTTGTTCTAGATATTTTTGGCATGGACCGACAATGCAAAGTATTATAATATTAATGACTGATAAAATATCAAAACAAATGTTATTTATAGGTAAATTGTTTTAGTGAGTCATTTAACAGAAGAGCCAGTAATATTTAATACTTATATATTATGATTTTTGTTTAGGGAGGGGGGGGGGTCGGGGTTCTATGGGAAATTTTAATAACTTTTTCTATTTCTCTTATGTTGGGTACTTTTGTATAAAAAATTTGTATGCTTCTGTGTTATTACTACTGTGATGTACTATGCTAATCTTGACACACCATAATCTCTATGTATATATTTTGGCTGAAAGCAATGAATTGTGCTTAATGCCAAAAATAATTGTATGATATTTTAATCAAATACTATTTTTAAAACTTATGTTGTCAGTTGTCATTTATGTGTGTCTGATATAGCTAATTTAAAATAGCATGATTATGACGTTAACATAGGATCTTAAAAAAATACACAAGATATATATTAGGCGCGAATTCAAGATAGATGATAGCAGTTAATTAGACATCATTTAAAGATTGAATAAAACACGTTGTTTAACTATAATGATCTTGATGGAATTAAAATACGACTGCTACGGTCAGGCAAACCAGGCTAAATTGTAGCTAAATGCACAATAGCAGATTCATAAGCTAAAAGGTATCGGGCCACAACCCAAAGCACTAATGCAAACACAATCCAAATAGTTGCTAAAATTTATTGTTATTATTCGTATAAAATTAAATTAAACGTATTCAATACGGACGCATTACAGGATAAACAAATAGAGAAATAATGCCAGTAATTCATAAAGCCATTCAAAACTTAAATAAAGACCTTGTGAATAAATACAAATAACATATTATGAGGTTAATGTATATAGTATTGATTCCAAATTAAAATTATTCAACTTAGATGTGTAGTGGTGCGAAAAAAATCTAAGATTATAAAGAAGAAACACGAGAAAACGGTCGTGGATAAAAAAGCAAATGGAAAATTTACTGTGTTGAAATAAGCGATATGAACCGATTTAAACTATCCTAATATTGAAAAAAAGGTTTAGGGAAAATATTTAAAAACAATGTAGACAATTTTTAAAAAAAGAAATTTTAGAAAAGAGCAAACTTTCAGTTGGAGTAAGACTAAATAAAATTTCTAACATTTAAGAAAAAGTAGAAGCCACTGCTACCATTATTATGGTTATAGGCATAACAATATCTAACTTTGACCTTAGGCATAATACGGTAACAAGTGTTGTTTCAGAAAATGACAGTTGTACATCACCTTTAAGAGAACAGTGATTGTGTATATCACAAAATGACCTAAAGTGCTGACAACTAAATATGTATTTCAATTATAAAAAATAACCTGCTCCATAACCATTTCATTTTGGACCAAGCAGACATCTTAAGAAGTATTTTGTTGAAAAGCCTATGGCAATATTACATTTCATTCAGGAGAAGTGGCGATAGCAAGATTTTCGAAACGGCGATTGTGGTGGCCATATTTGACATCCGATCGGCACCAATTTCATGTAGGAACAACTCGACATCTTAACAAGTCTTTCAGTTAAATTCCCATGTTGATATGAGCATCCATTCAGGAGGAGTTGAAATAACAAGATTTTTAAAATGGGGGCTCTGGCGGACATACTGATCCCTGGTCAGCACCATTTCACTTATGACCAACTAGACATCATAAGAAATCTGACAGTGAAAATCCAATGTTGACATATCCATCCATTCAGTCGAAGTGGCGATAACAAGATTTTCAAGATGGACACCGTTTCGACAACTTCGGTTATACAAATGATATTGCTGATTTTTCCGTCTAATATACAGTTACAATAATACATGCAGTTACAATAATACATGAAAGACCCATTTCATTGTGCAATATCTGCTTCGGTGAGTCCTTTAGCGTCGGTTTAGCATCATAAGAAGTCTTCTGGTGAAAATCCCATGGTAATATTACATTTTATTCAGGAGAAGCAGCGATAACAAGATTTTCAAGATGACCATTGTGGTGGTCATATTAGACATTAGGTCGGCACATTTTCATTTGGGACCAACTCAATATTATGAAAAGTCTCTAAGTAAACTCCCCTTGTTGATATAAGCATGCATTCAAGTAGTAGCAATAATAAGATTTTCATATTGCACATCAAATCAGCACCATTTGCATTAAGAATCAACTAGGCATAACAGGAAGTCTTTTGATGAAAACCCGATGTCAATATGACTTTTCATTCAGGAGGAGCAGCGATAACAAGATTTTCAAGATGGTCGCTGTGACGCCTATATTGAATATCAGATTGGCCCCATTTTCATTTACCACCAATTAGACATCATAAGAAGCCTAGAAGTCTTTTACTGAAAACTCCATGTTGATATGACTATCCATTCAGGGGGAGTAACTATAACAAAATTTTCAAGATGGCCGCTGTGGTGGCCATATTGGATATCAGATTGACACCATTTTCACATAGGACCAATTAGACATAATAAAATGTCTTCTTTTGAAAACCCCATGTCAATATGACTTTCGTTCAGGAGCAGCTAAAACAATAGTTTCAATATGGCCGCTGCGTCGGCCATATTGGACCCTAGATTGTCATCATTTTTATTTAGGACCAATTAGACACACAAGAAGTCTTCTGGTGCAAATCTCATTTCAATATGGCATTCTGTTCAGGAGGAATAACGATAACAAGATTTTCTAAGTGCCCACTATGGCGGCCATATTGGATGTCCGAGCGCAACTATTTTTATTTGGGACCTACTAGACCATGCGATGAATGTGTGTGCAAAGTTTTACTTCATTCCTCAATGTAGTTTAGAAGGAGTAGCGATAACAAACATTTTGTGCTGACGGACGGACCTGTAGAGCTAATTAATATATTTTGATTACCTCTGACATACTTTCAGTGGAAAATTAAGCATACTTTTAGATATGATATGTGTCGAAATTAAAGAGGGGGGGGGGTTAGAATGTGTATATTTGACTATGTTCGGGGGAGTTTTTTAAACGCTGGTTAATATCTGTGCAAATAAATATATATATATATTTTAGACAGTTTACCATTAACAGAGTAATTATGGTTACCAATTTGATTTTTTCCTGCTGTGTTTTGAAACATTGTTGCGTCACGCCGTCTAGGCATTATGTACATTTGAAGGAAATTATTTATTTTAATGTTTTGTTGCTAAAATAAACAATTACAGCCTGGACACATACGAAGGTCACAAACTTCAACTTTTCCTTGGTCGGACATCGACATTTTAACAACGACGGGACTATGTTATACTCAGTCTACGGATCTCGTATGTTTTGTTGAATAAGATAGGAAATTTGCTCGTATTTCTAAAATCAAAGTCCGGACACTGAAACAAGTGTCATAATCACATTTTCCTTCCTATGACCTTGAATTGTGAGCAGAAACAGACAATGTTAAGCACGCCTAGTCAGTTGTATATTTTTGGAAAAAGAAAAACTAATCAACATCTCACCAAGGCTTGTAATGTTATAAGCCAGACAGTCAATAAGTTAACAGGATGGACAGCTGGACGGACAATGCCACATTATAATAAGCCCCTCTTGAAGCGAATGCTTAATTTATTAATCGCTAAAGTTGTCCGTTTGTACATATCTATTAATAGAAGGATGCTATTTCTATCTCTGACGAAAGCGATAAATGCGCGATATAGGAAAACAAATGAACTAGTCATGGCTTTGCATCCCTTTGAATGCCTCGAGAATTAGATCTTTCCATACAATAATGCCGACACCATGATACTGACTTTAGTAATGGCGAGTAATCTCGAAATACAATCTGCACCTTCTGCAATTCTTTCGTACTTGTATTACTAGTTTACGTCTTCCTCTGTCGTATATATCTACATGCATTACAAAATGTATCAGGTGTAACATGACTCCAACAGAAGAGTATCTCAATATGCGCTGAAGCAAATCATTAGGATACCCTAATGTGACCTGAAATGGTGTTATTAACATTTGAATCTAAACAGAAAAAAAACTGCAGGAGAGATTAACTGATAACATTATAGTTCATGGTAATAGATACGGTAAATTTGGCGAATAATTATTTTTCATAAATATACGCGTCTTACCAATCATATACTAATTTTATGCAACGCATTATTTGTACTTATTTAATGAAAGTAGATATATTAATACTTACTCTTTCCTGTTTCTCTCGTTCTTCCTGAAAGAATATGATAAATCTGATATTAGACACGGTGAAGTAAACTCCGCTTATTTGCTCTCAAAAGAGACAGTAGACATGCATGCACATATTCACAAATGGAAATACAGTATATGTAATTACCGGAACAGAGTATTCCAAAACAATTGTCGCTTGAATTATTCTATGTGGCGGACCCCTCGTTACAAGCTGTCCGATTTGGTTGGTTATCGTTATCTAGAGGATGATCGACCTCGGTATTTTTGCCCGGATCGAGTAAATAATAAAATAAATTATGAAATTTATAGATGGAATAAATAGAAATCTGACAGATATATAGAACAGAATAACACGAGCCCCCTCGTAAAATATAACAATTTAATCAATTACATAAAACAAATTGAGATAATACATAACATTAGGAAGATACACTTCTTTTTGAAATAAATCATTTATCGAATTTCAAACACAAATATACTTATGTAAATAGCCAATTTGTTTAAAACGATAGACTTAGTTCATCATAGAATCGAGTGAACAGTCGAAGTCATTGCGCAGCATGCCCGCATAACCTGCTTATCGCTCGTCACTCCAAATTCAATGTTGCAGTCCGGTCAAGGTTGATGTTCTCCCTTTTTCCCTTCTCACTCTCTCTCATCTCACCTCTTTCGGCCCTCAAACTGTGTGTGGTTAGGTAGGTAGGTGGATATGTGGATAGGTGGATATGTAGATAGGTAGGTGGATACGTGGAAGGAGCTATTTCCCCTTGTGCTTTCGGGCCTGGCTCGCTTCTGCCACCAGAATTGTGTCCCTAAACTTCCAGACACTTGTCCCTTGACCAATTGTTTATACGAGAGAATTTCGCCTTATCCTCAAGGAGTCAAGATCTCAGCCTTTCGCAGGAAAACTTAGACTGACTAAATTTTGCTATGTGGAATATTTAAAACGTGAAATTTCCTCTGGGAAACACACCTCTTATTTAGCGTAGCCAATCAGATTAAACGTATCTACCGCCTTTTATAAATACACCTCTATTTCACGCCTATTTAAATAACTGATTCTGGACAATTTTAAAAGATAATACTACTTCCACTAGCTCTACATCTAGACCTGCAAACTCTCAACTTTGCCCATTTTTTTATATCTAAACCTCCAAATAACCTTCTTACCGTTAGGGCTACAATGAAGGCTTAATTAAAAATCAATCTCGCCCCAAACAGGGATATTAAAACCATCGCAGTCTAGAGATTTCATACTGTACCTTTCCTCATAAATCTAATTAATTGGTATCTGCCAACTAATGTGATCTACAGAAATCGACAGATATTTGCACCCTTACAATCTACTATAGGGGTTGTTTCGTAGTTAAGTCTCTAAATTTCAACTTTTCTGTCTTTTCTTTATCCTGAAGAGTACAGTGCGCTGCTGATTACTACAAGAAATAAAACAGCAGACAGCCCATCATCAAATCTGCACCATCTACAGTTTGTGCTCTGTTCTTGCTTCACTCCTTGCGCCCTCAAACGGTGCATATAATATTATCAAGTCACCCATCGGTCCATGGCCACGTGGACCGATAGCAGAAAAACGTACCGTTGACGCCGTAAGGTGTGCTCGGGAAAGTGGGCAGAGAAAACGAACATCTTTCAGAATAGTATAACTTTTTCAAAGAATGCTCATCTGCTTATTTCTTCGGAAACTTTCACGGTCATTTTGTTTTCCAAATCCACGACTTTTTCTTCGGTAATTGAATAATACAATTTATACAATTGAAGATTTTATTTTTTGGCACAAAAATCTGCAGCTGATCCCTCTCTGTATGCTACAACATACAGTATAGAGAAATGATTCTTTCCAGTACGTTGACGTCATTTGGAAGAAAAAAGAAAGAGAAGTATGGATCAACCACGGGGTCATAAAACGGCAAAGGCTATTTCAGTACATTGGAAAAATGGCCAGTTTATATTTAATTCTTATACAAAGTAATGAGAAAAATGTGCTTTTGTGTATGTGCTCGTGCGGACATTCTTGTGAGACAAACTAACCGAATCTGATTAGAAAATCATATCAGGTTTCCTCACTGTTTTCATAAAGGAAAGCGAGAAGGAGTAAGTAGTAAATTATACAACGACGATACTGTTTTAAATAATTACATGCAGATTGCACTCTTCGAACGGATGATCCACGGTGGATATTTGAATATTAGAAGAAAACGAGAATTGGTTGCACTTTTCAAATCAGTCCATCTTACACTATAAGCTTTTCAGACTAGTCTGGGTGTATTTATCTAGAAGTTTTATACAACGCCAATTGCAACAGTTTTGGCAACGTTACATGTTTCTCTTTCGTTCTTGTGGTGCTTGCCTTGTCATGAGATAATTATCGGGGTGGATAAATATAGCACATGCCAACTTGTATGACAAAAAGATGCCAAAGAAGGAGGATTGAACCTATGATTACGAAAGATTAGCAAAATAATACATTAGAGCGTTGAACTTTTGCCATCCGTTAAGTAAGCACTGTGAAGTCCCCCTTTTGCATTCTGAAGATTATAACAATGAAAAACCGTCGAATAATAAGTGGATGCAAATACACATCTGTCATGTGTGGTTTAAGCATTCATTACAAGCAATTAAGGCCTGATCTAGCTGATAAAGTGTTACAGTGGTATGCATGTAATGTCCATTGTTTCTGTAAGCGAGATAATACTGCCGTACTGTCCACGCATAATGTTTGCACTACAATACCAATGTCACGATTGGACTATGTCCCTTATAAATATTATATTGCAAGGTCAAATCAAGAGGTTATTCTTGTCGAACTGTATCTTCGTATTTTGCAGCCTCTGTTATAATGCTAACAAAAGGACACAAAAATCATTTGTATCTTTCCTCTGTTCACATTTGTTATACATTTCGCACGCAAATCGGCCTAAAATGTGTATGAGAATAAGATAGATAGATAGTTACATGCGCTTAAGCACATGCAAATCTCACAAACTATATGGGGCAAGTTCTCTTTACAGTAGATGTGATGAAGCTATGGTATATCTATATACATAAATCACCCATGCATGTATGTACACAAATATGGTTGTAAAACATCTATGTCGTGGTGGCAATCTCTCTCTCTCTCTCTTTCTCTCTCTCTCTCTCTCTCTCTCTCTCTCTCTCTCTCTCTCTCTCTCTCTCTCTCTCTATATATATATATATATATATATATATATATATATATATATATATATATATATATATATATATATATATATATAATGACACAAATATTGATAACGGCGCAAATACAAAACAGTTTTCCGACGTTTTGAGCTAAACAAATTCTTCGTCAGGGAAAAAACTATTTACATGCCCAAAACAAACACTAAACACAAAAGCTAAGAGAAAAGAAATGCTTGATTCCTACATGTTTCAATGACGTGAAAATAAGCAAACAACGGATACACAATAGAAGAAAGAAAGACAAAATTAAAAAATGCTCTAAAACGGGTAAACTACATATCTATGTTATGCTACCATCAGCCCAACAAAGTTGTGTAAACAAATTCAAAGAAGTGTTTATCGTGCCTATCTTGCAGAGGACTAAATTGTTTTGACCTAATTCCAGGCTGTGGACAATGGATTGACAACATGTGCGGCGAAACATCAACGCCATCATTAAAATGTGCAAAAGAAATTATATCCCGGTAAAGTTAAGCATGGAGGTACTATATATATATTTACATAGTTTGTTAGTTTGATAGATTGATATATATATATATATATATATATATATATATATATATATATATATATATATATATATATATATATATATATCTTCGTTTCTTATCAAATACATTTTAGTTGTTGCGGGATAAATCATTAAAAACTATTTTTTTTAGATATTTCAGATATAAGAGAAAATGGAAATTAATTGGATGCATTTATGGGCAAAACTAGTTTGAATATGTCATAAAGTCACCGACAAGATATCATCTTAGGTTTATAGGAGCCTACAAAGTGATGTGAGTGAATATCGTATTGGCTAATGTAAAGTATCCTTTCGACTATATTATAAAATCCATGCAGTTGCTGAATTAACATTACATGCTCGCTACAGACTCCAATGGAGGGGGGACTTCTTTAGCTCAGGTGAAAGGTGTTTTCCGCTATGGTAGATAAATTGCACGGCTAAGTAACTCTGTTTTAGGAAATCAGTTTGGATACACACGTACGTAAAGGTCCACAGTGTATGGGGTTCGCTGTTTTCAACGGCCCCCATTTAATGACCCGCCATGATTATTTTACATTATCTTAACTAGTACTTTGGAGAGTAGACATTGTTCAGACTGGTGGTAGTAGGGGTTGGGAGTGGGGTAGAAATGGAGAAGGAATCGCTTGAATTCTTAACTGGGTGAAAGAGACGAACATTTTGAGAAACTATGGTATCGTGTAGCCAAACACTGGACAAATATTGGAGATTAAACCTTTGGAAAAAGCTCCAGGAAGTGGGTATTAATGTGCCCTCAAAATGATCGTAGAAATGATTACATGGGTTTACACAGATGAAAACACAAACACAGCTCAGTACGAAAATATAATTGATCCCGATTGAGACTGAGAAATTACCCCCGATGAAATCTCGTCAATGGTAAAACGGTTTAAAGACTAATAAGAGCGTGGGATATAACAGGTTAATTGATCAGTTATTTAAAAGCTTTGTTCATATAGTGTCAACATTTGTAAGAAAACTAACGATTGAGAGTTGAATCTCTGGTAGTTTTTCAATAGAATGGGGTGAGGTAATTCAACATTTTTTAAGAAAATAAGGATTGAGATTTGAACCTCAGGTAGTTATTCAATAGAATGAGGTGAGGTAATACAAATCATTGTTCTATAACAAACCAGTGTAGATGACGGTAATACTTGCGCAGGGAACACATTAGCAAATGTGGTAGCTATAATATACTCACAGTTAATCTATGACAGGTTCATAAAATTGTCCGCAAAAATGAACACAAATCACCCATCAATTTGGTTTTCAAAGGAATAAATCAACAATTGATCAGATATTCACTTTGCATGTTGTTATAACCAAAACGTTGAATTCGACTAACAGATTGTACAGTGCATTTATCGATTTCGAAAAGGCTTTATACAAGGTTAAAAGCGATTTTATATTGTTTAAAATCATGAAACTGATCATGAATACAAAGATTGTGCAAGCAATTAAAGATATGCATGAATCAGTTAAAACATGCATAAGATAAAACAACTCATGATCAAGTTTATCTATTTCACCCATCGCTGTAAAGCAGGTGGTCCCTTATTCCCTTTTCTACTTATGGTCTTAATTAATGACATTGTTACATATACAAATACTAATATTGATAACATTTTTTCAATACATGGCATCAGTATGTTAATGCACTTATATGAAGATGGCGCTGTTATTTTCGTCATGTTTGGAAAAGCATTCCATGGTATCGTGCATGATGTAACAAAGCAACATAAGGTTTGGTGTTTTAAAGAAATGAAAAGTATGACTTTGAAAGGGCAATCAAAACTATCTGAAATATATTTTGGAGAAACAAGATTAGAAGTTGATAAATCACTCTAGTATTTAAAACTTACATTTTTCTAAATTTGATTAAATCAGTAGTGAAATTTAGACATGCCTCGTATACGCTAGGAGTTGGAAACAAGACGGTATGATGGCATATAAAGTCGTCTCTAAAAATGTAGTTACTGCAATTTAGACGCATTTGGAGCAGAATATTGTTTGCCCAATATATTAATATATTTGATGAAAATATTGTTCTGGCTACTTTTGCCATGGGCAAAGTATTATAAGATTAATGATTGATAAAATCTCAAAACAAATGCTATATATAGGTAAAAAATTTTAGTGAGTATTTTAACAGAAGAGCCAGTAATATTTAATATTTATATGTTATGATTATATTATGATTTTGTTTTTTTTTTTTTTTTGGGGGGGGGGGTTCTATCGAAAATTGTAATAACTTTTTTCTATTTCTCTTGTGTTGGGTACTTTTGTATAAAAAAATGTGTAGGCTTCTATGTTACTACTACTGTGATGCACAATAGATTAATTACGTTTATGCTCGCACATCATATAAGCTAATCTTGACACACCTGAATCTCTATGTATATATTTTGGCTGAAACCAATGAATTGTGCTTAATGCCAAAAATAATTTTATTGTATTTTGATGAAATATTATTTTGTTCAATTATGTTATCAGTTGTCGTTTATGTGTGTATGATATAGCTAATGCAGAATAGCATGATTATGACGATAACATAGGATCTTGATCTAACAAGACTAGTGTAAGATTCTACGCACATCCCACTAAACCCACACAAGAAGATTTCAGAATTCTTTGTAATTTTCCAACAGAAATAATGAATAAACACAAACTATATATTAGGGACGAATTCAAGATAAATGACAGCAGTTAATTAGACATAATTTAAAGATTGAAGAAAACACGTTGTTTAACTATAAAGATCTTGATGAAACTAAAATACGACTGCCAAGGTCAGGTAAACCAGGTTAAATTGTAAACGGTCGCGGATAAAATAGCAAATGGAAAATTGAAGGTGTTTAAATAAACGACATGAACCGATTTAAACAATCCTAATATTGGACAGAAGGTTTAGGGAAAATATTTAAAAACAATGTAGACAATTTAAAAAAAGAAATTTTCGAAAAGAGCAAACTTTCAATTGGAGTAAGACTAAACACATTTCTAACATTTAATGAAAAAGAAGAAGCCACTGCTACCATTATTACGGCTATAGGTATAACTATATCTAACTTTGCTCTAATGTATAATAAGGTAAAAAGTGTTGTTCCAGAAGATGACAGTTGAACATCACCTTGAAGAGAACAGTGATTGTGTATATCACAAAATGACTTAAAGTGCTGACAACTACATATGTATTTCAATTATAAAAATAACCCGCTCCATAACCTTTCATTTTGGACCAAGTAGACATCTTAAGAAGTATTTTGTTGAAAAGCCTATGGCAATATTACATTTCATCCAGAAGAAGTGGCGACAGCAAGATTTTCGAAACGGCGATTGTGGTGGCCATATTTGACATCCGATCGGCACCATTTTCACGTAGGAACAACTCGACATCTTAACAAGTCTTTCAGTTAAATTCCCATGTTGATATGAGCATCCATTCAGGAGGAGTTGAAATAACAAGATTTTTAAAATAGGGGCTCTGGCGGCCATACTGACCCCTGGTCAGCACCATTTCACTTATGACCAACTAGACATCATAAGAAATCTGACAGTGAAAATCCAATGTTGACATGTACATCCATTCAGTCGAAGTGGCGATAACAAGATTTTCAAGATGGACACCGTTTCGACAACTTCGGTTATACAAATGATATTGCTGATTTTTCCGTCTAATATACAGCTACAATAATACAGGAAAGACCCATTTAATCGTGCAATATCTGCTTCGGTGAGTCCTTGAGCGTCGGTTAAAAAGAAAAAGGTTAAACTCGTCTCATTTTCTTTTGTCTGTTTTAGAATTCATATCATAACATAAAAGTTTTCTCCAATATTCTACTTTATTACATACGCATATGATCTTCCAGGAGTGATCTGGCGTTCGATACAGATGTTCAATCTTGGTTTCAGTATCGCACACCTAAAATGTTCCTATTGTTCACCAGCCTGGAACTACTTTTGCCACTTGAAATATTCAATAATAGCCAACTGATAAAATATCGGAATTGTTTTTTGCTATATATTTGAAATTATTGTGTGTAATTTCAATATTGTCTTCACAGGCGCATTTAATTTTTTTCAAATCAGTCATGGGGATGGGTTGCACAAAGTATCTGGTGAAAATTGCCGAATTCACCGCTGGGGCCCAATGAGGGAGAACCGTAAGTAGCGACGAAGTGTTTATAGGAAATTCATAGAACCTACCGCCAAGAAATTATACCTGAGGTTGACAGCAACATTTTGGACAGAATATTTGATGATGAGCTCTCAAATGAAGCTTGTATGCAAAGTGACACCAAACATGACAGAGAGGGAGAGATCATGCACATTGCCATCTGAAATCTTATATGGAAAGTAAAACAAAATCCAGACATAGTAAGAACGACTCAGGGAGCGATGTCCAAATTCATGATATGGTCAAAAATACCCCCTTCGTTCTGAGAAAATGAAAATTATCCACATTACCACTGCTTATTTAGACACCTATATCCGTGCCTACCTGGTCACTTTAATGAAACCGGATGGTTCGTGCTACGAACCAGATACTCTTAAGAGTTACCACAGAGCTATAGACAGATATTTAAAGGACAATAACTATGGCTACATCATTGGATCTTCAATTGAGTTTGCTGCTAGCCGCAAAGTGCTGAATTTTCACTGCAAAAGTCAGAAACGGAAATGTTTAGGAAATCGAAGACCAGAAATTTCTGTGCCGTGCACCTGTTGATCCCGTTCCCATCCGCAGTACTGATGACCCAGAGAAGTGACATATCCACAATGTAGATCATCTAAAATACCAACATCAGCCAGAAAAAAAAAAACATTTCAACTTCAGACTTTCAAAATATGGTCTCCGGTTTTTTTTTTTTTAATTATTATTTTTTTGGAGCAAGCATAAGTGGATGAACTTTCAATTTGTCTATTAATATTACTGAGGCTTCAAAATCGTTAGGTAAATCTGGGGATAAAATGTATAAATATTTGCTACACAGAGGTAGTCGTATTATAGACAGCAGCAGCTCCAATGACTTTGGCTGAAACTTAGAAGAATTACATCTTGTTACAATTTTGTTGAGACTTTTTCATCACTGGGGCACAAGCAGTGTATTGCATTTTTGTTCACATTTTAAATTCTTCGGAGTTTTCAAGTAGAAAAAATGAAAAGAGAACAATATCGTTTAGAATTTTCTTGTTAGAAAATATCCAAATTATAATTTCAAATCTAACACGCGTGATAGAAAAAGACTGATTTTTTTTTGTTAAAAAGAATACGGTAGTTGTCACCTTAAAGTAAAATGCATCAATAATTTCTTGTAATGTATTTAATTACTGTCAGTGTATTCAAATTTGCCCTGACATTTGCTTGAAAATGGAGTAGGGCGTAAGAAAAAAGTTTCATTTACTGGTCTGAAAATTATGCTCCTTTTGAGAAATAAAGACAAAATCCACTTGCCTGTAATTGCAGTTTAAATCCTTTTATATATGCTATACAACTCTAAATAGTAAATCACTGCACAGTATATATTTGGGAATAGAATCGGTTGTGTATGTCTCATATTTTTTTTTTTTTTTTTTTTTTGGGTGGGTTGTACATTATCTTTCATAAACCAACTGTCATAATTCGATTATTTTAAACAATACACTAAAAAATAATAAAGAAACAGTGAATAAAAAGGGGATATGTAATAAATACATAACCACATAAATTCTTTGTTCCGATTCGGGGGAAAAAAACTTGTTTGATACGGGTAGGATTATACGTCCCGGTTTGAGGACCTCGACATATTCCTACGCCGTATCAAACTCGTTCTTTCCGCCAACTCAGAAAAAAAAGCCTACTTATGTAGGTTTGTCTATGAACAAGTATCTTGATTATTATAAAAATGTATAAGCTTTCAATACTTCAAGTGGTACGGGCTGAGCAAAACCTTGATAAAACCGTTTTGACTTTCAGCAGTTCCATTATCCTTTAGATGTTTATTATCCACGTTATGTCTGAAGTCATGAGATGGAGGTATATGAAATGTGTGACATATTGCATAATTATTATAATATTATTATGACAGATCAGAAGAAATTGTTTCAGATCGATGTAACTGTTTGTGATATTAAAGGTGTAATCATCGGATAAGGGAACTGAGACACCCACAATATATTCTTTTTAATCTTAAACTAAATATGAAATATGTAAACTGCTTTAACAAATTCTGGAATATACCAATAAGAAATATTACACCCACAAAGATGGCCATCCAAACTGCCCAATTTAGCTGATTGTGTCAAAATGTAATATGAAAAGAGGCTGTATGTCTTTTCAGACAGTTATCACAATTTTAATTAAATTCATAGTTCTTAAAATGAACTAAATATGTTATGTGATTTATTCGTATATAAAGCTAAAATTCCACGTGCAATTTAATGCTCAATAAGTTTGTTATGTGATTTATTCGTATCTGAAGCTACAATTCCACTTGCTATTTAATGCTCAATAAAGTTTATTATGTGATTTTTTTAGTATTCAAGCTAAAATTCCACTTGCAATTTAATGCTCAATAAAGTTTGTTATGTGATTTATTAGTATTCAAGCTAAAATTCCACTTGCAATTTAATGCTCAATAAAGTTTGTTATGTGATTTATTAGTATTCAAGCTAAAATTTCACTTGCAATTTAATGATCAATAAAGTTTGTTATGCTATGATCTACACAATGATAGTCTCATACTATGTAATTAATCATCGTCTCTTTAAACACATTGTCTATATCTGGCTTAACTGGAATTAAAAATAAGCTTCAAGAAACGGTTAAGGCTTTTTGTATAATAGAATTATTTTCTAATCTAAAATCCATCTTTATTTTCAAAGGCTCAATTTGTGCAAGTTGTCTGCTTGTTAAAGTAGAATGATATATAGATGTGATTGCAGCTATTTAAAAAATCTACTGCATATAAAAGTTAAAATGGGTATTAAGCTTATCCGTCTCAAAGGATGTCTTTTTATTATAACAGATTTCATACTTGTCAATTTATTACTAAGGTTTTATTAAAAAAAGAATGCCTTTATTCATTATTTGCGTAGATGCTGAAGAGGGAAGGTGTGGTTCAGTACTTTTCTGAAATCGAGTCGTGTAAAAAAGTTTCTTGGTAGATATGTCGAATTCATTGGTACAAAAAAAAAAAGTTGTCCAGGGGCAGTAGTGAAAACAATGGATAAAGGGATTCAGAATCCTTAATAGAAAAGATTCATGTGGTTTTGTGGGTTTTGTTTTATTTGTCTATTGCAGTTGTGGAAAGAAGATTGCTAAGTATCCTTTAGTGAATATTATGTGGAATGTGGTCCAGAACCGGATAGAGGATGCCATGTTGGTTTAATTTTCCTGTTACTTTGTCTAATAGTTTGTAACATTTTACAGAGTATGTATAATCGGTCATTCTGGTCCTTTTTATCAAGTACTTAATAAATTTTGTAAAGTCTTGAATACAAACAGGATATCGGCCACATTCACTTCTGGAAAAAGCAGAAAACATATTCTTCGATACTTTTAAATAATTGGTAATCAAATTATTAATAAATATATTCAAAATTAGAGGACTTAGAATGCAATCGTTTCTTTTTTCTTTATTATAAGGAAAAAGTTTGTATACCGCTGATCGACTTGGACACGTAGACAAAGACTATGATACATTGACGATATGATACGTAAAACGGTTTCTCCGATACCCTCCTTCACTAAACATTCATAAAATTATGAGTGGACTATCGAATCAAACAACTTGGAAAAGTCAATTGAAGACAAAATAATCTGTTACCAGGTCTACTTAAATATGTATGCACCAACGTTTGAAGAATACTCGTGTTAAATACGGGAGAGTACCCTTTCCGGAAACCAGATTCAGCTTCATCGATTATCTCCCTTTTACTTTTCCATGCTGTCAGTCTTTTATTAAAGATACCGCTGAAGTTATTGTTTAGCACATCAATGAGTGAAACGCCTCGATAATTGTTGGGATAATTTAAACCAATTTTTTGTACATTGGGCAAATAATACTTTCTACCCAATGCATGACTTCCAGATTGAAATACAGAATTAAACAAATGGGTAAATAATGGAGTAGTTTCTGCCACAGTGTGCTTCAATATCTCAGTGAATATACCGTATGTTTCCCCCTGCCAGAGTGTGCTTTAATATCTCAGTGAACATACCGTCGGTTTCCCCCTGCCAAAGTGTGCTTCAATATCTCAGTGAATATACCATCTGTTTCCCCCTGCCAGAGTGTGCTTTAATATCTCAGTGAATATACCGTCTGTTTCCCCCTGCCAGAGTTTGCTTCAATATCTCAGTGAATATACCGTCTGTTTCCCACTTCCAGAGTGTGCTTCAATATCTCAGTGAATATACCGTCTGTTTCTCCCTGCCAGAGTGTGCTTTAATATCTCAGTGAACATACAGTATGTTTCCCCCTGCCAAAGTGTGCTAAAATATCTCAGTGAACATACAGTATGTTTCCCCCTGCCAAAGTGTGCTAAAATATCTTAGTCAATATACCGTCGGTTTCCCCCTGCCACAGTGTGCTTTAAAATCTTAGTGAACATACTGTCTGTTTCCCCCTTCCAAAGTGTGCTTTAATATCTCAGTGAACATACCGTCTGTTTCCCCCTGCCAGAGTGTGCTTTAATATCTCAGTGAACATACCGTCTGTTTCCCCCTGCCAGAGTGTGCTTTAATATCTCAGTAAACATACCGTCTGTTTCCCCCTGCCAGAGTGTGCTTTAATATCTCAGTCAACATACCGTCTGTTTTCCCCAGCCACAGTGGGCTTTAATATCTCAGTCTATTTCCCCCTGCCACAATGTGCTTTAAAATCTCAGTGAACATACCATATGTTTCCCCCTGTCAGAGTGTGCTTTAATATCTCAGTGAACATACCGTCTGTTTCCCCCGTGCCAGAGTGTGCTTTAATATCTCAGTGAACATACCGTGTGTTTCCCCCTGCTAGAGTGTGCTTTAATATCTCAGTGAACATACCGTCTGTTTCCCTCTGCCAGAGTGTGCTTTAATATCTCAGTGAACATACCGTCTGTTTCCCCCTGCCACACTGTGCTTTAATATTTCAGTCTGTTTCTCTCTGCCACAGTGTGCTTTAAAATCTCAGTGAACATATCGTCTGTTTCCCCCCCTCCTAGAGTGTGCTTTAATATCTCAGTGAACATACCGTCTGTTTCCCCCAGCCACAGTTGGCATTAATATCTCAGTGAACATACCGTATGTTTCCCCCTGCCACAGTGTGCTTTAATATCTCAGTGAACATACCGTCTGTTTCCCCCTGCCAGAGTGTGCTTTAATATCTCAGTGAACATACCATCTGTTTCCCCCTGCCAGAGTGTGCTTTATTCTCTCAGTGAACATACCGTCTGTTTCCCTTTTCCCAGAGCTAATATATCCAATACTTCTCGTAACCTCTTCCTCGTCAATAGGCAACTCAATTATATAATCGGCATCATTGCCAGCAGGCAACTACTCTGCGTCGATTGCGGTAGCATTTTCTATGTACAAAAGTCTACTAAAGTGATCGCACCACTTTTTGCACGAAACTTCCCTTTTATATGTCCTGTTTTGTCTAATATACTTGACGTGCTACAAAACATTGTTGTGGTAATCTGTGCTTTGAATAACTTACTTTTAGTCAATTCTTATCTTGTTGCTCTTTCTTTTTTCAAAAGTTTTTGGGTGCAAGCTTCAAAGTGAAATACAAATTCAAATTTTCTTTCGTGTTATACGTTCTACATTAATAAAGAGCGTACAAGTTAACTCGCCTTAATTCCCTACGTCGGTCATGCCACCAGTGTCTAGTGGAAGATGAGGTCACGAGGCCCGTTGTGTGACATTTTATGGGTTAAGCTAATAAGTGATACACGAGGCCCGGGGTGTGACATTTTATGGGTTAATCTGATAAGTGATACACAAGGCCCGGGGTGTGACATTTTATGGGTTAATCTGATAAGTGATACACGAGTCCCGGGGTGTGACATTTTATGGGTTAATCTGATAAGTGATACACGAGGCCCGGGGTGTGACATTATATGGGTTAATCTGATAAGTGATACAAGAGTCACGGGGTGTGACATTTTATGGGTTAATCTGATAAGTAATACACTTGTCACGGGGTGTGACATTTTATGGGTTAATCTGATAAGTGATACACGAGTCTCGGGGTGTGACATTTTATGGGTTAATCTGATAAGTGATAATATTTACAATCGTCTTGATGGCTTCAATAATGACAGAAGTAGATACCAAGATTGCAACTTTTAACTGATTAAAAACATTACGAAAAATCTCAGTAAATACATTACGAAAAGATGAATCATCACAATGACTGAAGGTCAGTTCACATATTGAAGGGATTCACATCTATCTCGATCCAAGTTCGAGATTTGGCATGTAAAGAAATAATGCAGTACAGGCTATACAATTCTATACAATTATCTACTTTCGAAATATGGCGGATATTATGGTCATAGTGACGTAGAATTTTTTTTAAAATGGTGGATAGTAGACTCATAGAGGTTATGAATTTTATTTTGCATTGTGGTGGGTGTAGACAGAATATAACAACAATAATTGATGTACTGGCCAAGAATGTCTCTGTTTATTACTATTAAGAAGCAGATTAAAATTCTTTGAAAACTTTCTATTAGTTGTTACAGATATTTATTTTATCCTCCCCATTTTCTGACGACACTCTACTCTACAGAGTCCACACAATGCATTTCTCTGCTATTGGACCACGTGGCTAACAAGCGATGAAAATTAGGTCCGCAAATACTCTACTTGATTCAAATGATGCCAAAACTTTCTAATTTGAAATTATACTATTAATTTTGTAAAACTGTATACAGTATTTGAACTATCTTGATTCTTCCCCACTGCACTGCACATATTCATTATTTCGTGACATCCGTTGAGTAAGCGCTGTTACGTCATCCTGGTGTACAGTGAAATACCTAATGGCTAAAATCTCATTATCCATGAAGATTATAACAATGATAAGTCGTCAATTAATAATTAGGATGAAATGCACATTTGACATGGCCGTTTTGCCCATTCATTGAAAGTAATTCGGTCCTGATCTAACTGATAAATAGTTATAGTGATTCTCCTCTAATGTTCATTGTTTATATGAGTGACATTGGTATGCTATACTACACACGCATCATCCATGAACTGCTATACCAATTACTCGATTGGATTATGCCTGTTATGAATATTCATCTGATGTGCAGTGTTTATATGAGTGACATTGGTATGCTATACTACACACGCATCATCCATGAACTGCTATACCAATTACTCGATTGGATTATGCCTGTTATGAATATTCATCTGATGTGCAGTGTTTATATGAGTGACATTGGTATGCTATACTACACACGCATCATCCATGAACTGCTATACCAATTACTCGATTGGATTATGCCTGTTATGAATATTCATCTGATGTGCAGTGTTTATATGAGTGACATTGGTATGCTATACTACACACGCATCATCCATGAACTGCTATACCAATTACTCGATTGGATTATGTCTGTTATGAACATTCATCTGATGTGCAGTGTTTATATGAGTGACATTGGTATGCTATACTACACACGCATCATCCATGAACTGATATACCAATTACTCGATTGGATTATGTCTCTTATGAATATTCATCTGATGTGCAGTGTTTATATGAGTGACATTGGTATGCTATACTACACACGCATCATCCATGAACTGCTATACCAATTACTCGATTGGATTATGTCTGTTATGAACATTCATCTGATGTGCAGTGTTTATATGAGTGACATTGGTATGCTATACTACACACGCATCATCCATGAACTGCTATACCAATTACTCGATTGGATTATGTCTGTTATGAACATTCATCTGATGTGCAGTGTTTATATGAGTGACATTGGTATGCTATACTACACACGCATCATCCATGAACTGATATACCAATTACTCGATTGGATTATGTCTCTTATGAATATTCATCTGATGTGCAGTGTTTATATGAGTGACATTGGTATGCTATACTACACACGCATCATCCATGAACTGCTATACCAATTACTCGATTGGATTATGTCTGTTATGAACATTCATCTGATGTGCAGTGTTTATATGAGTGACATTGGTATGCTATACTACACACGCATCATCCATGAACTGCTATACCAATTACTCGATTGGATTATGCCTGTTATGAATATTCATGAACTGCTATACCAATTACTCGATTGGATTATGCCTGTTATGAATATTCATGAACTGCTATACCAATTACTCGATTGGATTATGTCTCTTATGAATATTCATGAACTGCTATACCAATTACTCGATTGGATTATGCCTGTTATGAATATTCATGAACTGCTATACCAATTACTCGATTGGATTATGCCTGTTATGAATATTCATGAACTGCTATACCAATTACTCGATTGGATTATGCCTGTTATGAATATTCATGAACTGCTATACCAATTACTCGATTGGATTATGCCTGTTATGAATATTCATGAACTGCTATACCAATTACTCGATTGGATTATGCCTGTTATGAAAATTCATCTGAAATTTCAAACCAAGAGGTTATACTAGTCACCCTCTACCTTTGTATTTTCCGCCTTTATGTAAACAGGGGACGAATACAAATTATTGCTAACAATAAAGACACAAAAATCATCTTCATATTTGTTCCTGGTCGACATTTCTGATATGTTTTGCAGTTATTCAGCCTTAAAAGTATCAGAGAATAAGAAAATAATTATAAGCATGAAATGTATCAGAGAATAAGAAAATAATTATAAGCATGAAATGTATCAGAGAATAAGAAAATAATTATAAGCATGAAAAGTATCAGAGAATAAGAAAATAATTATAAGCATGAAAAGTATCAGAGAATAAGAAAATAATTATAAGCATGAAAAGTATCAGAGAATAAGAAAATAATTATAAGCATGAAAAGTATCAGAGAATAAGAAAATAATTATAAGCATGAAAAGTATCAGAGAATAAGAAAATAATTATAAGCATGAAAAGTATCAGAGAATAAGAAAATAATTATAAGCATGAAAAGTATCAGAGAATAAGAAAATAATTATAAGCATTAAATGTATCAGAGAATAAGAAAATAATTATAAGCATTAAATGTATCAGAGAATAAGAAAATAATTATAAGCATCAAAAGTATCAGAGAATAAGAAAATAATTATAAGCATTAAATGTATCAGAGAATAAGAAAATAATTATAAGCATTAAATGTACCAGAGAATAAGAAAATAATTATAAGCATCAAAAGTATCAGAGAATAAGAAAATAATTATAAGCATCAAAAGTATCAGAAAATAAGAAAATAATTTTTAGCATCAAAAGTATCAGAAAATAAGAAAATAATTGTAACCATCACTTGCAAAGAATTGAAGCATACAGCTAATGGCTATTTAATCACAACATACAGAGAGAGAGAGAGAGAGAGAGAGAGAGAGAGAGAGAGAGAGAGAGAGAGAGAGAGAGAGAGAGAGAGAGCAAGATTCATCATAAAATCGACAGTTAATTCGGCTCACTCCTTCTATCAAGGTAGACTGAAATTTTAGCCGCATGATACTAGTATATCATCAAGTTGTCTGTGAAATATAGAAACTTGAAAGAGGAAATGAGATGAGTAGTGTGACAAGGAGAGTAGAATGGATAGTGAAAGCTTTAAAAATGCACCAATACGAGTTATGGACACATTTTGTTCTACTATTTTCACTAGCGGTTCTATATAACACCTCTATTTCTACTTCTGACTTTGAACCCAATTTTACCAAACTCCTCTTTTTACAAATGAATTGGAAACAAAAGTAAAATAAAACTTGTAACTACTGATTTAACCAGAAAAGAAAACAACAAAAATCACTACACTATTATCTTAGAATTTATTTTAGATTATTCCACTTTTCCACTATTATCCCGAAATAAAATTGAAAAAACGCAAAGAATGTGTTTTATATTAAAAATCCAAAATGGACTGAAAACTTTTATCTCTAAAACCGTTTACATTATGTCCATATTCTCAGTGTAATCGGTACTTATCATAACACTTGGGACAAGTAGGTTTAATTTTGCCATGGATATTTACAGTAATTATCTTTTCTCCTGTTTTATAACCGCTATATGTTTCTATATATTTCTTACCATTGCTTATGCGCAGCAGGCTGATAACAGTTAATTTGCAGATTTGTATCCACTGACATAAAAAATGTTATCCCCTTTTCGAGCTGCGATAGAATGATTATAAAGGTCATTGTTACGAGTGTTTCTTTTGTCTCCTTTCCCTTTAGGATTTCCATGCGTAATGCACAATTTGTATAGAAATAAACCAAACAGTTCGCACACATACTTGTCCACAATATTATCCAAATAAATTAAAACACATGTATTTTATCACGTATGTGAAGCACGCGATTTAAACATTCAAGCGTTGAATAATATTCCACAGGATAATAATATTACATAGGTTTGTACTGGTCTCTTCTTTTCTTTCTAAATATGGTATATATGATCCACAGCGATACTGTTGCCTACCTTTACAAACATATACTACTTCATGCCAACATGAATAGAGACGCAGGTTAGATAACGCGAACAAACAAAACAATCGATGTGTCTAGATAAAAACATTCAGGGTGTTTCAACGTGTGTAGTATCATGACATTGAAGTCCTAATCTAAAGTGGACTGATGTAAAATTAAGATCACGGATGTGACAAAATATCGTCGTCTGTTTACACATGACATAAATGAATGCAAGCAACTTAAAATACGCCCACTTCCCGCCTTTCAAAGGTCTGATCTTTCTTTTGGGCTGAAGGTTACATACTAGGGCAAGAAATTGCAATGCAGACTCACCATACTAGCAATTAATTTATAGGTAAAACCTAGCGTTGATATAATTAGAGGTGGGTAATTTTACAATCCAGTTCGCTTACCAGCTGTGAGAAGATTTACGGATAGAAGTAAAATATATTTATAAAATGAAAATTCTATGAATGACACAAAGTTCGTACTTGTACATTAATTATTTATTCAGCAGCTAAAATACCCGTTAGCTAAAAATCGATATTATTTTAATTAAGTAGCTTGGTAAACGAAGATAGACCTATATGAAACTTGCACCTATATATATATATATATATATATATATATATATATATATATATATATATATATATATATATATATATATATATATATATATATATTTATTGATATTAAAGCTCAGGTATAGCGTACTAGATGCACGTGACCAATATCCATGAATTTATCTATTTTAGTGCTTTATGAAGTGTTCAACTTGTAATAACTGCAATTAGTATGAATGTTGTTATTAACAGAGCAATGCCATTGGTCCAAATGCCATCATGTGAACATGAACAGCTGATAATATTTTGTTTCAATAGACTGTAAGAGAAACTAATGTGCATTAACACAAATCGAGACTCAACCAAATAATCAATATAAAAGCAAAAGAAAAGGGCTTCTAGCCGCTGTAACACAGTTGGTAGAGCCTCGGACTCGTAATGCAAGGGTCGCGGTTCACACACACACAAACACACACACAGATATATATATATATATATATATATATATATATATATATATATATATATATATAAAAGAGGAAATTTGCTTTGTTAAATCTGATTTAGGAGGAGACTTTTGCTATGTCAAGGCAGAGAGTGTAGGTCTTTCGAGGTCTTTCGTTATTTCTGAATACAGTGAGATCATTCTGAATTTGTATGTTGCAGATATGTTTGTGTATGTATGAGAGAGAGAGAGAGAGAGAGAGAGAGAGAGAGAGAGAGAGAGAGAGAGAGAGGGATGGTGGTGTTGGCTTGCTATAGAGAGAGAAGGGTGGTGGTGGTCGTCGTGTTGGCTTGCCATGGGGGGTAGCTTCCCATATCCCTAGATTAATCTGTACCTTCTTTTCCAAACAGTTGCATTACTGCACTCTTATATGATGGGATGGGGTGGAGTGCGAGGAATATTTTAAAGCTTGCCTTGATATTACGACAATCGGGGTGAAGGTTTTTAAGACCAACTTGAAACGGCTTATTGTAATTTTCAAGCATCTGTCTTGAAAGGGGCTCTCTTTTCTGTCTCTATCACAGGGTATTAGCTTTAAAATTCAAAGATGCATTGCAGGCAAATTATTTTATGGCTACAGGAATATCATGAATATACTAATGCATTATAATATATATAATTTAATCTGATCTTTTTTTATTGAAAAGCTTTATAACAAAGGGTATTCAATTTCAAAACGGAACTTTATAATACTGCAATAGGGTAAACGCTGTATATAATAAGTTAGGGGTCTACGATCTCCAGTGGTACCCCTCTTCCTGGCGTCTTGGAGTGATTCAGAGTGTCAGGCAACGTTTAACTGCCTTCAGCTCAAATTTAATAATAATAATAATAATAATAATAATAATAATATGAAGAAGAAGAAGAAGAAGAAGAACGTAGAAGAAAAAAAAATATCTTGCATGACATTTATGAAATGAGTTAAATTGTTTCTACATTTTGCGAGCCATTGCGCTACTATTACAACAACAACAACCACTACTACTAATATTACTAGTTCTCGCTTGATATACCACGAGATGTACAAATTTTTCATTTAAAGGAAACGAGGCTTGCCGAGTTTCATACTATACATATATTTTATTTGTATCACATACAAATACACATACTTGCATTTCAAAGGGAGTTAAGATTGTCTACAGGAAACTGTGTATTGACGGAGTGAGTGAACTCTTCACATCCCTGCCCAGTGTGTCCGCTACAAAATGTAGTTCTGTACCTATTGCGGCTATTCACAATTCTCTTTGCAAATAGATGATTTGCTTCTTTTCTTTTTTTTAGCTTCTATTTTCATTTATATTGATTAAAGAGAGGATATTTGCTTGCTCCGAGTGAATAACGGATATATTTCATCTCGTGGGTGAAAAACTCAGTTATTCACTCGGAGCAAGCAAATATTCTTTTTATTTTATGCTCAAGCGTATTGTCTAGCAATTTGTATAGCACACTGAAGTAGCTGATTTCTTATTACATCCCCCACGATAATGTCAGCAGTTTACCATTTATGTTCTGCTTTGTTTTATGTATATTTGCACATAAAATATCGGTAGTCGAGGTCTTTCGTTATTTCTGAATACAGTGAGATCATTCTGAATTTGTATGTTGCAGATATGTTTGTGTATGTATATGAGAGAGAGAGAGAGAGAGAGAGAGAGAGAGAGAGAGAGAGAGAGAGAGAGAGAGAGCTTTTAATGTTGCCGGGATAGTGAATTAAATTATCACCTACTCTGCCTTGTTGACTTCGAAAACAGCTAGAAAAGAGCTATATCCAATTTTCTCCACAATTCGGATGAATACGTACAATACTAGACTATTTGTTTGTTTGTTGTTGTTGTTTATTTTTTTATTACTATTATTATTCTTTCTTTCTAAAAAATGCTGCGAACATGATTTTTCCAGGCCTGCTGGCCTTCCTTCTTTTCGATTGATTTTATCAACTTATATTATGCACAAAGGGTTGTACTGCTGATATTATCAATTTAAGTTTATTAGAAATACATATTTTACAATATCTGCAACAGAAGAAACATATATTTGATATCTGTAAGATTTCTGAGAAGGTTTTCCTTCTTTCGACGTTAACTGTAAAAGATATAAACTCAGACAGGTATAGAAAGTGTCACATGACAATAATTGGCACGTAATGACCCTGGCATGGTTCAGTTCCATCGGAATATATTCAAATATCAAAACTATGTTTTTTTGTGTGTGTGCGTGTGAGTGTGTGCGTAATACATAGTGCCGGCAAAGTTACTTCCATAGTTGTATTCAGATTTGTGTTAGAGATTTATTGACAAAAATTTAGACCGTAATTATGACGATAGTTGACTTTTTCCAAGGTAGAGATTAATATGAGTACTGTGTAATTTAAAACAAAAAAAAAAATAAAATGCAGAATTTCCACAATAATCCCAGTGTTCGAATAAGTAAATAATAATAATAATAATAATAATAATAATAATAATAATAATAATGACTTAATAGAGCGCTTATTCTATTAAAAAGCTCTAAGCGCTTTACAACATAACGTTAACACATAAAGGCATAAAAAGCAGTTTGCATACAGACACCATATAAAAACATGAAAATATCTCACAAACAATATCAAAGATAAATGAATTATTACACACAAAACAACATGAAACATGAAATTTACAATACAGTTTCAATCTAACACTAATGGCCAATGGTTGAATGACAAATGTATTCTTGCTGATGGAAAAGATGTGTCTTGAGAGCAGTCTTGAATGTGATCGTGATCTCTTTGTGTCTGAGATGAAGAGGCAGTTCATTCCAAGTAACTGGGCCCTGATATGCAAATGAACGTTGTCCATATAACTTAGTTTTAACCTTGGGAATGCTAAGTTCACGAGTGTCCGATGATGAGCGCAAGCTTCTAGCAGGAGTGTACACGTGGGTAAGATCGAGAGGTATTTCGGACAAGAGGCAGTCAATGAAGTATAACAGAGAGAAGAGATTTTGTGTTTGATTGCGAACATGTAGCCAGTGGAGTTTGTGAAGAAGTGGGGTGGTATGATCCGTTCTTGGTGCTCTAAGAATGATCCTTGCTGCAATGTTTTGGACCTTTTGAAGTTTCTGCAGAAGACACAGTGGCAGACCAGAAAGAAGAGCTTTACAATAGTCAAGTCTAGAGAGTACTAAGGAACACACAAGGGTTTTTGTGGCATCAACTGTGAGAAGGTTGCGAATAGTACTGATAGATCTCAGCTCCAGGTATGGTGCTCTGCAAGTGTTCAGGACATGCTGGTGTAGTGAGAGGGAGTTATCAAAAGTAACACCTAGATTTCTAAGTGATTGTCTAAATTTAATGGGGGTGTCACTGATATTAATTGCTTCTGGTAACAGGAAGGCTTGAGAAATTCTTTGCGTGGTAACAAGCATGACTTCAGTTTTATCATCGTTCATTTTTAGCTTCTTACACCTCATCCATGACTTAACATCAGAGATGCACGTCTCTACGCTTTGGATGGTGGAAGCGACTTCATTTTGACAGCTAGATTTGTATAGTTGAGTTTCGCCGGCATACAGCTGGTGGGACACAGGGTGGCGATTTATAACGCTTGATAGGGGCTGTGTGTAAAGAATAAAGAGAAATGGTAATAGGACCGAACCCTGTGGGACACCGTAACAAAGATTATCTGGGCTGGAATGTTTATTATTTACTGAAACAATTTGGATTCTTTCCGTTAGGTATGACTTGAACCATGATAAAGCAGTACTGTTAATGCCAAAAACGTGTTGCAGACGATGAAGTAATGTATCGTGGTCAATAGTATCAAAGGCTGCGGATAAGTCAAGGAGTGTGAGAACTGAAATGTTACCATCGTCCAAAGCAGAAAGAAGGTCATTATCAACTTTTAGGAGGGCGGTTTCAGTGCTGTGAGAGGGGCGATAAGCCGACTGGAAATTACTGATGAGATTATGTAAATTTAAGTGAGATGCTATTTGAGATGAAACACCGTTTTTCTAGGACTTTAGACATGAATGAGATGTTAGAGACAGGGTGATAGTTTTGCAAGTTGTTGGGGTCAAGGGTTGGCTTTTTCAAAAGGGGCTTTACAATAGCAGTTTTAAAAAGTGATGGAAAAACACCGGTAGAAAGAGAAGTATTTATGACGTTGGTCAGAGCAGACAGCACAGCATCAAAACTCTCAAATAGCAATGATGTAGGAATTGGATCTAGTTCACACCACTTTGGGGCGCACTTCTTTAGGACTGCTCGTAGCAAATCCATAGATACAGGCTGAAATGTTCTGAATGTGAGTTGTTGAAATTCTGTATCATAGCTATAGGGTGTGGATTGGTCAGGTTGTGTGATGCTGTCAAGTTGATCTTGATAGTTTTCACCTTGTCGCGGAAGAAATTTGCAAACTGATATGGTAGACTGTCTGGGGAGGCCGTGGTTGGAAGTGGTGTAGATTTGTTCTTCGCTAATAATTTGTCTGTGATGCAAAAAAGCTGTTTGCAGTATCCAACTATCATCAAGGTTTCCTTTTATACTTTTTAAAATTTTTTATGTAAACATATCTGTCTTTTCATTTTCAATTTACATATTGTGAATTTATATATGTGAACATACTTAATGTGATTTAATTAGGAAAATGCTTCGTCGGAAAGGCCAGTGGAATTTCCGCAATGATAAAATACTGATACTTAAAAGAATAATATCTGCGTAAATAACAGAGAAGCAAAACAGAAAATTAAAGACAAGTAAATTAGTCGGGAATTGGAAACTATAAGACTTTGATGTCATATGGGTGCAGGGTATTAATATGTTCGTCTCGGCAATTGACGGTTGTTAACACGCAGCAAAAATAAACAATTAACTCTGAAATACAATAATTGATTCGATGCTTAATGATTTCTATCCATTGATTAATTTTGTAATTCTAAGTAATCCTACACTGCATCATTGTCGAATTGTTATGAAAAGAAAATCTATGGTTCTAAACATGCTCTCTCTCTCTCTCTCTCTCTCTCTCTCTCTCTCTCTCTCTCTCTCTCTCTGCATCTGTATTTCGAACTCTATAAACACTTTCTCTCTCTCTCATCTGCATCTCATCTTTTTCTTTTTTGCACATGGTCATTATTTACATATTACTCTGTTTTTTTGCGTTGAATTATTCTTTCAAAAAACTTTCAGTTGATAATAACTTATCTTTGAAGATTCTAACTGATTAAAGTGTGAACTGTTCTTTCGTATATAAGATTTACTAATGTATGTATACTTCATGCCATCGGGTGTTCACTGTATTTTAAGTCGATGTATGGCTTGCAGTATATCTCCTCTTTCTCTCTATCTCTCGACTTAAAATTTGTATTTAAA
Source organism: Margaritifera margaritifera (assembly GCA_029931535.1). Classification (NCBI taxonomy): domain Eukaryota; kingdom Metazoa; phylum Mollusca; class Bivalvia; order Unionida; family Margaritiferidae; genus Margaritifera; species Margaritifera margaritifera. The sequence goes on along the minus strand of JAQPZY010000904.1, from coordinate 583,419 downwards.
TTGTTTTAACCTGTGCAAGCTAGATAAATATGCAGTTGCATATTATATCTCAATGAGGAGCTTTTATAACATTTTAGTGAGGAAAATGCAAAGATGCAATAGTCAATGAAATATTCTGATGCAAGTAGCTGATATTTAAAGGCATAACATTTTTGATTAATAAGCAAAGAAACATAATATATATTTAAAACAAACAAGTAAATTAGTTTGGCATTGGAGATTATAAGACTTTAATGTTATTTGGGTGGGAGTATGTCTGTCATCTATTTGTCTCTCAATTGATAGTTTATACCACGATAAAGACAACAAATCGGTAACTCTGAAATAAAATATGTTAATACATGATTAATGATTACTATACTGTGCTAATATGCGATATTATTATTAATCCTATACTATATCATAGGATAATTGTTATGAACTATTATGAACCAAAAATTATCTCTGAAGAATTATTGCTGCTATCCGCCCAGCCCCCCCCCCTCCGATTAAAGCACACACACACTTTGTATTCTTTATTTATTTACTTATTTATTTATTTTACTCATTGAAAAAAGGGGAAAATTTGGTATAATGTTTTTGTTAAAATTAGTCGTGGAGAAAAGTTGTTCGGTATTGTTGTCAAATTCAGAAGTGTAAAAAGAGCGGGATCCAGAGCACGTAGTGAAACCAATGGAGAAAAGTAGTCCTGATTCCTTAGTGCTAAAGACTGCCCCCGTGTGTTTGTGTGTTTTGTTTGTATTTTTTGTTTGCTTGTTTGTTTGTTTGTTTCGTGTCAGTTTTAGTTGTCAACATGTTCTTCATGAACATGTAGTGAAAAAGATGGAGGAGAAACATGGTACAGAAATAAGTACTGGATGCCATGTTCTTTTAATTTGTATGTTATTTTGCTCTTTGTGTCATTTTTGGCCATTTTAGCAGTGAATGAATGTAGGTTACTCTATCTTTCTTTCTTGTAAAATAACTAAGTGGCACAAATCCAGAACGATTACCTTTAGCATTAGTTTTGAACTAACTGAACTATTGCAAGAAGATCAATGAGTAGTGTCTTAATAGTGATTTGCGACCGGCCGACCAATCACGATTCCAAATCCCTAAACCCATCCTAATTCCACCATGATTTTTCCCCATTGAGGATTTTAGCACACGCGTGTGCGCGATTGTAACCCGCGTGAGCCCCCAAGCGAAATTTCCACTAGACGCCTCTGCAGATTAATACACAACTACTGCAGCTAGCAACAATATTAGTATTGATCGCGGCTATACCGCATATAATATATTATGCGGAGACTGTTTACTTTTACTAGAAGTACCGCGGTATATAAATAATTTCGAAAACTCAACCGATTGATGCGTATAGTATTTTGAAAAGATTGATGAGGATAGATAATGCGGGAATGACATTGCCCGAGCAATGACGTGTTTGTACTATTTCGCCTAAATGCGCCATACAGGTTTGTCAAAGAGGCTCAAAAGATGTGTGATTTTTCAAATACGTATCCGGAGCATTTTGATATATTAATTGAGTTAGGGATTGTGTTGGAACAAGAACGACGTAAACTCGGTGAAGCATATAACAAGAGGTGTGAAAATTCATTTTATGATATTGTGCATGAAAAGTTTATGTCTCTAACGTTAATCGAGTCATCAGCTTAAGTTAGTGAATGCAGTGAATACAGCACCAGTGACAATGAAGGTAGTAATGAGCAAATCAATTAGAAAAATATTTTTAACAATAATATAGCAATGGCATCCTCACCGACCTTAAGAAACAATACGAAAAAATCTACTACGACGCAGAATCAAGGCATCTGGCCCTATGTGATAAATTTAAGAATGATATATTCAACATGCAAAAATGCAAACCATAGAGTATACCTATAAGTGGCACAAGGCGTTTGATATTATTGGATACAAGCATAGAAAGAATCTTTATGTAGTTGGTGTAAAATTGTATGACAGATTAGGGATCATTCTTATTGATCGCAGCTTGCAGGAAATGGTATCCCTGCTGAGACCTCACATATTGGTTGGGTCGGGAAGATAAGCCTGTTATTTAGCAGAGTATGATGTGAGATTAAAAATCACCATCTTGGGTGGAAGTTATCGTACAGTTTGTGGCTGTATAATCGCGTACTATCCTCTGGATTATGAAGTGCTTACTTTTAGGTATGATGCTTACATACTTAACTTTTGTCCATGCTTGTAAGTTGTGACATGTGTCAGGTAGGCTGCTATTTTCATAGGCATTTCGCAATTAGACTTTTGTGACATGTGTCAGGTGGGCCAGTATTTTTCCATTATTATTGCTCATATTCTGATATGACATAGGTCATGTAGGCATGTGTATTTACATACAGATTTTGGTAAACAAATTCATTCCTGTTCTAGAATTCCGGTTCTAAAAAATCAGTCTGTAAGGAATCTATTTTAGTTGCGCTGTTGAGATCAGATATAATTTGAGAGGAATTATTTATTTAAAACATTGATTGGAAATACTAAAGTGCTCATTGACTTTTGGATTAATATATGATTTTGGGATGTATGTGAACTCATTCAAATACATTCTGGATTACATCTGTGTGATACATCAGGACATTCAGGGATATTGGAATTCATTCGGAACATTCTGTTATTTTGGACTTGTGATCTTTTTAGGACATTTAGATTTATTTGAAATTTAACTCACAAATTGTAAGTGTCTTTTGAATTTCCACTTTAATTATCTGAAAATAAATTGCTTGTTGATTTTACTTACATTATTGGTTTCACTTTCTTTCGGTTACATATTTTTAAGACCTTTATGCCAAAGTATATAAAGCAGGAAATAAGAGAAAAAAACGATACAGACAGAATGAAGCAACCATGAATTTAATTAGAGACTAAACTTTCCGCATATATATATATATATATATATATATATATATATATATATATATATATATATATATGTATATATATATATATATATATATATATATATATATATATATATATGTATATATATATATATATATATATAGTTCAATGGCACTGGAACGCAACCAATGCAAACGCGTATGTCTTGGAAAACGTGAACTTTGCGACAGAACATGCCGTTATGAATATTGTAAATCACATTTGCTCGCATTACGTGTTGGCCTCGGTGCTCGACTATGCCTTAAATGTGGTATCGGAGTAAAGTCGCGTAATAAGCTTTGCCGACCATGTGCATCTGTTCTCGAGTATTATCATGCGCCAATAAAGACTCGCCAACACAAATATGGAATGTATCGTCGTGGGAAACCTCGAAGTCACCATTGAAAAAGATACAGAAATCAATGAAATAATAGTCAGGATTGAAGCGATTGCGGTTTCTGATCCTGGTAAAGTAAACATACTACAAAAATTTATTGATCAAATAAGCAATTACATAATGATTTTCCGTTATATACCGGGTTGCCGACTGTGAATCAACTCAAACAATCCGCGCGAGAGCGTGGAATAAGGATTCCAAACGGTATGAGAAAGGCAGATATACATACATTATTAGGACTCGCGGATGAGCCACGGCCGGGTGTGAGACAACTTCCCCCAGATGAACCACAGGTGGTTGTAACGGCAACAGCAACTGTGAATCGGCTCAAACAATCCGCGCGAGAACGTGGAATAAAGATACAGAGGAGCAAGAAAAGCTGATATACTTGCGCTATTGGGACTCGCGTACGAGCCACGTCAGACTGAGAGACAGCTTCGTGCAACGGCAGCACAGAACATATTAAGATTCCTCCAAGGGCCACACGAGCTGAAATTGCACGTGCGGTTGCTGATGAACAAAATCGTCGTCGTATTGCACGTACTATCGCTGAAGAGGCTGTTGTGTATGGCCCACGAATAATCAAAGTTCCGGAATTAAACTTGCATAATCGCTCTCGTGATCTTTAAGATTAGTGGGCAATCATTTCAAGCGTATTCAAACTAAGCTGAGACGCTGTGAAGTTTCTCTCGAACATGCGTCCGGGAATTGTTTCAACGTTGCAGCATGTGAAACGGCACTGCCGTCCGGATTCAAGGTTGACATTGTTCTCAGTGTGAAATTTGACATACCTGGTCATTTAACCAAAGAAGGCTCTGCACCATCTATAACATCACAGCCGTGGTTTCATAGTGTTGCCTTTGTGGTTTTGAACTATAAAACTGAGGCTATCAATGGTGATAAAAGTTACGCAAAGATCCTCGAGAAGTGTGAAAAATACTCCAGTAGAGGTTCAGGATGAATGCTTTCCAGATGCTTGGAAATTCATCTTCATATTTCCCCGTACAAGCCTTTTCTTTTCGCGGATCGAGTTATGTTCCAACGCCAGCGTGTATTCCGCGGAGAGCAGTAATCAATTTGAAAAATGCTGACAACCAATGTTTTAAATGGGCGATCCTGTCCGCGCTGCATCATGTGAGCGATCACACAGATCAAATATATAAAATACAAACAACACCTGGGCGAACTCGAGTTTCGCAACATATAATTCGCCGTACAAGTTACTGACATCAGTACGTTCGAACGACTCAACCCTGACATTTCTGTTAATGTCTTTGCTTGGAACAAAGGCCTGCAGCCGATTCAACTATCCGCACACGCGCAAAGCAAACATTCATGTAAGTGGTTTAATATTGATTTGTTATTATTGAGCAACATGAACGGCTCAGTGGTGCGGTATCATTACTTGTGGATACAAGATTTTCCACGAACGGTATACAGACACAGTAAGTACGCGTGGAGGAAATTTCCATGCAGACGTTGCATGCATGTATTTAGCACCCAACAGCTGTTCGTGGACCATGACTTTTACTGTGGTGGAACTAGTGAAAAGCCGCAGCGTACAGTCATGTCAGAACCCGGCAAGAACGTTCTGAAATTCACAGCGGCGCAGCGTAAAATGAAAGTCCCGTATGTCATCTACACGGACTTAGAATGCTTAAACGTTCCAGTTGACGCCACCCGAGTTCCGTCAAATACGACCCAAGTAGCTGAACAAGTCCATGCGGGTTTTGCTCCACTAATGTCAGATGCGACGCAGCGACTGAGCACCAATGTTGTAGCGTGGCAAGAACTTGGTTGATGCGTTTATTAAATCGCTCGAGGCTAAAGCGAAATGGATCCGACGACAGCTCTCCTTGCCCGCAGACATGATTATGACCGACGATGATATGCTAGAGTTTTCCGCGGCCGCTTATTGCTGGGTCTGTGATGGTTCCTTTGGGACCGACGGAACTTCCAAAGTTAGCGATCACTGCCACATCACTGGTGCATACAGAGGAGCCGCACACAGTGCGTGCAATCTACAGTTGCGAATTTACCCCGGCAAAATAAAAATTCCGGTTGTGCTTCATACAATGCGCGGGGATGATGGCCACTAATAATGCAAGGGGTCGCAGCAGTATCGAATGCAACAATAAGCGTCATTCCAAACAATATAGAAAAATACATGACGTTCCGGCTGGAACAACTACAGTTTATTGACCCGCTAAAGTTCCTAAATTCTGGCCTGCATAAACTCGTGAGCAACCTTGCAGCGAATGGCAAGGACCGTTTTACAATCACTGGTCGATACGGTGGCTCTTCTCCCGATGAAAGTTCCAAGTTCGCCTTGCTCACTCGCAAAGGAATCTATACCTACGAGTACATGAGCGACTGGGAAAAGTTTTCAGAAACTCAGTTGTCACCGATTGAGGCCTTCCATTCATCGCTGTCTCGAGAAGGCATTTCCGCCAAAGATTACACGCAGGCAAACAACGCGTCAGTACTAGACTTTGTCTAAACTACTCATGTATGAGTTTTACTACAACAAGATCAACCGCGGTAAGGCAATAACATTAAGATACTGTACACGAATATTGACTCGTTGTTGATACATATTACCACAAATGACGTTTACGCTGACATGGGCGAGACATCGCTTGTGAATGAATTTGATACCAGCTAGTACCCGAAGGATCATTTGCTCTTCAGTAACACAACAAGAAAGTTGTGGGAAAATTCATGGACGAGTGCGCGGGCAAGCCTATCCAGGAATACGTGAGACTGAGAACCAAAATGTACTCGGTCGTGGTAGGATCCAGCAAGAACATCAAAAAGGCAAAAGGAGTCCCTCGAGTCGTAGTCGCAAAAGATCTCAAACACAACATGTCTTCAGAAACGTCTTGAATTTGCACACGCGGCCAATCTCACCCGGTCAAAGAAACATCGTATGGGTGTATACCTTTGTACCAAGGTGAGTTTGTCCCCGCTGGATACCAAGCGATGGGTTTTCCCTGATGGTGTAACCACTTACATGTACGGGCATGTGTTGATCTCAAAATAAATCTTGGGAGGTAATTGTTTATCCGGGGGAACGACTTGTAATTCCTCTCGCACGAATGCGCTACTTGGTGGACGCGCCACTCGTTCGCCAGCAAGCGCCAAATGGTAGAGTTTTGGCTGCCCAGCAATATCGATTTGATCCGAGATCGTAAATGTATCTACGGACCATACCGGATCAATAGCACGACGTTTTCGCCTTCTCACTACCCCGGTGCATACAAATACCGAACCAAATTGTTTTCGAGTGGGTCTAACGCGGGTGGTTGTAAAACCACTTCACGGTTGGAGGCTAGTTGTCTGCCGAATCGCGTCAGCGGGTTTTAACCCAATCGTACGTGTTGTTTCACTGTTCAGCGCTGCTATGACTGACCAAAGCTGTGCCATACACTCGTGACATCGCTCTAGAGTGCCAGCACTCTGGGTCCGAGATCGCCCTTCACGCTTCATCAACAATTCCTGCGCGTATTGGTGCCCAAATAATCATTTCGCAAGTGTGCGGTTGAATCGTTCCATAATGACCTGATGGCGATGTATATTAACATGTCCAAGACGAACCAGCACATTATGTCTTGCTAACAACACAGCAACGACTCTGAGAAATTCTTTGCCCGCGTCCATCTGGAGAAACCGTGGCCTTGTTAGCGACGAACGTGTATATATACGTTTCAATGCGTCTTTTTACACTAGTTGAATCTTTAGACGTCAGTGGCTCGGCTTCCTTGTATTTGCTGTCAGTACGTACAGGCGATTCTTTCTCCGAGTGTAGGACTGATCGCGTTTAAGTCCTGGATGCGATCTACATCGGCACGTTGACGCGCACGGATATCACTTGATGTTTTAATCGCGAGATCATGTCGGTAACATGCAGCATTGACGTGTATAGGTTCTTCTCCGGATATGTTTTTCACCAAGATGTGTACTCCAAGGTGTCCCGAATAGCTTTGTTAACGCAGCAGCGATATCACCGCCGGCGACTATGTTTTATAGATGTAAAATTCTTTGCTATGAAGGTATGATTAAGTTATACAACAATTGCCATTCAACATGACATCACGAAAAAGAAAAGCCGATTTCACCGTCATTGACTTCTTTGCTCAGGGAAAGCTCAGACCACCCAAGAACGGTGACATTTTTCCAAACTCAGTTCGCGCGCTGATTATTGGCCCGGCCAGATCCGAGAAAACCCAACTGTTGCTAAATCTGATCATGAGATGGTTAACGTAGCATCGGCTGTATGTGATTGCACCATATGCTGACGATCAGCCGTGTTATGATGTGCTCATGGATTTTACGGAAGCGCTTGCAGCTTCGAGAAGCAAAGTTTCCACGTCTTCATCGTCCATCATTTAGTTCTTTTCCACAATCGATGAGGCCCCCGCGATTGACGACCTTGACCGCGGCTCGAATAATCTTGTCGTGTACGACGATGTGATGCTTGAAAACCAAGACAACCCCAAAAGAAACTTTTCCCGAGGTAGGCACACAAACACAGACGGGATCTATGTGACCCAATGATACGCACACATTCCCAAATAATCCGGGACAACTGCAACATGTTGATGATATTTCGTGGGGTCGACGCGCACGGCCTTGCAAACATTCATTGGACTTGGTATGCCGCCGACCACTAGTGGGACGAGTTTGGGAATATGTTCGCGGAGGTCACCCGGGACCCTTATAGTGACTTGACTGGAACTCCCAGTTCCACTAGGGGAAAAAGAGTATCACGCTAGTTTGAAAACAAACGTGATTCACGCAAACATGTGAAGCAATTTAATAACCACGATAAACACATACAATGACAAAATCCGCCAGCGATGTTATAACTGAATATGGGGAGCGACGCCGCAAAGCTGCCCTCGATCAACTGGAACTTCTCCGCGACTACATGGATGTTCTCGAACGTGTCAAAGCTAAGCTTCGGGCGAAGCAATCCCCACGGAAAGACATCACAGAGGGTTTCAAACAAACCTTTGGCCGCTGAAACCGCGGGACGCGTCGAGGATATTAAGAAAGCCACGAGAGAAACCGTGGAACAGGTGACAGCGCTGATAGGAACAGAAGAAAAACCGGGTCAATTTCGCAAGATAGCCAAACGCGCCAAGGATATCAAAGCAGCCACGGAGCACACTGCGGAGACTACAAGATGCTTGCCAGAGGCGATTGAGAAATTTCCGGAAGACATAGACACAACCAGAGAAGACATCGGAGAAATGCGTGCGGAAGTTGGTGCGGTTGCAAAAGGTAACCAGATACTCGACGAAAGAGTCAGAGAGGCAATTACGAATCTTCCAACGCCACAACCATCCAGGTACAAGTCAATGAAGGAAACACCGGCTAAATCCTTAGCCGAAAAATTTCGCCAGTGGCTCTTTGAAAATCCCATGCGTGCCGATCTTTACAGGCCCTCCCCCCGAATGAAAACAGTACATGCTAAAAGTACCAGCGAAGACAACTGGCTCACACATGAACAGTGAATGGCCTAAAACAGTATTTAAGGAGTTTACTGGGAAAACAAAAGCCACCGATAAAAAGTGGAATTTTTTAGAAACATACATAATGAATTTGTGACCGGGGATCCCGAACAAGGCAATAGATTGTAGAACATATTCATACAAAGATTGTGGAACATATTCATACAAAGATACGAGAGTCCACACAAAGCCCAACAACAACCTGTAGGAAATGATCTTTGGAAGGTAGAGCCTCTTCGTGGACGGCGTAGTCACACAGGGTTCAAAACCGCAGGATTCAAATGTGTGTCTGTAGAAGTGCAACAAGTCAATGAACTCGTGGATCGTCTGGAAACAATCGTGGGGTCAGTTCCCACTGGCAACAACGCGCCAGAAGGCATCAATGAGGCTACGTCGATTTGTCAGCGGTTGCTTACCAACGACATCGTGGACTCGGGGACGTTTCGCGCGTTAATGCATGAACTCACTGAAGACGTCGATGATTTATACAATACCGATGATGAGGTCGGAGACGCTTCACGTGTTACGTGAAATCTATATCGCGTTGCAGCATGTCGTTGCAAATACAATCCCGAGCGTTACCTCGATGATCACGATCTCGTCTACAAAACCAAAATTCTCTACACCAATACACCGCTGGGAAATCCCGCACACTCCAGATCGCACTAGCATCGTTCAGCGTGTATTGCACTTGGCCGCGATCGCGGCCGTTTGGGGGCCTCCACGCCAATACTCATTCACTTATGTTTTCGTCGGAGGGAGGTCGAGAATCTACCTTAAATATTATTGGACTTTCCACGGGTGCGTACGACATTGACATCAATGAAGAGATCCGACGGAGGATATCATTTGTGAACGGCAAAGACTCTAAAATCTATATACGTGAACACGAGCCCACACTCAGCTCTAATCTGCATCGTACGCGGTTGACATCACACACTCGTCACTGAGAACTGTTCTTTGTTGGCCTGAAGATATTAATGAGATTCCTGCAGACAAACGATTCTTACTCGCAGGACCTGGAGGGTCTGGATACCATATCTTTCCAAACATTGTCAGAATTGTCTCAATGATTTATATCAATCTGACCTGTGACGCTATCAGTGGTAGTTACCTAGCAGACCTTTCAGGTTCATCAAGCATTGCGTCGCAGGGTTTCATATTGTTCGGGTTTTCCACGAATGCGCCCCTGGGTGATTTACTCTCGATTACTCCGACAACGCCCATGTATCTGCCATGAAACAATCCCCGGTTGACACACCTTCGTTTTACTCTTATGGACCAAGACGGGCACGCGTTGGATCTCCGCGGAGAGACTTTGATGGTACAACTGTACATTAGAGATCGACCTGACATTTAAAAACAATGACAAGGGTACGTGGACGTGTGAGACTCGTGCGTGTTGTTAGCAAGAGGAATCTCGTTTACGAAACATATTACGGACATGGTCTTGGCGATGTTGCCCTGGGATTTTTCACAGGATCGTCAAAGGTTCTTGCAGGCCTGGCTTCGAGCGCTGCACCAATCGCTAACCAAGTTGCAATGCGACTCGTTGAAAGCATTAAAAGCGCCGCTGCATATTGATTGAAATATCTGGGATGATTGCAGGGTGGTCCAATCGATTCGAGAAAGACTACGGCGATTAGTGACTCGACAACCAAAGGTTGATCCAAAAGCGACTGCGCTTCCACGAGAAGTTACACTTCCGTCGACAGCTATAATGCCAGCCCTGGTTGGTACAAGCATTAATGAGGCTGCTCAACAACGTCTGACTGAGTTAGCAGAAGCCAGAACCGATTCCATGATTACAAATGCAGCAATATGGAGCGAATAACGGTTGTGGACAGGGCCTGGACGCGAGTAGCGAAGCCACCAAAGCCGTCTCACAAAAGGTATTGGACGAAACAGATAATATATAAACAATGATAGCATTCAATGATGCATCCGATACCGCGTTCAACATGGACTAGCCTGTGTTAGTAAAGAGAAGTGTTCAAGATTTCCAGTAGTATTCGTACCCAGCTAAGTACCCTAATGAACAAATATAGAATTACAAGTGCATGACACGTCTCGGTATTTTCTCCCGTGTGCCACCTTTTTAGAATTCGATGGAAAACTCGTACAAGACGACGACGCCGGTACCAATTACCCCCGCGAAACCAAGACTGGATTTGTCAACAATATCACCATGGCGTTTTTTAGCAGCGCACGATATCTCATAAATGGAAAGGAAATCTAAGTATGTTTGGACAACGTTGACATTGTCACGACGATTATTGGACTCGCCAGATACAGCGATGATTACGCGAGATCCGCTGGCCAGTCTATGATGTTTCACAAGGATGGATCCGACCGTGCAGATCATAAACTATTTATTTTTACGTCAAACTGACCAGCCTGCTTTCGTGACCCCACAACCCCCTGGTATGCCTATCGCACATTGGTCCTTGGGGAACCCATATGCTGTCTGATACTAATGATGATTATAACCTTGGATTCGCGGCGCGTCGAGGACAACTTAAAGAACACCCATTGTCGTTTTCGTGTGCGATTCCTCTTAGTCATATATTTGGGTTTTGTAGAAATGTCTGTAAGGTTATTTTCTGAACCAAACACTCAGTCGTGTTATACCGAAAGGCTGACAGCAATTATGCAATTTGGCATCATGATGATGTTGATGATCATGGCAAAGTTGAGTTGTCGAAATTGACATTGTGGATACCTGTGCTAACCCCATCGGTGGCTGCAGAAAGACGTTTGTTGTCGTTTATGGACTCTAGAGGCACGTCAACGCTATCATTTCTCACACTCACCACAGACTCATATGAAAGCCGTGTTGACCAGTTTTCATGGCAAATAACTACCCAACGACAAATTAACACACGAAGACATGTGTTTGTGGCGTTTCAGTCTATGCCTCGGGTAAGCAGAGGACAGCTCAGTAGTAAAATGATATTTGATAAGTTAGGTGTGTCTGACAGCTCAGTAGTAAAATGATATTTGACAAGTTAGGTGTGTCTGACAGCTCAGTAATAAAATGATATTTGACACGTTAGGTTTGTCTGAAGTTTCTCTGCGGTTAAACGGTCATCGGGAACAACCCAAAGAAATTTGGTTGACTTCACAAATAATTATGTTGCACGTGCATATCACAGGCTGTGGTCGTACATGCACCTGCATGAAAACATGCAGATTTCCCAGAAATATTTTGCTACGTTGTATCCGATTTATTACTTTTCGTTGGAACACCTGGACCTGATTAAGCAGTCCGTGATTAACATGCATTTTCATGCACGTGTTACTGTTCTTCCCGCCGCCGGTTAAAGATGCTTTGCTGTGATTCTTTCCGATAAGATGCTAGGTGGCCAAATGACGGTCGTCGAATCGCCTATAGAAAATTCGTAGTGGTTTTCTCAAACTCGTAATTGAACAGTGTGATTAAAAATAATGTCACATCACGAAGTTAAAGTTGGTCTCAGCGAAAACCAGCTTGCGAAAATAAAGAGCGCAATAAGAAACGATTGCGGGCTCACATTGAGGCTTCTTCCACCAAAGTTAAATGGAAATGTCCCCGTGTGAGTAACTCAAACAAAACTTGATCAGTTCAATACGGCCAAACAAAAGAACACCTCGGTGACATAAGGGTTATCAAAGTCATAGGTGACGCAAATGCAAAAGAGCAATGGAATATTCCATTTCTCGCGGCAATTCCAGCGTTGTTGGCGGCTGTGGCTCCTGCGGTTGCAAAAGCGGCTGCATTAGGGGCCGTCAGGACTGCAACCGGGATGGCTCTGAAAAAGGTGGTCGGGGGATGTATAGCGTCTTGTAGACGAACAAAAAAAAAGGAAAAGGCGTTTGACTACCCGGGACGACTCGCAAAATACCCTCAGGCAAATGTCTTCGACGACCCTGTACGACTCGCAAAGGTCTTTGATCGTGGCCTCGCTGTTGACAACCATGAAAGCGCATCCATTAACTAATTTTGATTTACTCGCGATGATAAAGTCAGTCAAGCATTTACGAGGCGTCTTTATGCGGCATGAACTTGGATCGATGATCCTCCGTGCGCGGGAAACCGGCATCATCAACCTGGATTTGACAACAGGACCTGGAACTCATTGGGTCGCATATGTGGTAACGCCTCAACATTTTTTGTATTTTGACTCGTACGGGCTTGCACCACCACGTGAAGTCGTTGATTATGTAGCCCGGGGCGCTAGCGCCATTCGACCACTACAGCTGTTTTATTCAACGTTGCCGTTGCAAACTCGGATGGAGGGCCCAATATGTGGGCATCTAGTTGTTTAAGCACCGCATGCACTCGCAGGAAGCAAAGATTCCTCAAACCCAATACCACTTGCGCTTGTTGATTTTACATTGTCAGTTAGAAGCTACAGTTGAAACATATACGAAATGGCTGTTAACATTTACGGACGCGAGAGCGCAGCGACCCGACGCCGCGTCGATGATCTGACCAGGTTTGCCACCAAAGCTACTCTGATTGAGTTTACCAGCCGGGTTGTTGCTTACGTCGATCCGGTTAAGCTTGTGATTTTTCAAGATCAAACTGGAAAACTTAAAACGTCTAACGTGGACATTGTTTTGAAGCCGCGAGGAGCAATCGCGAAACACCTGGCCTATATCACATAGAACGAGAGAATGAGAGACGCCGGCGTGTCGGTTGCGTTTATCAAAGACCATGTTGATACTACCAATAAAGAGATGAAACAATACGTGGACGTAAAGGCCGCCCAGGTGCTATCGGCAATACCCTCACCAATACGCGTTGAGCCAAAGAAGCAAAGGAACAAACTGACTTATTAAGCTTATTCAATGGTCGATTTGTTTTCATTTCTCTTGAAAATGGTTTTGATAGGGTTAAACATCGCAACTTAAAGGTGCGCGAGTCCGGATCATACTTGTTTATCATAACCGGAAGTAAAGGTGGGTGGGGTAGAATGTCAATGTTTATAAGTGAGTAGCAGTATCTTTGTTTTTTGTCACCAATATCACGTACCGACAAAGCCGGTAACGTTGCATAATTTTTCACATATACAGTATCGACATCATTAGTCGCCGGAGACGAAATTCAGTTTGAGGTATTCAACGTTTATCCGGAAAGGTACTTAACCGTCTTTGGCGTTTGTGTTTAAGATTAGATTTGTTATCATATATATGTGATGGATTCTGAACAGCCGCGCCATGATGATGTTGTGGAACTTACCGACAAGGTGTTCGATGAGGTGGTGGATCGGGTCACAGGGGATGCCAACATCGATGCCAATTTTGTTCCACTTGTCGATGCATTTCTGCGTGAATACTGCGTTACAAGACCCTCAATTACACTCAAATATAATCGAAGCGAGGGCTTGATAGAAATCAACCGTTGGAACCACCCTGGTGTGTCAATATCAGCTCGAAGCCAGCTTGGAATCATTGCATTAGCACACGAAAACGCCCAGTGGCAGACTATACAACCAGGTGCGAAAACACCCAGGGATTGTTTTTACAACCATAGAGTGGAATTCACCGACGGATCCACGCCGGTTACATTCCCCGTTAATTATGTTGAACCAACATTGACTCAACTAAGAAGAGAAAAATCTCGACTGTTATTTAAGAAGAACGCGCTTGTCCGTATAACAGTCCTTGGGGGGAAAGCTAAACGAATCGATTGCGACACAAAGAAAAGACGTAATCAGTGTATTTCTAGGTAATCCTGGAGGTGTGCAAACAATCGTCGGAGACATAAGTATTCCCCGGAAAAAAAAATTCTACCATTGTATGGCAGTTGTACCAGTGAAGCTGTCGTGCAATTATACTACGAGATGACAATATTAATAGAAGAACTATGATGGACCCTCACATTTACCGACGCGAGAAAATAATCGAAGCGGAATAGCAGCTGCGAGATGAAATCGCCAAGAAAACCGTTTTACTCCCGAAATACAAACGTGTGTGTGTGGTCGTAGATGCTATTTGCGGAATAACCGCCGCGACCACCATTGGCCTTGGTGTTGTTGGAATTATGACCACCACAACCATCATAGGAACGCCAGTCGGATTTGCTGTCGGGTCTATATCGATAGCAACTGGTATCGCGGGCTGTGCTGGCAAAATAATTTCATTACGGTTACATTCGCGAATACGTGTATATTCAGAACCTCTCACGGCGGCACAAAGTAGTCTTAGCGCAATTGCCAAGTTGTACTCGATGTCTATCGAAGATAAACCGATTAGCATGGCGGAGTTCGAGACTGTGGTGGCGGAAGTAATAAACCACTGACTACTTCGTGCGCAGATACGGAATCGGGGCTCTAGCGACCCAAAACAGACAGCTGATTTACATTCAGTAAAAATCGAGTAAATGTTTATCAGCGTGATCACGGTAGTTTATTGATCTGACTGGAGCGCCTCGTGGAAACTTCGCTTCGGGGCTCACGCGGGTTACAATGGCGCACAAGCTTGTGCAAAAATTCTCAATTGGGAACAATCATGGGGATTTAGAAGGGGTTTAGGAATTTTGGACTGTGATTGGTCGGCCGGTCGAAAATTGCTATTATGATACTACTCAGTGACAATATGTCACAAAGCATAAAGTTGAGTAATTGCATACCCATGCATTACGGAAATATGTATACCCTCCGTCTGATCGTCCTTCCGTCTGCCTGTAACCACATTTCCTCCTGAAACACTCGGTGTAAATTCACCAAATTGTTTAAATAGCATATACATGTGATAACCATCTGCGCAAGGGATATGACATTTGTGGATGCCCCTTGGGTTCAAATATAACAAATTGCATTTACAAAGGCCGTTATGAATATCTTTGGATCAAATTTTAAACATATAGCCATAGCACACGTGCACGTCCAGTGTTTATTGGGTTTGGGGTTACGATCTCCGAGTGAAGGTCGGTATGACAGTGTTGTGAACGGATAGCATTGCTTTTGTGCTGAAATGGCATGGGTCTATTGTAGTGCCTGAGATATCCGTCACCTTTGATTGCGATAGTGTAAGCAGAGTAGAACAGGACAACTATGTATGGATGCATTTATCTGATATTTATTCCATGTTATTAGTCTTCAAAGCATCAAATAGCATGCATCTCTTATTTAATTATTTACCTTACATAAATATCCAAACATTAAGCATATGTAGATAAGGAGCAATGTCTAGCCTGTGGAATGGAATATCACAGTCAGGGTGTTGCCTGAATATCTCAATCTCATGAATAGGCTGCATGTAAATAATTAAAAAATAGTCTTTCTATCCTCTTTAATTATGTGAACGGTAGACGTATCCTTGACGCGTGAAGAAGTGTTGTAGATTTATTTGAATCTAAGCACAATAATAAGTAATCAGCGTGAACTTACGGTAAAACAAGCCCTTCTTACATGCATCTTAAAAACAAACATGGAAAATGCATCTGATATAAAGTGTTTATATTTCAATAAATCCTCAGGGATAACGAATATTCAACGATATAACATATTCTAGATTGTCTAATAAAGCCACGAGAGTTTCGTGATGGTATTTATTTTAACAATACCAATTAAAGCAATGTATACTATAGTGCATACACATTATGCACACATGAGCTAACCTTATGATATTTGAACTGAGCCAGTTACGACTTCTAAGACTGCTTGCATCCGTCCTACTTCAACGAAAGAATGATTGAATGACGTCGTGAATAAACGTTCATTATTTACGTAATAAGCTACTGAACAAAATAAAATACCCGCCAAAGAGATATTTGAAAGACAAAGTTTCTTACAGAACGTGCAATTTTAGAGAATTTAATTTTATCACAAGAATTGCATGCAAAAGTTATTGTAGTAATAAAATTACTTTCAAGCTTTGGGCTTAGTCTCTAAGAATAAAACAATTATTCCAGCACGAAACCATTAAAATATGAAATATTCATTTCCCTGTTTTCTGAATTTCGTAGGATATATACTACTCATTTTCATTTTTTTTTCATTGCAGTCCTGAAAAAGTAGAAACGTGATAATAAAAAACTGACAAAGAAATAATTCCATTTTGGTTATATATATATATATATATATATATATATATATATATATATATATATATATATATATATATATATATATATATATATATATATATATATATATATATACACACACCAGGGAAAATTATCTTTAAAATTTCCTAGTAATTTAAAACCAAGCACTGAAATCAGTCATGAAGAAACAAAAAAGAGAGAATACATTTGTTGCTCTGATATTAATCTTTCATCCATGGATTTGACTAAACTACAGGACCCAAACTTTGTTAATGATCAAGTATAGTTCAGTGTGCTTGTCGACATCTAATAGTATGCATGGATCGAATGCCTAATTGTTCCGTAACTAAATATAATCTGCGTTATTTGATAACGTACAAAATGTACCTGTCTAATTGTATCATTTAGCATGGAAAGACTAAAAAGCAAAGGAAAATAAATAAAACTTTCGTTTATAACAGACCAAATAAATCTGTATTGTGGCTGCAAAAAAATGTACAATTGCTATCGAAAAGCAATTCGGTATTTATCCATGTATATATCATTCTTTTTTCTATCCAAGTACAAAATTGACATCAATATTATTTACATAATCAGATATAACAGACATAAATATGTACGTGGGGGGGGGGGGGGGTGTCCGTTACAAGTTTAAAGTAATTACTTAGAGTTCAAAAGTATTAACGCTCTAAACTGACTCGATAGTTTCATTGTAATACTAGTATTGCTCCTTATAAAATTTCCCTATGTCCTAAAATGGAAACGCAGAAACAAAAACATCGCAGACAGTGTATCTTGCTATGGGCTTCATCTCTGATCTAGGGACTTGGCCATATAGAACACGACACAAAATGTATAAATGATGATGCATAGTTGAGTAGACCTTTCCTTATAAAATCCTTACAAATTCAATAGAAGATAGAATTCTGGCAATAAAATAGATGATAGTCAAAGTTTTTGTTGTTATGCCTAAGCAATGTTTGAGCTAGCGGCCTGACTATCTTTTGCAACACACCGTCTAATCATTATGCATATATGAACGAACGCTAATTTAAACGTCTTTTGTCCTTTCAAACATTACAGTCTGGACAAGTACACAGGCTACAAAATTAAAATTTTCGTTGTTGAAACCATGACGTGTCAACTAAAGACCTAATTATCGTAATCACAGTTAAATCATGGTGCACATATTGCATATATATGATCCATATTTTTTCCGTATTTAAAAACTTAAAATCCAGACTCTGAAACAGGTGACATAATTACATTTCCTTCTTATAATCTTGAATAATATCAAGCACGCCTGGTCACTATATATATCTGGGAAAAGTGTTTTATCAACATCTCTTCAAGGCTTGTAATGTTATGGGCCGGACAATCAATAAGTAACCGGATGGACAGATGGGCGGACAATGCCATAACATATTATGCCAGTCTTGAAGCGAGTACGTAAATTCAGTGGCCGATAAAAGTCGCCGTTCGTACTTATCGACTGAAAACAATATCACACTTGTACAACTCAGAAAATGCTACTTCATTGTTTTGAGAATAGCGATATATTGATTTTCTGAACATGTGCACGCGCTTATGTATACTTACACATATATATATATATATATATATATATATATATATATATATATATATATATATATATATACATACCTACATACATAGATAAAGAGAGAAAGAGAGAAAAAGTAAGAGAGAGATGCATACATGAATGCATGCTGTCATAGATACAAATGGGTATTTCTAATTTGTTTCAATAAATCTCATATCTTTGATTTTAACCTTAAGATTAATATAAAAAGAGTCGTGGCATACTGAGTATTACACCCGAATAAAAATATCCTATTCAAACTTATAATACATGAGCTGATATGTTACCTTATTTGGGGTCATAATGCTGAAAGAAAACAATTTTCTTAGTATGTACAATTGGACATTACACAATTTGAAGGCCTCAAGATTTAATAGTCTGGGAAATGCAGCATCCTAATTTACAAGAAATAATTCTGAATTTCCTGACAAATACCATCGACACACTGATCTTTACTTCAATAAAGGCGATGAAACTCAAACTCTACTCTGCACCTTCTACTCCTGTATATGAAATTCAGCAGCAGTTAATTGAGTCAAACAGAAATTATGCGCTCAGGCAACCATTAGGACACCTAATGTGACCTGAAATGGAGTTATTGACTTTTGATCCTAAATAAGAATAAAAGAGCATAAAAAATGAAATGATAACTTTTTGCAGCACATATCTTAGTACTTACCCGTTCTCGTATTTCTTCCTGAAAGAATATAATAAACGTGATATTAGAAACGTTTAAATAAAATTCCCTTATTTGCTTTCAAAAAAGGGTACACACGCATGCGCATATTAGCATATATAAATGTGGTGTACGTCGTTTCTAGAACTGAGTATTCCACAATAATTGTTATTTGAACTAATCTACCATAAGGGTTGTCTAGCAATTGAATCTCTGTATTTCAAGTTTTCTTTACTTATCTTACCTGAATAAGTAAAAATTAACGAGCTGTAAAGGTTGCCCTCTATCTAATACACCTAACGGTTTAGGTACAAAGTATGGGCAGACACAAACAAGCAAACAGATAGATATATCGATCGATAGATAGATATATAGAATTTTGATCACATGTACATTTTGATATAACTGGTACAGTGCTCTGCTGATTACTTCTTTCTTCTTACAGGCTTTTGTATGCAAATTAACATGTATCCAATAAACTAAAGCAGAAAAGAAAAGCATGCAACATTGACAAAAATGTTGCAATTGACGTTTGTCTAAAAGTTCTAGAGAAATGCACGCAGTCTGGTCTGATAAGCTCATAGTTTAAGATGAACTGTTTTCAAAAGTGCAACGAATTCTCGTTTTCTTCTGCTATTAAAATATTCACTGAGGATCTTCTACTCTAAACTGTATCAAGTGTGTAATATGCACTTAATTACTCAGAACAGTGACGTCTTTGTATAATTTAACAATCAATCTTTTTGCCTTCATGAAATCAAATGAGAAAACACAATTTTTAATAAGGCTCTGTTAGTATGTTTCTCAAAATACCCCCTCCACACACACACACACACACACATAAAAAACAAAAACAAAAATGCTTTGATTACTTTGAGCAAGAATTACGTAATAAGCAACTGAAAGAGTTTGCACGTTTTATGACACTGTGCTTAATCCGTACTTTCTTTCTTGTTTTCAAAAAAGCAATCAACGTACTCGAAAGAAACATTTCCACTATACTGCACCTTACAGTTCCTTAAGCGACATTAGCTGCAGGTTTAGGTACCATAAAAAGAAAATGTTCAAATGTATAAATTGTATTTTTCAATTACTGAAAAACGTCATGGATTTGTAAGAAAAATAAAGTGAAAGTTTTAGAAGAAAGAAGCAGCTGAGAATTATTTGACAAGTTTTCTACTGATCGTAAAATATATTCCTTTTCGCAGCCCTCATTTCGAAGGACACTTTACGGCGTCCAAGCAGTACGTTTTACCGCTATCGGTCTACATAGCTACTGAGCGTTGTATAGTCCTAATATAGAGGATCTCAGATGAGTTTTAGTTTGATGAATATAATATAAAACAAAAACAAATTTTAGATTATATTAATCATATGAATGAATCTTACTTTTATTGCTGTTCAACTAATTTTTCGTGGGCATTTTCATGTGTACCCAATGCAATTGAGTGTGCTAAGGGATATCGCCTCAGACATGATAGTACGCATGTACAACAATCCTCATGATTATCCTCATGAAAGAAAAATACAAAATTCTGAACATAAAACCTGTGTATTCTACAGGCAAATCTCAAAATAAACATTCTGAATCAGATAATTGTTTTCAATCAGTTATGGCCATTTAAAAGCTTGTTATAAGTTAATCAGCCAAACAAAAAAAAAAAAAAAAAATTACAATAAAATAAATCTATACCCAATGGTGAAGTCATTTTCCGCACGATCTGTTCCATTTAGTAAAAGCCTTATCAGATTCAAGTATTATGGGTCTTTTAACTTCTTGGATTCTGTCAGAGAGAGAGAGAGAGAGAGAGAGAGAGAGAGAGAGAGAGAGAGAGAGAGAGAGAGAGAGAGAGAGAGAGAGAGAAGAGAGAGAGTGTGTCTGTGTGCGGATCTCAAAATTGACGCCATAGATCAGAGAGAGAGAGAGAGAGAGAGAGAGAGAGAGAGAGAGAGAGAGAGAGAGAGAGAGAGAGAGAGTTTCCACCAACAATTGTATGCAAGCCTCTATAAAACTGTGTCATCTGATCATAGATGCTGTAGACATGTTTGCACAGCGTTACTGGAGCAGATGTACATATTACATGGAACATGATTCGGTATGGATTTGGGGAGGATATATTTTGCATACTGAGTTACTGCACAAGATATTTACGTGTACCGTGATTCAGTACTTTCCCGTCTTCGATGAGTCTTGCTGCTCTGGCCTCTCGTCTGATGATAGAGGTAAGTTTGTTTATAACTATTAGTCGAAGTTTGAGCAAATGATCAGTTGATTTCATGACCCTAGGATTTGTATGCGGGGCGATATGAAGGGATCTTTTGATTTATTATAATAAGCGGGGCGTAACTGAACATATTGTTTGTAGATGCTGACCAGACAACATTTGGGCCTTTGCAAATTTGATAACATCTTATGTTGTACCACTCTCCCATCGATAGGTACTCCCCACCCCCACCCCCCGCCTAGTTTTGGTCTGTCTTTCTTAGAACGTAAGATATTCCTGTTTTCTGGAATCAGTAGAGTACGTCCCGCAACCACATATCACTATGTTCAACAGAACCACAAAGTTTAAAAATGAAACGTGTTATTAAACCAAAACGTGCAAAATAATGGTCTTGTGCGTAGGAAGACCCAACTGATTGTTATTCCATAAAATTTAAATTTTATCATCAGTGATCACTTGTGATTATTGGTGATGATTACGCTTCCCATATAGTTTCAATTCCAATTGTTTGGTCTTGAGAACATCTCTCAGTAAGGCGAATTCAAGACTGGAAATTAAAGAATAACCGTAGCCATACCGATGTAATTGTCTTCCCAAACTGCTTATTAATCCCTCAAGAGAACAGGGCTTGTAGTTTCATCCATCAGATTTTATCACGGCGAGAAATAAAAAATATGGTATTTCATGAATTAGCCTTGAGTTATTCTCGTTTTCCACGAAAGTGTACAATAATTTAAAGTCATAGTTTGTCTGAGTGTATTTCTGTTTGATTGATTATCCTCGAAAGTTCAAATCACTTATTCACTTAACGGGAACAAGCCATTCGTGCATGCTTTCTTTCTTTGCGGACTCCGATGTAATCGTCTGGTCTCCATTCATAATTTCCGTGTGTGTGTGTTGGGGGGGGGGGGGGGGCAAACGATAACCAGGAATAGCAGCTTGAATGTAGTGCCATCAGTCTAAATATAGATATTACCATTCACTGATTCCTTATTTTTCACTAGTCTTATTTTACTTTTTCCATCGACGTTAATATTTGCACATATTAAGAAAGTAGGAGTTTCGGCCATTTTGCATCGTTATAGTAATTTAAAGCAGTTATGTTGACCTGCACATGAATAATAACTTAGTGCAACACAGCTAGCCAATCAAATCTGTGCGGGTGTTATGAGACGTGTGTAATATGCACATTTTTTAAATGGGCATATTCACTTAAATAACACACATATTCGTGTGATAAAATATTATATGCACCGTTAGAGATCAATGGGAGTGAAGCAACAGCAAGATAAAAGCTCAGTAAATACAAGTGAGCGAGCAGCTGGCTAACTGGAAGGCTCTAAACTAGAAGAATTGGGTCAAACGTAACAGTAAAATGCCGCGTACTTGCTCAACTTGTTCGTTATACACATTAGATTGAATTACCTCTTTATGCACTACATTATAATCACATGACAGGTCGTGTGAGTCATTACCTGGATTGTAAGATTAGCATGGACTTAGTGTTGAACACGGAGAATTTACTCATTTTATTGAACGAAATACGTCGGCCAATCCACTCTGGGATTCAAGTGATACCAAAATTTCTATTATGCTAATAATTATACGAAAGTGTACGCAGCATTTCAAAGTTATTTGTATTTGTAACCCTCTTCCCTTCACGTGTTCTTTATATTTTCCCATCCGTTCAGTAACGAATGCGATGTCAGCCTGGTGGACCGTGAAAGTCTAAAATGTTATTATCCATGAAAATTAAAACAATGATAAAATGTATATTATTATTTTGGCCGAAATGGACATTTGACATGACCGTTTTGACCATTTGTTGAAGTTATTACGTCCTAATCTAATTGATAATACTTCTATGGTTATGCATGTAATGTGCATTGTTTATGTGAGCGAGATAATTCTGATATATTGCGCATAACCGATTTCTCGATTGGACAATGCTCCTTACCAATATTTCATTGGAAGGTGAAAGAGGTTATTCTCGATGACTTTTGACTTCGTGTTTTCCGCCTTTAAGTAAATAGGGGCAGATACAAAATACTCACAACAACAACAAATGAAATAGATCCTATGCGCGCTTTGTCATTAGCGACCTTGTAGCACGCTAACCATAACGTCAGGTCGTTTCTTTGTTAAACAACTGTGCCTTATCGCGACTGATCATCTTTGAATACGAACTACTGGCTTTATTCATATTTGTGGTTGTTGTTGTTGTTGTTGTGGGTTTAACGCCATTTTTCAGCACATAATAGGCTATACATGGCGGACAGTTTTATTTGGTGGAGGAATAACCCGGGCAAACCCCGGGAAGAACTACCGACCACAGGAAGCTACTGGCAAGCTTTTTCACATACCCATATTGGCCGAGCCCGAGACTCGAACCCACGCGGATTGAGGTGAGATGGCAGTGATCGGTAAAAGCGAGTGCCTTAGACCACTCGGCCACCCGGGGCCCCCATTCATATTTGAATACAATATAAAAAGACGTGTTATCAAAGGAAAACTCTACTGATCATTTGTTAGCACGTTTTATCATTGCAAAACAATTGTTGCTATGGTATATGTACCGCTGACAATCGATATGTTAACAGAGTACAAGACGACATTTTTACTTTTTTATTTTTTGTATTCATTTCCTGGTTGAGGAATATTTTCACATGTCCTCCTTTGACCCAAGAAAGATATGAAGCTTAGTAAATTATAAGTACCATCTTTTTCAATATGTGCATTATCTGAAAACTATGTGCATTTTATCTGAAAACTGGTATCCTTTAGTACAATGAAATATGTGCATTATCGGACAAATGCTAGACTTTAGTACAGTGAAATATGTGCATATTTTTATCGGACAGCTGCTAGCCTTTAGTACAGTGAAATATGTGCATTATCGGACAACTGCTAGCCTTTAGTACAGTGAAATATGTGTATTTTCATGAAATCTTAATGTGAAATTATGGAAACCAGACTTTTGTTTGTGCCTGATATGTGGTCATGGAATGAAGTTTACAAAACAGAATGAAAAATATGTGATCTATATATTAATTATATACCTTAAAGGGATGTACAACACACACACACACACACACACACATATATATATATATATATATATATATATATATATATATATATATATATATATATATATATATATATATATATATACGGTTATTTTTGGCCTAACATGCTAGCTACACAATGTACTCTACCGACAGGTGACAACTTGAAGACTGGTTTTGGACATAGTGCTATATTTTGGTTATTTTAGCCATTGCATGTATGTGCCTAATGACTGTGTGTATATGTGCTGGTTATTTTAGCCATTGCATCTATGTGCCTAATGACTGTGTGTATATGTGCTTGTTATTTTAGCCATTGCATGTATGTGCCTTATGACTGTGTGTATATGTGCTTGTTATTTTAGCCATTGCATGTATGTGCCTTATGACTGTGTGTATATGTGCTTGTTATTTTAGCCATTGCATGTATGTGCCTTATGACTGTGTGTATATGTGCTTGTTATTTTAGCCATTGCATGTATGTGCCTAATGACTGTGTGTATATGTGCTTGTTATTTTAGCCATTGCATGTATGTGCCTAATGACTGTGTGTATATGTGCTTGTTAACGAGTGAATGAGATTCAATTTGGAGGCTTTCTAAAATCAGTGTGCAACATTTGATCGTAGAAATGATCGATATGGATATGAATCAATATATTATCAGTTTTTATATTGGCAAAATTAGACGGTAAATTGCTCAAATTCGCCTCACGTCCTTTGTTCGCTGCTCGCTGGTTTATTTAGACTAGTCACGGTTTATACTCATTGTTACGAGTGGGCGGAGCACAGTTGATAGGCTAAGTTGGTGTTGAATAATTGGGCACTCCAATTTCTATCAGGTAGACTCTTTCTGGTAAAGTGCTTTCACGATATCAAGGTACAGTGGGTAAATGTCAACAGTGAGTCTAGCACTGGCCTCGGGGATATTTAAATAAAGCATTGCTCTTTATGACTTCATCATCCTTTTGTTATTGCATGATTTATGATCTGAGCACTGAACCTTCTCTCCCTATATGTGGCTATAGACCCTATCCGCAAAAAAAAAAAAAAAGCATAAACACTTTGCACAGTTTTCCTGAATGAACGAGAGGCAAATACTGTTCCATTACGTAGTCCGTGCAGCCTGTAGGTAAGTATGGAGCTAGGAGTGCCCTTTTACTCACTTTGACCACAAATCCACATTCATTATTTAAATAACCTGTCGGGTGTTAGTTTCTCAGTAAAGTAGTATAAATATCTGCTAATGCAGTAGATGCACGAAATATTCTGAACGCACTTAGCATCGTACAAAACTTTTCAGCACACTAAAAAAAGAAGGAAAAGAAAACATTGGGTATTTCTTTTCTGTCAGCACTGCTTTTAGGGGTTCAGGAAATCTCATTGCATTAGATGCGTCATGCCAATAGCATATGCAGGTGACGCAATTGGGCTTTATGTTCTATGTGATAGTTTCTCTTCTGGAAGGTAATCCAATATGTGCACTGATATTTCATGATTTAGGGATTTCCTAAACCCTATACATCCAATTACGTTCAACAAGGTCGAAGAAAAAGATATCCAACCTTAACAATATCCCACACTTGCTCACGATG
Source organism: Margaritifera margaritifera (assembly GCA_029931535.1). NCBI lineage: Eukaryota > Metazoa > Mollusca > Bivalvia > Unionida > Margaritiferidae > Margaritifera > Margaritifera margaritifera. The sequence goes on along the minus strand of JAQPZY010000904.1, from coordinate 557,408 downwards.
AAAACAAAATTCCGCCTTAAAACAGATTACCTGACCTTCTTTTACTCCTAGCCGCCACTATTTTCTTTAAAAGTTTCTTTCCTTCCGAACCAAACATTGTATTAACTATAGCGGAAATGATAGATAGATAGATAGATAGATAGATAGATAGATAGATAGATAGATAGATAGATAGATAAATAAATAGATAGATAGATAGACTTGTGTGCTTGTGTGTGTACACGCCAGGTAAAATTAATAACGTAACCATACGACGTTGGTTTTATGTTATACTCTTGTATACAACTCCGAGTTAATTCACGCTTCGAGGTAGACCAACAAGTTGTTCTCCACCTTTTATTTTTTTTACTGGTGGCGGAGAACAACGGCGCAATGCACTAATTGTGCTGAAGCGTCCGCCTGTGTATAAGTCGGATTATCGGACCGCTCGCTATTAATTAATAAATTTATTTAGACCAACCTTTGTATCCAGAGGGTAAGTATAATCCCTCTTCTAATGATCCATTGCGTTAAATCCTTTAGAACACTCACTTTTGTAGTATAAATCCCTGTTAGAACAGAACACCTGTGTATTCAGCGGCTGGATACAAAGGTTAGTCAAATAAATTTATTAATTAATAGCGAGAGGTCCGATAATCCGACTTATACACAGGCGGACGCTTCAGCACAATTAGTGCATTGCGCCGTTGTTCTCCGCCACCAGTAAAAAAAAAAAAGGTGGAGAACAACTTGTTATTCTAGCTTCGAGGTAGTACAACAACTATATTTTGTTTACTGTAGGTGCAACTATACAGATAAAGTCACATAAAAAAATATTTCCGATATAAAATTAAAATAAAATTTGTTTTGGTAACTGGCCCATATAAGTAGCACATATATAATACAATATGAACCATTACAAGTGTATCCTGTTTATTTATGTCTTTTCTTTCTTTGCTATGAATAGTTGCAACTTACATTTTCGAGGAGCCTCGGACAGTACTAATACTAATGGGACAATACTAATGGACAGTAGTCAACATACATATGGGGAAGTTAAGATCTCATTAGCGAATTTCAAGAATTATCTCGCAGAACTCTGTGTAGCCCTGTGACAATGGGAGTCCTGGACCCTCAGTTTTCAATGGAAGTCCATAGTTCATCAGTGGGTGGAAAACCATTACATTCAAATATAATCATCAAATCTATATTATAATAAATGTTATCGATTTTAATTATCATTCTCTGCTGGTTTCATAACAAGTTTAACTTTTATGATCCGGCAGTGTTTGAATATGTTGTTGTACGCTCCTCCTTTCATTATCTTTCTTGCCAACAAGGGCCTTATTTTCATGATCTATTGGAAAATGTACAGTATATGATTTAATGTTTGAGAAAATTGAGGGTCATGGTCAATTGTTAAGGGTCCGCATGATGCACCCTCTTGGAACTTTGAGGGCCCAAGGCTAGCATTTAAAGGTCCAGGACGTACAGGAAGCACTTATAGACAGTTCTGTGTGCAGTAACTTTACCTATGATTAAAGGCGGCAAGCCTTTCCGTTGGAACTACAAAAACTAATTATTTAATAAAAGGTAGGAGCAACAGACTAAGATTCAATTTCCAAGAACTGATACTTACTGGGCTCATTTCGGTCGAATCTCGCATCATTCCAATCAAGGGAATCAGTTCACTAAGTTTGATTTCAACTGGCAAAAACAAGTCTTTCTCCATACGTGTCATGGGTTTTTGAACAGTTTCTGATATTGCTGTAGAAAGTAATTTTTCAAGATCTGGACCTTTCTTTATTATATCTATGTCTGTCCCTTCATCAATTATCTTTCTCGCACTGTCATTTGCTGTAGAACACGTTTTTAATTCATCCTTCATGTCTCTTTTGAAAGCTGCATTTTGTTGTCTCAGGTTTTGATAAAAATTTTGTATTTTGTCTTTCATTTTCGCTACTTCTTGATCAATTACTTTAATCAACTGTGAACGCTGTTCATCAAGCGCTTTTATTTCTTTCCTCTCCGCGTCATTAATCCTCCTATCAAGAGCTTCTCCTTCTTGTTCAGAAACAGTTATACGTCTCACCTTGTCCGAACACTTATTCATCTTGGTCTGAATGGTCTTTTTCACTTCAACTGCAGCATCAGATACGGTTTCTGTAGTATGATGGTCGTGCTTAACTGCTTTGCACAGAACACAAATAAGTACTTTACAGTCTTTACAAACAAGCTTGATTTCCTCCTCTGGGTGTTGGTCACAAAATATTCGTTGCCGAATTCTGCCTTTCGTTTCAGGCTCCAGAGTTCCCAAGTCACTTATTTTGTGATTCCTGCTCATTTTCGATTTTTCGTGGACATAAGAGCATGCCTGACACAAATTCTCCTCACAATCTAAGCATCTACTGCATGCCACACTTTTCGGACCACAAATATCACAGAAAAATTTCTCACCATAGTCACTATCGATGTAAAAGTTGGATTGAAAAGCTGGAACGCCTCCGTCAGGTAATTCTACACTTTTTCTGCACATGGGGCAATTAAATCGACCGTTGCGAAGGTTAGCCTGTACATAATCTTCCAGACACTTGCAACAGAAACTATGGTGACATGATATTAGCTTAGGATTCTTAAAACTATCCATACAAATACTGCACTCCTGTCGTCTTGCCGCCATTTTGGAGGGTACTTGGTACTTTCGTTTTGTTCAACCAATAGAAATATGGCTACACAAGTATTAGCCAAGTGTATAATCAATCTCACTGAAGTTTTATATTAGCCTTTTAATGCATTATAATTTAACATAATGCAAACATATACCTTAGAAAAGAATTTCCATAAGACTGCTTCCTTGTGTTTTCGGCACAGTTATCATCTTATCATATTACAAGCTACGGACTGATGACCTTGAATGTTACAGTTCGACACACTGACCTAGATTATACCCAAGTCAGTGACAAAAATGTGCGATAAGAATAGCTTTGCAAGGGAAATCACCTTTGTAGGTTGGTCGCTGATCGATCCATCTCTCTCTCTCTCTCTCTCTCTCTCTCTCTCTCTCTCTCTCTATATATATATATATATATATATATATATATATATATATATATATATATAATGCTAATGTCATATATACATTATACATATGTTAATGTAATGAAGGACGTACTTGTATATGTGCAATATCTTCAGCTGTAATGGATATATAATGTGATATATGTATGGAGTAGGTGTCGACGTGCTAGTCCATCTGACGAAAGCTTGTACAATAAATGTATTAAAATCGATAATAGATAGCAGATAGTGAGTGATTAGTAGTAGTACCATTAGTAGCCACCATTGCTCGCAAAACACAAATATTCTGCGACGAAGAAAAAGAAGGTAAAGAGGAATCCGGCAACTCTTTTCATAAATGTCATGCCGGATGCTACTTTATCTGTTTCTTCTTCTTCTTCTTCTTCTTCTTCTTCTTCTTATTATTATTATTATTATTATTATTATTATTTGAGCACAAATTACATAAGTAACAGTAAAACCTCCCCTGGTACACTAAATCATTCAAAGGGAGGGAGGACCAATTTACCACTGCAAATCTTAGACTCCCCCGCACATCTTTTGAGGAAGTTTTTTTTTTTTTTTTTGCAATCCTCTTTGAAAATTGATCATTTGCTTTATATATATATATATATAGCTTTTTTTCATTCATATTGATTAAATAGATTTAAAAAAAAAACAAAAAGCTAAAAAAAAAAAAAAAAAAAAAAAAAAACATGATTTAAACATGAAAGTTGGTTAAAATGAAGAAAGTAGAGCACTACAAACACTGCATGGTTAGCTTCTTGAACTCCGACCACACATCAATTCAGTCACTGGAGAGTAAATTGAAACGAGTGAGGAATATAGACTAAGCCAAATTACGAACCAACAAGAGGTAATTCAAACATTTAAATTCATTTGCGCCATCTCTCTCTTCCCCTTTCCGTTGGTCGGTTTGTTAGTAAATTGTACCATCATTCATTGGTCCAGACACATAGCATGCCACAGGCGAAAATCAGATACACTCGTATTATCACGGATTTTCGCCCGTAGCTTGCAACGATGGTCCAGAGAGTGAGAGAGAGAGAGATAGAGAAAAAGAGGTGGTGGGGTAGGTGTGGGTTGGAGTTTGGAGAGACTTACCAGACGATTATTTGTTTATCGTCCATCCCTATGTTTCTCTGTTGGTTGATTAGTCTACTGCCTGACCAACCAAAACAGTTAGAGAGACTGAGAGAGGCCTTCAGACATTTTAATATTTTTAAATCATCTGTTATCAGAAACTTATTATAGGTTTTAAAATAAACAAATAAACAAAACAAAACATTAAATAGATTACAATATGTGTGTTATGTGTGTGCCTCCTAATCAATAAATTTACCGTACAGTTTTCTCGACAGGCTATTGCAACTTAATATTATTGGTATTGTGAAAACTGTAGATAAATCCCATGGAAATTGTACACATACCATTAAGATGACCCAAGTTCTTGTAGGCTACTTGGTGTAAGTTCAAGTTCAATGGTTTCAACCAGCCCAGATTCTTTTTCTCTCTCAGTTCACAGATTTCCACGTATATTTGTCCCTTGTGCATGAGAGAGAGAGAGAGAGAGAGGAGGGAAAGCAGAGGGGCTTTCGATGAAATTGTGTACCATCTTTCATTAATTTAGTCTCAGTCCACAGATTTCCACGTATATTTGTCCCTTGCGCATGAGAGAGAGAGAGAAAGCATAGAAAGTAGAGGGGTTTCGATGAAATTGTGTACCATCTTTAATTCATTTAGAAAACGGGGATTATTCATATTTTTTCTCGTTATTTTCTTATGTCAGTAATGATTAATAAGTGGAAATTCATCACTGATCTAGAGATTACAGAAGCAATAGCATACAGTTGAAACCATATTTATATGCATATTCATACACCATGATCTTAATTTGATATACCAACAGTAATGATATATAAAATTGCTTTATACAAACACTTTAAAGGCCATTTTATTTTTTTAGTGTGTGTGTGTGTGTTTGTGTATGTGTCTGGGATGGATGTTCGTTGAAAAGTTTTTAAATAAGACTTAAAAAACTTCAGCTTGAAGCAGCAAAAATAGTTAGAGGACTTCCAAAATACACAAGTAGGCAATTTCACTATTTTGAAACTTGGTGGGAATGTCTGCAATCTACAAATACTCCAACTTATTCAAAGGCTCTGGTCTCATTTTATATTTACTTCTGGACCTCAGTAATAATAATAATAATAATAATAATAATAATAATACAAGTACTTCTGTTGATGCTAGTACTACTATCATAATAATGACAACTGCAACATGCAAATAATCCTAAATAATAGTACTAGTGCTTGTACTTTTTAAACTTTTAATTCCCTTATATAATTTTGCAGAACTCAAGCCTCATTAAAAAAATTGAAATGTGTATAATTTGTTTATTATCAAATCTACTAGAACCTTACCCTTCGAATGTTCCATCAAATTACCACCTGCCCAATCACCTGTATGCTGTATGATGTAATTTCATTGCTTCCGTAGAGGTGCAGCATGGAGTCATAATTAACCAACATTAACATTCCGTACCTCCTTGTCTATACCATCTTCATGCACCTCCAGGTCTATAGAAGAGGTGCATAATTAACCAACATTAACATTCCATACCTCCTTGTCTATACCATCTTCATGCACCTCCAGGTCTGTAGAAGAGGTGCATAATTAACCAACATTAACATTCCGTACCTCCTTGTCTATACCATCTCAATGCACCTCCAGGTCTGTAGAAGAGGTGCATAATTAACCAACATTAACATTCCATACCTCCTTGTCTATACCATCTCAATGCACCTCCAGGTCTATAGAAGAGGTGCATAATTAACCAACATTAACATTCCATACCTCCTTGTCTATACCATCTCAATGCACCTCCAGGTCTATAGAAGAGGTGCATAATTAACCAACATTAACATTCCATACCTCCTTGTCTATACCATCTTCATGTACCTCCAGGTCTGTAGAAGAGGTGCATAATTAACCAAAATTAACATTCCGTACCTCCTTGTCTATACCATCTTCATGTACCTCCAGGTCTATAGAAGAGGTGCATAATTAACCAACATTAACATTCCATACCTCCTTGTCTATACCATCTTCATGCACCTCCAGGTCTATAGAAGAGGTGCATAATTAACCAACATTAACATTCCATACCTCCTTGTCTATACCATCTTCATGCACCTCCAGGTCTGTAGAAGAGGTGCATAATTAACCAACATTAACATTCCATACCTCCTTGTCTATACCATCTTCATGTACCTCCAGGTCTATAGAAGAGGTGCATAATTAACCAACATTAACATTCCATACCTCCTTGTCTATACCATCTTCATGCACCTCCAGGTCTATAGAAGAGGTGCTTCCAGTTTCATGGAGTATGCGGCATTGTTTAATGGGCATATTACCATAACAATGATGCAACATTCTATGAATCATCTATAGAATTGACATTTGATATGATTGGTAGAGACTCTGATGGTACCATACACTTATTTCGGATTGCTGGCCCAAGGATGTGATGAAAGAAATGTTTATAATAGACATGGCTTACCTTTTTATAGTTGAAATGCCATGCAAGATTAAAATACCTCTCGCATCATGTACAAATAAGATCCAATATAGTTCCTTGCTTTTTATTGTTGAAATGCCATACGAGATTAAAATACCTCTGGCATCATGTACAAATAAGATCCAATATAGTTCCTTGCTTTTTATAGTTGAAATGCCATGCGAGATTAAAATACCTCTCACATCAGGTACAAATAAGATCCAATATAGTTCCTTGCTTTTTATAGTTGAAATGCCATATGAGATTAAAATACCTCTCACATCATGTACAAATAAGTTCCAGTACAGTTCCTTGCTTTTTATAGTTGAAATGCCATATGAGATTAAAATACCTCTGGGATCATGTACAAATAAGATCCAATATAGTTCCTTGCTTTTTATAGTTGAAATGCCATATGAGATTAAAATACCTCTCACATCATGTACAAATAAGTTCCAGTACAGTTCCTTGCTTTTTATAGTTAAAATGCCATATGAGATTAAAATACCTCTGGCATCATGTACAAATAAGATCAAGTATGGTTAGTAGGTGAGACCATACCTGCAAGAAGTATATGTAGTACAGACTACACTATCCTTTCTGCTTTTTACTGGGATATCATCCTCATATTGACTGCTGTCATTCTCAATCTGTTTGGAACAACATTAACTCTTTTCTATAACTAATATATGAAACATAGTTTATAGAAATTTTGCAAGTCTTATCACTTTGTAACAGGGAAATTACTAATTCTCTAATTTCTATGATGCCATTCTGTTTGGAACAACATTAACTCTTTTCTATAACTAATAAATGAAACATAGTTTATAGAAATTTTGCAAGTCTTATCACTTTGTAACAGGGAAATTACTAATTCTCTAATTTCTATGATGCCATTCTTTTTGGAACAACATTAACTCTTTTCTATAACTAATATATGAAACATAGTTTATAGAAATTTTGCAAGTCTTATCACTTTGTAACAGGGAAATTACTAATTCTCTAATTTCTATGATGCCATTCTGTTTGGAACAACATTAACTCTTTTCTATAACTAATACATGAAACATAGTTTATAGAAATTTTGCAAGTCTTATCACTTTGTAACAGGGAAATTACTAATTCTCTAATTTCTATGATGCCATTCTGTTTGGAACAACATTAACTCTTTTCTATAACTAATATACAAAACATAGTTTATAGAAATTTTGCAAGTCTTATCACTTTGTAACAAGGAAATTACTAATTCTCTAATTTCTATGATGCCATTCTGTTTGGAACAACATTAACTCTTTTCTATAACTAATATATGAAACATAGTTTATAGAAATTTTGCAAGTCTTATCACTTTGTAACAAGGAAATTACTAATTCTCTAATTTCTATGATGCCATTCTGTTTGGAACAACATTAACTCTTTTCTATAACTAATATATGAAACATAGTTTATAGAAATTTTGCAAGTCTTATCACTTTGTAACAGGGAAATTACTAATTCTCTAATTTCTATGATGCCATTCTGTTTGGAACAACATTAACTCTTTTCTATAACTAATATATGAAACATAGTTTATAGAAATTTTGCAAGTCTTATCACTTTGTAACAGGGAAATTACTAATTCTCTAATTTCTATGATGCCATTCTGTTTGGAACAACATTAACTCTTTTCTATAACTAATATACAAAACATAGTTTATAGAAATTTTGCAAGTCTTATCACTTTGTAACAGGGAAAATACTAATTCTCTAATTTCTATGATGCCATTCTGTTTGGAACAACATTAACTCTTTTCTATAACTAATATATGAAACATAGTTTATAGAAATTTTGCAAGTCTTATCACTTTGTAACAGGGAAATTACTAATTCTCTAATTTCTATGATGCCATTCTGTTTGGAACAACATTAACTCTTTTCTATAACTAATATACAAAACATACTTTATAGAAATTTTGCAAGTCTTATCACTTTGTAAGAGGGAAATTACTAATTCTCTAATTTCTATGATGCCATTCTGTTTGAAATAACATTAACTCTTTTCTATAACTAATATATGAAACATAGTTTATAGAAATTTTGCAAGTCTTATCACTTTGTAACAGGGAAATTACTAATTCTCTAATTTCTATGATGCCATTCTGTTTGGAACAACATTAACTCTTTTCTATAACTAATATATGAAACATAGTTTATAGAAATTTAGCAAGTCTTATCACTTTGTAACAGGGAAATTACTAATTCTCTAATTTCTATGATGCCATGTAAGCTATTAATAAGCCTGTACTAAATTGGATCAACAATCTTAGATATTTAGCAATTACTTAGCTATATAGTCAGCTATATCAATGTTGTACCTCATAACATATTAATGTTTTGACCCAGACAATGAATGTTGTACCTCATAACATATTAATGTTTTGACCCAGACAATGAATGTTGTACCTCATAACATATTTCTGTTTTGACCCAGACAATAAATGTTGTACCTCATAACATATTACTGTTTTGACCCAGACAATGAATGTTGTACCTCATAACATATTACTGTTTTGACCCAGACAATGAATGTTGTACCTCATAACATATTACTGTTTTGACCCAGACAATGAATGTTGTACCTCATAACATATTACTGTTTTGACCCAGACAATGAATGTTGTACCTCATAACATATTACTGTTTTGACCCAGACAATGAATGTTGTACCTCATAACATATTACTGTTTTGACCCAGACAATGAATGTTGTACCTCATAACATATTAATGTTTTGACCCAGACAATGAATGTTGCACCTCATAACATATTAATGTTTTGACCCAGACAATGAATGTTGCACCTCATAACATATTACTGTTTTGACCCAGACAATGAATGTTGTACCTCATAACATATTAATGTTTTGACCCAGACAATGAATGTTGTACCTCATAACATATTAATGTTTTGACCCAGACAATGAATGTTGTACCTCATAACATATTACTGTTTTGACCCGGACAATGAATGTTGTACCTCATAACATATTACTGTTTTGACCCAGACAATGAAAGAACTGAAAATATGATATTGTCTTGAGTACCAACTAATGTTGTACCTCATAACATATTACTGTTTTGACCCAGACAATGAAAGAACTGAAAATATGATATTGTCTTGAGTACCAACTAATGTTGTACCTCATAACATATTACTGTTTTGACCCAGACAATGAAAGAACTGAAAATATGATATTGTCTTGAGTACCAACTAATGTTCTAGGCTTCATATTTGCTATCCAAAGACAAACATGACTCAAAAGAATGATACAGACATGGAAAAGGGGAGAAAGACAGTTTTTATGACTATTACCATGTCTGAAGAATCTTAGCTAAAATGGTAATGATAAAATATAAGGTGTAAGACAGAGATAGACTGCTCTAAATATTTTCAAATAGCCCTTCATAATGTACTGAATGTAATGCCATGTCACTCGATGAAGTACTGTGTAAGGACTTGAATAGTCCTTCATAATGTACTGAATGTACTGCCATGTCACTTGATGAAGTACTGTGTAAGGATTCGACTAGCCCTTCATAATGTACTGAATGTACTGCCATGTCAATCGATGAAGTACTATGTAAGGATTCGAATAGTCCTTCGTAATGTACTGAATGTACTGCCATGTCACTTGATGAAGTATTGTGTAAGGATTTTAATAGCCCTTCATAATGTACTGAATGTACTGTCATGTCACTTGATGAAGTATTGTGTAAGGATTTTAATAGCCCTTCATAATGTACTGAATGTACTGTCATGTCACTCAATGAAGGACTGTGTAAGAATTCGAATAGTCCTTCATAATGTGCTGAATCTACTGCCATGTCACTTGATGAAGGACTGTGTATGGATTCAGAAATAAAACGGTCTAATTTGTAAACATAGTTTATAACACGTCATATAAACTATGTTGCATCAACTCTAAAACAAAGATCAGTCTAAGGCAAGGTTGTAAACAAATAAGAGAGTTTTTAAAGCATATAATATTTTTATTGCATTCATTCCTTGTACATAAACCTTTATAAAATTTGCCTTTTTTTTAAATATCATGAGAAGACATATCACTGAGCATAACAAGGATATGACTGACTGCTAGGCTTGTTGCACAACTCACTAAAAGTGACCAAAATTCTCTCAGTCCCCATTACAGATGAAAGATAATGCAACAAACATCATTATAACAATAAAAAAATATTTTCTCGTTTCCTTTATTCCCTTAGTAAGAGCTAGAGACTCAAATTATTGTGTAGCTATTTATTAAATGTTGTACTGCCAAGTCACAACAGGAAAATATAAACATACCTGAAATGCATTACATCTGTAGTTTTAATATATTGATAAATAACGAAGTTAACAAATTCTCTTTCATAAAGAGTTGACAATAATTCTTCTTTCCTGAAGATGCAATATAAATAGGTAGTCTGGCATCACAGAAGAACATGTACTTAATGCATTCTAGATAACAGGAATAGTATTAAAGTGGTCTGCAAACATATAATAAATTCACTTGAATCAACTGTGGATAATATATATATATATATATATATATATATATATATATATATATATATATATATATATATATATATACCGGTATATTCTATCTTTCATTTAATAAAGGGATATTAGAATTTAATATCTTAACATCCTGATCATGAAGTTGATGTAATTATGTTAATTTCCTAACACTAATATCTACCTACTTTGTTTGATGCACTATACAATCACATCTTAATTAATTTTAAATACATACCTTTTTCTAATTAAATCAAATCTAGGAAACAGCCTTTCAAATCAAGCTTATACAAAATCAAAGACATATAACTTACAAAGTTGTCAAGAAATTGAGACAATTAGTATGGAAAACATCTATTCCAGATTAAGGTAATTAACATCTGATTAATTAAATCAAAACAGAACCATCCACATAACTTGAAAAGATAGAATGTATATATTCTAGATTATGAAAAGCAGCAACTAGGTTATTTCTTAGATTTGTAAATAAAGTTTTAATCGCATCAGGACATGTGAGCCATTTCGGAAAAGCTATTATCTTGGCTTTTATAACCAATATATAGTTTATTTTATGTGTGTAAAAAATATATAATTATATATAGCCAATATATAGTTTTATTTTTGTGTGTATAAAAAATATATAGTTTTATTTTGTGTGTGTATAAAAATATATAGTTATATAGGCCAGGGACAAGATGCCTCATAATCAATACTGTGGGTTATGAGATATTTGTCTCTTCTCTGGTTAAGCCTTTGGAGAAATTTTAAAAAATCTTCTACTTTCAAATTATTTTTCTTTCTGTCTGCCTAATTCTAATAATTGATAAAAATTTTAAACAAAATTAAAAAACCAACAATCATGAGCTTTTCTGGTAACTATATATCTATCAACTGATTTGTCTTTAGGAAAATGTCAGAAAGAGACCATATTCATGTCATAGTTACTGTTATGATAATGTAGCACTTTAAACATATAACTTTATACAAGAAGTTAAGTTATCCTTCTTGGTTTTGTATGTACCATTTTGTTTCTTTCTTCTGTCAACCTATTTTCAGGACATTCATCCTTTTTTACATGTTTGGCTCAACCTTTAAGCTGCTTTGCCCCCCACTCCCTCCACCCCAAAAACAAGAAACAGGAGTCCCTTGAAGGGACCGACATTCTACTAGGTGAAAAGAATTTCCAGGAATTCATGATAAGACCATTTCTTCCTTTTAATTGTTGAGTGTTGAAACCATCTCTGATATTATTCAGCGATAACAAGATTGTTAAATTAGCTACTGTGGTACACATATTGGATGTCAGTTTGGCACCATTGTCATTTAGGACAAAGTAGACATAATTAGCGGTCTTTTGGTGAAAATCCCATCTCATAATGATCATCCATTCAGGGGATTAGTGACAAGATTTTGAACACAGTCATCATGGCAGCTATATTTGATGTATGACTGGCACCATTTTCATTCTAGGACTTGGTGAAACCCCCCTGCCATAATGTTCATTCTTTCAGGGGGAGTAGTGACAACAAGATTTTTAAGACAGTTGTCAAGGCAGCCATATTGGATGTATGACTGGCACCATTTTCATTTAGGACCAACTAAGCATTATAAAAAGTCTATTAGTGAAAACCCTATGTTGATATAGCCATCCATTTGGAAAGAAGTAGAAGTAACAATATTTGAAAGATATGATTTTCAATTCAGGAGAAGTACCAATAACAAGATTTTCAAGATGGCTGCTGTGGTGACCATATTGGACATGAGATCAGCACCATTTTCATTTTAAGACCAAATGAACATCATAAGAAGTCTTTTGGTGAAAATCCCATATCAATATGACTTTTTGTTCAAGTAGAGTTGTGATAAAAAGATTTTTAAAATGGCGGCCATATTGGATGTCAAATCAGCCCCATTTTTAATTAGGACCAGCTAGACATCAAAAGAAGCCTTTTAGTGAAAACCCAATGTTGATATGACCATCCATTCAGGAGAAGTAGCAATAACAAGATTTTCAAGATGGCTGCAGTGGCAGCCATACTGGACATCAGATCAGCACCAGTTTTATTTAGCATCAACAAGACATCATAAGAAGTCTTTTAGTGAAAATCCCATGTTGATATGACCATCCATTCAGGAGTAGTAGCAGGAGTAGCGATAACATGATTTTCAAGATGGTTGCCATGGTGGCCATATTGGATGTCAAATTGCACGATTTTTTTTTAGAACCAACCAGACATCATAAGAAGTCTTTCAGTGAAAACCCCATGTTGATATGACCATCCATTCAGGAGGAGTAGTGATAACAAGATCTTCAAGATGGCTGCCTGGGTGGCCATATTGGCCATCAGATCGGCACCATTCTCATTTAGGTCCAACTAGACCATGAGGTCAATGTGTGTGTAAAGTTTCAATGCAATCCTCGAATTAGTTCAGGAGGAGTAGCAATAACAAACTTGTGCTAACAGATGTAGGGACAACAAACTGAAAATGGACAACAGACCATCCCAAAAGCGTTTCTTGTCTATGAATGTAGAGCTAAAACACCAACAATGTTAAAGTTATATAACAAACATGTTCTTTGTAGTTCAAAATTGTTTAAAATGATAGTCTCACTACTGAAAACCATGGTGACTGCTCAGTTTGGCCAATGTATTGTTTTTTATTTGTGTGCACATTACAATAGTAATAATTACACTCAGTGTCACAGTAGTTTTGATAAGAAGGTTCACTTTCCTGCATAAGTAGAACAGGTTATGGTCTGGCACAATAATCATGTATATCATGTGAGACTGAGCTTTACATTAAACCTTATTAGCTTTGTGGTTATTTATTAGTGGTCTTTTAAAGTCACATATGCAAGGCTGATAGCATCAGTTTCTAGCACTGTGATAAGGGTGCACGAGTAACAGCACTTTGGAAATCAACTGAGCTTATATACATGCTAACCCATCTGTCCAATGGTACAGGTCATGCATATTGCATCCACCAGACCCCCATTCTTTCTTGACTTATTAAGTGAACATTTTTGCAAATATTTTTCATTATTTTTCATAAGGATAGCCTAAAAACCATGACAAGTCGTTATCTGGAAATACCATATTTTGCTAGAGAATGCAGATTAAACTCATCTATGTACGGTTTCAATTAAGTGACCATAGGTTATGTCTACCAAGTAATTTAAAAGCCTATTAAGTTTAGTCTCCACTTGAAAAACAAAAATAAAATTTTTGGTGATATTAAAAATTAAAGTAATAGGCATTCTAGTTTTCTTTCAAATATTTACAAGACACTTATCTAAATATCATTCAGAAATCATAAATCAATCTACTGCCAAATAGATAAAATAATCTGTTTTATCATAAAAATAATTACTGCATCTACAAATATGATGTTATAGCCTTATGTTTGTACAATCGGCCCATTAATGAAGATTTTGTTTTTTTATCATTCAACTATCTTTACGGCTACAATAACTGCATACTTTCGTTTTCTGTCACAATGGCAGCTTCTAAAGAATCCTGATGGCTGCCCACATTCAGCACACTGAAAAAGAAAAGCAAGCATGCAGCTAAAATGTCTCAAAAACCTTCCTCAGGAATAAAGTAACACAAAAGAAGAAACCCAGTGAGTCGGTCATACCTCACATGGCATATTTTATTTCATATAAGTATTCAATTAACCACTGACATAAGCAGACTTATCTAGAATTGTGAAGGTATATATCCACAGACATACTCCACACACACACACTATATTTATATATGTATGGCTAGAGAGAAACATAGATGTAAGTTTATTCCTCAGTAAATATATATTTTAAATTTAAACTCGTGTCAGAATAGCTTTTCTTCTAAGTCTGATGTAACAATCCTATTGATGGATAGAGAAATAAGAATGTTAATCATATCAGTCTGTATAAGACAAAATATTACCCAAAATATAATATATAGCTAAAATATGTACTCAGTATAACAGTCATGTGATGATTTATTTAAAATAGCTTGGTCATTTCTTTTCTTCATAAAACTCTCTAAATCTATACAGTCTCAATAGGGTTGAACTCTACCGATTTGACGCATGCATGGGACTTCCACATAATCAAAAATTTCCGAGATATTTTAATAAAGCCTGCATACAAAGTTTGATCAAAGCCAGTTAAAATATATAGCTATATTGCGGGAAGAGGCTCTGTCAATCAGATTATAAATATCCTCATAAATAATAACACAGCCTGTTCATATTGACTTTCTGCAGTACTTAAATCTCTTTTCTAGATTGCAAACAGTTGTAAAAGAAGAAAATGTAAATTATGTAAAAAAGCTCAGAATGAAATTTTATTTAGAATCATTTACAACTTATCATTTTAACCTTTATCTCTCTCTCACTCTCTCTCTTTTCTCTCTTTTTTTTTTTTCTTTTCATTTTGTGCCTGATGCATGAAAGCAATGTGTGATTTTCAATAAGAATAATAATAATAATATTTCAAAACAAGTTGGTATTGGTTGACATTCAATATCTACAAGTACCATTTCCCTATGTACATGACAAGTTGTATCTAAACTTATGATAAATTCACATCATAATAATTGTACATATTCCTGTAATATTTGCATGTTACAAATAATAAAAGAAACTTTTTTAATGATATTTTGCTTTTAAGTAACAATGAAAGACATAAAAATGAATAATATATACAGAAAATATAACATCAAACCCAATGATTTGCTTAAATAGTTTACAATAAAACTATGTTAGAGTTGTAAAGCCATGTTGAGAAAGTTGTACAGCATTTCATCAATACCTAGCCTTCTCTCTCATTTAGTTTTCTTTTGTTTATAATTCATGCACGCAAAAAATGTACAAGGTGTCAATTTCAACAATATTTGTCAAATCATACTCAGAATAATTAATTCCTCAGGTGCAGTAATTATTTATCTTGATTTTTCTTGAATTCTTATTGTCCTTATTGAATTATAATTAAACACATTTTTAGTATATTGCTTCTGTAACTAAGCAACCACAATTAGCTGTTAATTTGTTAACTTTGCTAAAATGTATAAACTTAATTTACTTGGAAACTGTTTTGAGGAAATGTTCAATAAATTCGTAATTCAAGATAACTATGAGAAAGGTTTGATATCTGAATCAAATTCATATCAACATGCAACCTCAGTGTCAATATGTGACAAAGTAGTAGAATTAAAACCAAACACAATTTTAAAAACAATTCTTTCGATAAATCATGGAAATTTGGTCACAATAATCCAGTTTTAGCGCATGATACATCCATCCTAAGAAGCAAATCCAGTGTATGTTTATCAGCAGCTGAATGAAATGGTGTTGCAGTAGAGACCTGACACAAGCTTTAAAAAGAAAACTGTAATAAATAACCTGGAAAGGCAGTCACATTGACCAGGTGTTGATGAATTATATTTATTCATCACAAGATGCATTAAACAGTGGAAGCTTGATGTAAAGTGGTGTTGTAGTATAGAAATTCTAGGTCTAAACTGCAATTCAATACCTTCACACAGGCAGGAGTTCAGTAAAACCTCATGATGCATCAAACAGTTCAACATTTAGCCTGGCGTAAGAAGAAAAAGAAAATAAATAACCATTTTATCTTGATAATTAGCATTTAAAAATTCACATTATTTAATTCCAAGTGTTTTTTTAGAATACAGTGTCTATATTGAATCTTTACAACCAATGCATAAAGTGACGAGGAACATATTTTGAACTGTGGACATTACTTTTTGGATATGATCCTACTTTTAATTTGGTTCTTGACTTACCAACTGGGCGTACATAAATCAACATTGAAACATAAGAGTTTGAACAATTCTTTTTCAGCAAATGCATCAGTCAACAAAAGTCATAATTAACAGGAAGATGCTATATGCAATATGTTTCATGAGGGGGGAGGGAGCTATATTGTACACAAGGTTGCATCATCTGAAAACAATTCAGTATTTCATGGAAGATTGTTTACATCAATACGAATTAGGAGAGGGCCTTAAACATAGCCTTGAGGGACTGGCCTGGAGACAATTAATAAATAAGGTATTTCATCAAAGTTACATTTATTTAAAATTTAAAATAATTACTGATTTAATAAATACAGTTGTATCTTATATTTATGCAATCAAATAACTCTGGTGGAAGAACATGATTTAATACAATGCTCATCATCTCCAATATTCAAATATTTGGAACGACAAAAAAGTCAAGACCTTTTAAATGTTTTAATTTTATCATTTTTAAAAATACATATTAATGCATTTACATGCGTATATTTGTAATATACTTTATAATGCAAAATTTAAAGTAAATTTGTTGCTCTACCAGGATATAAAAATATCAAAATAAATGTTACCAGATGTATAATAAAGTAACAACAGTTCTTAAGGTCTGACAATAACAGCATACAGTTTTTAGCAATCCTGCTGCTCCATCTTACTATAACAATTGCTTGCCTTACTCCATGTTTTGTACATGCAAGAAATAATTCATCATGTGTATATCTTCATTAAAACTAATTACTATAAAATTAGAGACAAAAATAAAAATACAATACATGCCTACATCAAAGTTAATTGTGTTTATCCATCCACTTATGGTAATAAGCAAGAGTTCCTCAAATGGACAGATGCATCACTGGTCAAAAAGAATTTCCAGGAATCCAAGAAAAGACTGTTTCTTCTTTCTAAATACTGAGTGTTGAGCTTTAACAAAATTTTCAAACTGGCTGTCATCATGGCCATAATGGATCTAAGATTGGCACCATTTTCATTTTGGGACTAACCAGACATCATTAGAAGTATTGTGGTGAAAACTCCATGCCAATATTACCATCCTTTCAGGAGTAGCAATAACAAGAGTTTCAAGATGACCACCATGGTGGCCATATTGGATGTCACATAAGCATCATTTTTTAATTTAAAGCCAGCCAGACACCATAAGAAGTCTTTTGGTGAAAACTTCATATCAATATGACCTTTCAATTAGGATGAGAAGCAATTAAAACATTTTCAAGATGGATGCCATTGTGGCCATAATGGATTTCAAAATCAGCACCATTTTCATTTAGGACCAACTAGACTTCTTAAGAAGTTTTTTGGTGAAAACCTTATGATGATATAACCATTCATCTATGAGGAGTAGTTACAACATTAATTTCAAGATGGATGCCATTGTGGCCATAATGCATGTTAGATCGGTACCAGTTTTATTTAGAAACAACCAGACATCATAAGAAGTCTTATGGTGAAAACCCCCTATTGATATGACTTTCCCATATTTGATGTCAGATGGGCATCATTTTAATTTAAGACCAAGTAGACGTCATAAGAAGTCTTTTGTTGAAAATCCCATGTCAAAATGACTTTCCGTTTTGGAGGAGTAGTGATAAGAGGACTCTCATGTCACAACAGCATCATTTGCATGGTGGTCATATTAGATGTCATTTAGGACCTTCGAGGTATCATAAGAAATATTTTAGTAAAACCTGGATGTCATTATGACTTTCCATGTAGGAGGAGAAGCATAAACAAGATTTTCAAGACGACCACAATGGCAGTCATTTTGGAGGTCAGATTGGCATCATTTTATATAGGACCAACTAGACATCACAAGAAGTCTTCTGTTCAAAACCACATATCCATATGACTTTATATTCAGAAGGAGTCGCGATATGATTTTGTTTTACTGGTTTTACAATGGCTACCATTGCGGCCATACTGGATGTCAAATTGGCACTATTTTCATTTAAGACCAACTACCGGTAGACATCATACATATAAATTATTTAGCGAAAACTCCATGTTGATATGATGATATATTCGTGAGCAGTAGCAATACTATTTTCAAGGTGGCAGATGTGGTGGCCATTCTGGATGTCTATGCAGCACTATTTTCATTTAGAACAACTAGACCATGGGATGAATATATATGTGAAGTTTCACATCAATCCTCCAAGTAGTTTCAGATGGGCAGCAATAACAAACTTGTGCTAATGGACAGATGGACAATGGCTATCCCTAAAGCTCTTCCTGTCTATGACCAGTAGAGAGGGACTGACTATCTGACAAATACAAACTTCTCAACCCCCAGCGCTTAGGGGCATCAACTTTCCAAAATAAATCTGTGAGTGTCCAGTAGAGAGATAATAATAAACACAAAAAAATTCTAACTTATTATGGAATAATTTTATTTGACTGCCTCACCGTTGGAATGGAAACCAACACAAGGATAAAAACCAACATCACTCAAGTTGATATCTCACTCGATCATCTGGATAGAAAAAAAGAACTTTATGATGATAGAAAAAAACAACATTTATGATACACTAAGGTGTCACTAGTAAAACTAATGTGACATCATCAAAAGTTACTATTAATGCCAATACAACATTTACCCTTATTACATACCCATTTAATCTTACATGGTTTATGTGGTGTTTGTTACATACGTTCAATTAATATTTCTGTATCGAACACCCAGATTGGAAGTATTTATTTGGTTTTAATGAAATCTGCAGATCCATATTCTTAGGTACACCAAATCAAACATTTTTAACTCCCAATTGGTTTTGAGTTTCATTCACACATACAAAAGTTAAAACTATTTATGAAGCATAAAAATAAACAAAAAACATATCTGTATTCTGTCCTGAGTTGAGGCAAAGAACTCATTTGATAAGGCATGTGAAAATGTCTTGGACTGATGTCTGATAAAGCATGTGAATATGTCTTAGACTGATGTCGGGTAAAGCACATGAATATGTCTAGGACTGATGTCTGATAAAGCACGTGAATATGTCTAGGACTGATGTCTGATAAAGCACGTGAATATGTCTTGGACTGATGTCTGATAAAGGATGTGAATATGTCTAGGACTGATGTCTGATAAAGCACATGAATATGTCTAGGACTGATGTCTGATAAAGTTTACCCGTTTTAGACCGTTTTTTAATTGTGTCTTCTTTCTTTCTTCTATTGTTTATCCTTTGTTTGTTTATTTCCCAATCATTTAAACATCTAGGAGTCAAGAATTCTTCTTGGCTTTTGTGTTAAGTGTTCGTTTTGTGGATGTGTATTGTTTCTTCCCCTGTTGAAAAGCTTTTGTAGCTCAAAATGTTGAGAAACTGTTTTGCATTTGTGCCGTTATAGATTTTTGTGTCATTATATATATATATATATATATATATATATATATATATATGTTATACACAAATACATGGAATATAATATCAAGTCAAATATCATGAATTAAGTCATGTCATTAACATAACATACATTTGTACTTATTACAGATCAATTAAGAAATTCACTTAATTGTTTTAAAATATTTTGCTCACTAAGGATTGCAAAGATATGAGTTATTCAACTTATTTAATGAATTACATATGTAAGTACCTCAATAAATGAACCGTCAAATGTCTCTGTCTTTTGAGAGAAAAACCTGTATATATGAATATCCTAAAAATTTTAGAAGTTTGTAAATTTAACTTTTAAATACTGGATGAATTTGGCAGAGCCTGCTTTAGTCTACAAATATGTACCTAACACAAAAAGGCACAAACTTACTTTTGGCCAGCCTGAACACATCACACATGCTACTGAATATGTCAAAACTCTGACCTCCAAAAGTATTTCTTCCATGATTAAACCAGGAGGCTAGGCTAACAGTTTTGTCAAAAGGCAGGGGTGGGCCTATTACACGATAAAAATATCCTTGTAAAATTTCCTACACTATTTAGGAGACCATTTTAGGGTTCAGCCCATGTTTTATTTAGCTTGAAAGTTAACAAAAAAAATAACACTAAGCTAAATCTAAAACACTTCAATATTGACCTTAATTTAGAGTGTGGACAGATGTATGGACGGGCATACAGACATGCACACAGATGTATGGACGGGCATACAGACATGCACACTGATGTGTGGATGGGCATACAGACATGCACACTGATGTATGGATGGGCATACAGACATGCACACAGATGTATGGACAGGCATAGACATGCACACTTATGTATGGTTGGGCATACAGACATGCACACAGATGTATGGACAGGCATAGACATGCACACTGATGTATGGATGGGCATCGACATGCACACAGATGTATGGATGGATATACAGACATGCACACAGATGTATGGATGGATATACAGACATGCACACAGATGTATGGATGGGCATACAGACATGCACACAGATGTATGGATGGGCACACTGACATGCACACAGATGTATGGACAGGCATAGACATGCACACTGATGAATGGATGGGCATACAGACATGCACACAGATGTATGGATGGGCATTCAGACATGCACACAGATGTATGGATTGGAATACAGACATGCACACAGATGTATGGATGGGCACAGATGTATGGATGGGCATAAAGACATGCACACAGATGTATGGATGGGCATACAGACATGCACACAGATGTATGGATGGGCATTCAGACATGCACACTGATGTATGGATTGGAATACAGACATGCACACAGATGTATGGATGGGCACAGATGTATGGATGGGCATAAAGACATGCACACAGATGTATGGATGGGCATACAGACATGCACACAGATGTATGGATGGGCATACAGACATGCACACAGATGTATGGACGGGCATACAGACATGCACACTGATGACAAAATGATCATTATGCTGAGATTCTGTCAATGTGGTCTCTAACAAATTGGGGGTAGACTTATTATCAAACATTCGCCTCTCAAATACAGTACTTTAATTCATCTGTCAAATCTTAACATAAAACTTACTTAAAATTTTACAATTATTTCCTCTGGATGCATTTGCTATAGATATTAACAAATTAGAAATATACATACATTTTATACCAAATTATTGCTTTGAGATTTAGAAGCACACAAAGGTAGAGTGTACTACATTTTGGGGGATATCAATTAATTCACGCAGATTATTGTACTGAACATCTATGTAAATTAGATGTGACAATATCGATAGGAAAAGCATTCCATACATATTCAAATGGGTTTCTTGAAGTCTGCTAATTGCAACAATGCTATAGTTAAAACAATGACACAGAGATTCGTTAAAGCAGTAGCAAAAAACTTGTTTTGAATTCAATATAATTATAAACGATTTTGAATGATTGGAGATTAACCAATCATGTGAAGCAGCTCTTTTACCAATCTGAAGAAATGATGATGTTCACATGTACTTCATAAACTTACAAGAAAATGCATTACAATTTGAAAAATAACCAAGAGTCCCCTGGAGGGATTGATGCTCGGCTGTCTGAGATCAACTGTTAACTGTTAAGTTTCTTAATCCAAAATTGAAAAATTCTAGAAAAGGTTTCAGTACCCTGGTTTTGTGTTTACAATATGTGTTAGCGTGAGTTGCAAGCTGAACTTCTTTAAAAGACAGTAATAAATTTACTGCTTAGATTAAATAATACTTATTTGTAAATTTCTTGTTGGACTAGTTTTCATAACTTCAATTATCCTATTGCTAGTAATGTTCTAGTTATCACCAATTAGCATTTTGTGGGAACAATTAGTGAAGATTCAACAAGACTACTGGTAGTAAGTTTCTCAATTTAGTTGTCCTTCTGATTGCAAATAACTTTATCTTAAATTTTAGGCATGTGGTCATACAGACCAAGACCTGTGATAGGGGTGCAAAGTTTTGGTTGGGACGTCGCAGTTACATGTGTGGGTGGGGTGTGTGCAGATTGCCAAGTTCGCACTGGGCACCATTTCCCCTAGGGATGGCCCCAATACAGACATAGGGTTTTCACTAAAAGGCTTCTTATGATATCAAGTTGTCCCTAAATGAAAATGGTACTGATCAAACGTACAATTTGACAGCTATGATAGCTATCTTGAAAATCTAGTTCTAGCTACTTCTCCTGAATAGATAGTTGTAGTGACATGTGGTTTGCCTAAAAGACTTTTTTTATTCAACAGGGTCCATGCTGGACAAAAATTCTGGGGTGAAATTACTTCTTTCCCCAGCCTGACTAGGATGAATTGGTGGGAAAATGGTAGAAGTGAGTGTAGTTTAGTTAAAATTTAGAATTTTTATAACAGTCGCTTAAAACAGCAGTTTCACTAAACCTTTAAGTCAAATAATATAAACACAGAAGAAATACTAATTCAAGTTTACGAAGACATTGGAATAACTGCTACTTTGACTTAGCAAAATTGTTTGTACAACTTTATTATTGCAAAAGATAGTAATCTGGTAAATAGGTTACTGTCGAAATCAGATTACATCTCAATGTACAAGTGCTTTCTTCCTATTTTTGCAAGTTGAAATATGAAATAATCTTGTTTATTTTTTACAAGCAATCATCTTATAAGCCTCCACAGAGTAATATTTGCTCGTGACTGGGCTACAAATGCATGAAATTTCACATGCTTATTCAAGCTTCAAGTGTGAATTATCAGTGGAAATCTGGTAGATTGAAATGCAATTGTAGATATAAAATAATCATACAGTTGACACAAAAGTTGAGTATAAGCACAAAATATGATGTTTAAACTGTTTTACATTGCTCACTGAACAGAATAAAGATATGAGAGTTGATACTGTACTTAGAATACAAAAGCGTTCAATGGCCAGATAAAAAGAGGAGGGGTGCAAATAATGGCCATGATGGCCATCTTGAAAATCTTGTTATCACTACTCCTCTTTAAGGGGTAGTCATATTGACATGGGTTTTCGCTACAACACTTCTCACTATATGTAACTTGCACTGTAAATGAAAATGATTCTGATGTGACCTCCTAAAATTTAACAAATCTCTTAACAGCTTTTTCTCATGAATGGATGGTCATACTGGCATTTAGAAAAGAAAAAGAAAACAGCACTTTATTCTTACAATACGTACTCGTTCCTGAATTAAAATCATGCCGATCCAACTTTCAAAATGGCTCCCTTGACAGCCATCCTGAAAATGTTAATAAACAGATGGCCATACATCTATCAACATCAGGTTTTCACTAAAACACTATAGCAACATGTAGCTGGTTCTGAATGAAAATGGTTCTCATCTGACCTCAAAAGATATCACCATAGTGACCATCAAAAATAAAATCTTATCCCTACTCATTTTGCATGAATGGTAGCATTGACAGAAGGTTTCCAGTTAAACACTTTGTGCAATATTTCATTGAATCTGAATGAAAATGGTACAGATCTGTTCACATACATATCCACACTTTTACAAAGGAGTTTGAAAACCAGACCTATGTGACCTTGGGGTCAAGTCAAAAGTCACTGCTTGCACTTTAGTACTTCATTAAGCATTTAAACACATATACATAAATTATGTAAGAAAATCCTGTATGTGTCTTCCTGCTCAAAGGATTCAAATATTACCATTACAACTAAAACCAGTAGCAATAGATGCAACACAGAGGGCCCAGCTCATTACAGTTTGCTTAGCAGGGCCTTAAACAAAAGAATTTCTGTTGGAAATCAAAGTTTGGAGAAGATCGGCATTCAAGGGCCATAACTATTTTAAATGATAACGTGGAATGCTGAAAATACACTTTATTAAAAGTATCATCAATAACGATACATGACAACTTTGGGCAAAATGCAGTATTCCCTAGTAAAGTCATGCTTTGGAAAGCAAAGTTAGATGGATGGGTAAACAGGGGCCATAACTCTTCTAATTGATAATGTGGAACACTTGGACTGAAATTTAAACAAGGTCTCATCAACATAAAGCTTCATGCCAAATTTGTCTGAATTCCAACAAGGCTTAGTAAAGTTATGCTGTGGAAACCAAAGTCAGGAGGATAGGCAATCAAGGGCCTGTAATAGGCAATTCAATAGAATCCAATTATACATAAGGATTGCAGAGCAGAGATATACTTGTTACATGTGTAAACAGATGGACAGATGGACTGATAGATAGACAGATTGATGGGCTGATAGACAGATGGATATATGGACTGACTGACAGATGGAAAGAAAAGGTGATTACTATTTGGTTTCTGCATCTCAATGTGGGGACCTAATTACAACTGAAATGAAACAATTACACTCACCTGAAACCATTCATAACTGTACCATTGTATTTGCCCTTGTCTGGACTGTTTCCATATATATGACCCATCTAAAACAAGATTTAAAAAAAAAAAAACAATTATAAACGTGTTCATCAAACATGAGTGCCATAAAGCAAAATTATACCAGACATACGTATAGAAAGACAGACATACAATTGGACAGAGCAATAATATATGCCCACTACAATATTCATGGTGGGCAAATAAAACCTCAGCATCATTTCAGCTGAAAAATCAGGAAGTATTCCTACAAAACTGGTGTTTCACCCATGTCCATGTATCAATGCACTGGTATCCCCTCATATTTGAATTACACAAACTTTTACATTGTTCAAAATATGACTGTTGCCTGGGAAATTCATATACAAATAGGTTGTAAACCATTGTCAGTCAGGGAAATTCATGTACACAAATTCATATATAACATGGTTGTAAACTACTAGTATTGTCAGTCAGGGAAATGTATATGTGAAATGGTTGTAAACTATTGTCAGTCAGAGAAATTCATATAGAAAATGGTTGTAGATTATTGTCAGATAGGGAAACTCATATATAAAATGGTTGTAACCTATTATCATCAGGTAGGAAAATTCATATACAGAATTGTTGTAATCTGTTGTCAGATAGGAAAATTCAGATAAAGAATAGTTGTAAACTATTGTCAGATAGGAAAAATGATGCTGTGGAAAGTTGTAAATCAAACACACTCAAGGTCTTGTCAATCTTCTCATCAGCTTCTAGCCACATGCCAAGTTTGGTGGAAAGTCAACATATTTCTGTGAAGTTATCTTACAGACACCATAGCCAAGAGGACAAGCAATCCGCATGCCATAACTCTTCTACACAAAACTAAACCCATATCAGGCAAATGCAAGTCTATGAGACAATGTTCATACCAAATTGCATTAGAATATGTTGAATGGTTCTTGAGCTATGCCGGTTACATGCAACATACCATGTGAAGATATTAAGTTAACTGCCAAGGGCCATAACTCTGTCAAAACATGAAGTTGATGAGACAAAACACATAAAAGGCACATCTAAATCTTGAGGCAATGTACACACTAAATTGCATCAATATATCTTGAATGGTTTGGTGAAAAGTCAACAAATTTCTGTGAAATTATCTTACAGAAAACAAAGTCAAGAGGACAAGCTGCAGGCCATAACTCTTCTAAATGAAATGAAATCCATATCAGGCACATGCAAGTCAATGAGATAATGAAACTAAACCCATATAAGGCACATGCAAGTCTATGAGATAATGAAACTAAACCCATATAAGGCACATGCAAGTCTATGAGATAATGAAACTAAACCCATATCAGGCACATGCAAGTCTATGAGATAATGAAACTAAACCCATATCAGGCACATGCAAGTCTATGAGATAATGAAACTAAACCCATATCAGGCACATGCAAGTCTATGAGATAATGAAACTAAACCCATATAAGGCACATGCAAGTCTATGAGATAATGAAACTAAACCCATATAAGGC
The DNA here is from genome assembly GCA_029931535.1 of Margaritifera margaritifera. Lineage (NCBI taxonomy): Eukaryota > Metazoa > Mollusca > Bivalvia > Unionida > Margaritiferidae > Margaritifera > Margaritifera margaritifera. Next base: position 530,639 of record JAQPZY010000904.1, on the reverse strand, counting down.
ACATGCAAGTCTATGAGATAATGAAACTAAACCCATATCAGGCACATACAAGTCTATGAGATAATGAAATTAAACCCATATAAGGCACATACAAGTCTATGAGATAATGAAATTAAACCCATATAAGGCACATGCAAGTCTATGAGATAATGAAACTAAACCCATATAAGGCACATGCAAGTCTATGAGATAATGAAATTAAACCCATATCAGGCACATGCAAATCTATGAGATAATGAAACTAAACCCATATAAGGCACATACAAGTCTATGAGATAATGAAATTAAACCCATATAAGGCACATACAAGTCTATGAGATAATGAAATTAAACCCATATAAGGCACATACAAGTCTATGAGATAATGAAACTAAACCCATATAAGGCACATGCAAGTCTATGAGATAATGAAACTAAATCCATATAAGGCACATGCAAATCTATGAGATAATGAAACTAAACCCATATCAGGCACATGCAAGTCTATGAGATAATTAAACTAAACCCATATAAGGCACATACAAGTCTATGAGATAATGAAACTATACCCATATCAGGCACATTCAAGTCTATGAGATAATGAAACTAAACCCATATAAAGCACATGCAAGTCTATGAGATAATGAAACTATACCCATATCAGGCACATACAAGTCTATGAGATAATGAAACTAAACCCATATAAGGCACATACAAGTCTATGAGATAATGAAACTAAACCCATATAAGGCACATACAAGTCTATGAGATAATGAAACTAAACCCATATCAGGCACATACAAGTCTATGAGATAATGAAACTAAACCCATATCAGGCACATGCAAGTCTATGAGATAATGAAACTAAACCCATATCAGGCACATACAAGTCTATGAGATAATGAAACTAAACCCATATCAGGCACATACAAGTCTATGAGACAATGTTCATACCAAATTGCATCAGAATATGTTAAATGGTTCTTAAGCTATGCCGGATACATGCAACATCCCATGTAAAGGTATAAAGTTAACTGTCAAGGGCCATAACTCTGTCAAAACATGAAGTTGATGAGACAAAACACATAAAAGGCACATCTAAATCTTGAGACAATGTACACACTAAATTGCATCAAAATATCTTGAATGGTTCCTGAACTAAGCTGGTTACAAGAAACTGCTATAATAATAATGGATATGTAATATTGATGGGAAAAATGCAATAACTCCATCAAAATTGGACCCAAAAAGATAAAACCTTTAAAAGGAACAACAACATGTACAGTAAAACCTGTCTAAATGGTCACCTTTATAAAGCAGTCATCTGTTATCAATGACCATTCTATGCCCCCCCCCCCTTCCAAATTTCCTATATAAAAATCATGCATCAAACAGTCAACTTCTTTCTCTGGTCTGCAGCCAGGTGTTTCCTAACTGAATGTTTTCTCACTGCTTAATCCAGTCAGTGTAGTGCATCAAAACCAAACCTTTGCTTCATCAAGAAGGCATTTTTTAAATAAAGGCATATCATGTGAATTGATGTGTAAATATTTCTTATTCATTTGTCCTGATCACTGTATACAATGTAATTCAAAGGTGTTGATAAGTCAAATTCATATTGTTGCAGCAGAAATGGGAGTTGCCTTTTTGTAAAAGTGCCAGTGTGACAGGTATAGTTTGATATCTTCATCTATTTACCAGTAAATAAATCCATCTCTGATGACAAAAAAGTTAATCTTTATGAAAAGATGAGTTACACTGTTTTTCATTAGAGTCAGGGGTTATATACTATTTAAAAAAACTTGTTTGTAAAGGCAGGCAAAGTTTTTATTCATGAGTTAATAATGATAACCACATATGAGACTGACCATCAAATTGTTTAATTTCAAGGGGGGAGGGGGATACCATGCCTGGTATTTCCTTTTATTTTCTTTCTTCCACCTTTCGTGCTCCCCCCACCCAAAAAAAAAACTTTAATAAACGACTGATTCTATTTTCATCACGGGCCTGTCACATAACCTGTCTTTTGCTGTTGACTAGCTAAGCAACTGCTTAATCCATATATTGTTTAAGTATGAAAAGCAACTGCTTAATCTATATATTGTTTAAGTATGAAAAGCAACTGCTTTTTAATCCATATATTGTTTAAGTATGAAAAGCAACTGCTTAATCCATATATTGTTTAAGTATGAAAAGCAACTGCTTAATCCATATACTGTTTAAGTATGAAAAGCAACTGCTTAATCCATATATTGTTTAAGTATGAAAAGCAACTGCTTTTTAATCCATATATTGTTTAAGTATGAAAAGCAACTGCTTAATCCATATATTGTTTAAGTATGAAAAGCAACTGCTTAATCCATATACTGTTTAAGTATGAAAAGCAACTGCTTAATCCATATATTGTTTAAGTATAAAAAGCATCTGCTTAATCCATATATTGTTTAAGTATGAAAAGCAACTGCTTAATCCATATATTGTTTAAGTATGAAAAGCAACTGCTTTTTAATCCATATATTGTTTAAGTATGAAAAGCAACTGCTTAATCCATATATTGTTTAAGCATGACAAGCAACTGCTTAATCCATATATTGTTTAAGTATAAAAAGCATCTGCTTAATCCATATATTGTTTAAGTATGAAAAGCAACTGCTTAATCCATATATTGTTTAAGTATGAAAAGCAACTGCTTAATCCATATATTGTTTAAGTATGACAAGCAACTGCTTAATCCATATATTGTTTAAGTATGAAAAGCAACTGCTTAATCCATATATTGTTTAAGTATGAAAAGCAACTGCTTAATCCATATATTGTTTAAGTATGAAAAGCAACTGCTTAATCCATATATTGTTTAAGTATGAAAAGCAACTGCTTAATCCATATATTGTTTAAGCATGACAAGCAACTGCTTAATCCATATGTTGTTTAAGTATAAAAAGCATCTGCTTAATCCATATATTGTTTAATATAAAAAGTTAGTCCTCTGTTTCAGTGAGATAAAAGCTAATGTTTTTCTTCTGGTTCACAAAACAAATTCAAATCGTTGATTTTTCTAAGAGTGTGTGATGATTTAATTTATAGGATGGACTAAAGTGGGTGGGATCTGTTAATCTTGTGTGGATCATACATTTTGAAAGATAACATATATTTACGATTTTGTTGAGTTGTGCACTATTAAAACTCTGTTGATAGAATAATAATAATAATAATATTGATAATGGTATTTGGTACATGGTATTTTGATCAAACAACAACAAGTTCGAAAGGTGGATCTGCATCTATAGGTCACCTCTGTACAAAGGTCAATTTAGCCTTTTCTTATTGGTGCCCGCTATTTACAAGTTTTACTATAATTGGCGATTTCCTTACCAAATGGCATCCAATTATGTGTAAAGGTTGCACAAATGTGGACAGATGTATAAATGGAAAGGTGATTGCTATAGGGTTTGTGCATCACAACGCAGGACCATAATAATGCTTCTGTATAAACAATAGGGCCACTAAACCACTTTATAAATGTATGTACCTATGAAAGTATCATTGTTTGAACTAAAGGAATGGTGAGCAATTTGCCTATGTACATATACCCCTGCCTCACTTGCATCCCACCCCTACCCCCATGATAGAGAGGAATCTATAGTCATAAAAAGTACTTAACTCTTCTGAAAATAGTGTCAATACAGTGATTGGTCTGCATACATATCTTCTGAAAATAGTGTCAATACAAAAAAACTATTTGCATTCATTACATTCAATTGAAAATTGTGAGACTAGTTGCATTAATTAAATTCCATATTTACACTACAGCTAGAACCAAGTTAAAAAAAACTGACAAAAATCACGGGAGCAATGTTATGTGCATCTTCAAATACACTGCGACTAGTTGCATTCACAACATTCAGTGGCAAGACAAAAATGGCAATAACTCTGACAAAAATTTTAATTTGTCAATATGAGCATCTTCAAATGATGACCATAACATCAATCTGTCAAAAACACTGAGACTAGTTGCATTCACAACATTCAATGGCAAGACAAAAATGTCAATAAATATGTGCATCTTCAAATGATGACCATAACATGTACAAAGTATTCATGGTGATTCATTGAAAACTGTAAAACTTGCTGAGTTCACAAGATTCTGTCATACATTACATCCAGCTCCAAGTCAAACAGCATTGACACTGATTTATTGGCACACTGTGTGATGGTAGATCTGGGTCTATGATATTCATATGAAATCATAATAACAAACACTCTATACACTGATCTACTGGTGCATCAAGTGATGGCTGGTAATATATTCAAAATAAATATAAACTATTTAGTACAACAAGATAAAATATAAAAAAGGGAAATATGTTAAACTATGAAAAAGATATATAAAATAAAAGATATGGTAACAAGTATAAAATTCTTTAAATATAGGGTCAAAGTAAGTGAAGAAGCTGATAAAATATATTTGTGAAAGTAAATTAACCATCATCATCCAAACAATTCTAAAATATACACATTTTAGATTCAAAATAAACATTTTAGATTCTGAATCTAATACAAACTAAGAACAGTTCATTTTTTTTTAAATTTTCAAATCTTGAAACTGTTGTTCATGTACAACATATATAATGTAGTAAATATTTTATCAGCATGCAGAATATACATTTAATTTAGTAATATGCCTTAATTTAGTGACTGACCCCCTAATTAGTGCTCGACCAAATCAAAAGCCTGTGGTATGATAATATATTGTTGCATTATGTGACAACATATATACATGAAACGTAATAAAATATGTACAATCTGACTCAACAGACCCATCTATCACAGTTCTATTATCCATCACAATCTTCATGTCTATTGTAGCATTCACTGCTTGCCCAGCAGGATATCAAGTCTTACATCTAAACAGTTAGATTGTTCATCACATTCTTCATGTCTATTATAGCATTCGCTGCTTGCCCAGCAGGATATCAAGTCTTACATCTAAACAGTTATATTGTCTATTACATTCTTCATGTCTATTGTAGCATTCACTGCTTGCCCAGTAGGATATCAAGCCTAACGTTTCACAGGTGTTGCCAATAATTTCATCCAAAAAAATAAAATAATTATAGCAATAACAACAGCAACAACAATAATAATAATAATAATAATAATAATAATAATAATAATAACAGCAATAATAATAATAATAATAATAATAATAACAGCAATAATAATAATAATAATCATACAGCACTCCCTCATTATAATGTTGTTCATAGAAGCCATGTAGTATACCACTTTATAGTGAGACTGTCTTATAATGAATATGATACATATAATTTTACTACTACCTAATGAATGGAATCCATGACCATATTCACCTTATAAAAGGAACCATGTGAAAAGGAAGGGTCCTATAGAGAGTGCTGTAACAAGAACACAATAACCAGAGCAACTTCAATAGATTGCCATTATAAATCATTATTCTTATTTTACGTATTACTAAATCACTCCATCCCCAACAACAATCAAACCTCTCCACCACCACCACCACCCAGTAACCCCTGGGGTAAGGAATAAAAGTCTATCACATGTACATATATCATGTGGCTTCCAGCTGTCTGCAAATACATTTAAACTTTCATAAAGTATCCAATCTGTAACCCAGCCTACTCCACAAACTGTCAAAATATTTGTCCCCCTGTCCCCCCCACCCCCCAGTAAAACTTTTCTACTACAGTACTAAATGAACCTTCATATACAGGCAACCTTTATAAAATGGACATAACTTTTTGTCCCAACAGTGTTCAGCTAAGGGAAGTTTCATGTATAAAGTTTGATAAAGTGATTTGTGATAATGTAATTTACATTTTGGTATATCTGGCATATGACACTTTTGATAAAGTGATTTGTGATAATGTAATTTTCATTTTGGTATATCTGGCATATGACAAGTTTCATGTATAAAGTTTGATAAAGTGATTTGTGATAATGTAATTTTCATTTTGGTATATCTGGCATATGACAAGTTTCATGTATAAAGTTTGATAAAGTGATTTGTGATAATGTAATTTTCATTTTGGTATATCTGGCATATGACACTTTTCTAAAGGACCTTGGACTTAGCCAAGAATAAATACACTAAAATTACACTGAGCAGTTTAAGAGATACTGTTGAATAATGGACAGATGAATAGATGGAGTATATCACAATATTCCCAAACTTGACACTAAAGGATGGGGATGAATAGATGGAACATATCACAATATTCCCAAATTTAACACTAAAGGATGGGGATGAATAGATGCAGTATATCACAATATTCCCAAATTTGACACTAACGGATGGGGATGAATAGATGGAACATATCACAATATTCCCATATTTGACACTAAAGGATAGGGATGAATAGATGGAGTATATCACAATATTCCCAAACTTGACACTAAAGGATGGGGATGAATCCATATCTAGAACATACACTGTAGGTCTTCCTGCTATGAATGCATGCGAAGTTTGATCCTAATTTATTTTAAAATTGTAAATTCAATTTATTAGTACATAAGACATAGTGAGTACTTCAATAGGACCCTAAGTGGGATAAAGCCCAAAATTATTTTACTATTATCAATTCAATTTATTAGTACATATGACATATCAAGTGGGATAAAGCCAACAAATAGTACTCCCCTGACACAATGTTACATAACCTAAAATTATACAGCCAAGTTTAGGGAATTTTAACTCCATAGTTAGGCAAGAGATATCCTTACACACAGACAGACTGATGAAAGTATCACAACATCCCTGATGCTAAAAAAAAAAACAAACAAGAGGCTCAGGTGGGACTAAGATTGCTTACTTGGCTGACATATGCCTAATAGCAAAACAGCTAAATGGAAGAGCAGTTGACTAAGAAATCTTAGTTAGTAGGATGCTTTCTTTAGAAATTTCATCCAAATCTGCTTATATATGAAAATAGTTATTTCATCGTTTCTCTACATTAAAGTTTAAAGTTTCTCTAATATTAAAGTTATGCCTAGATTACTTAAAAGTGACACTGTAAATGCAAATATTATTAAGAACTCTAAGGCCAGGTGTGAAAACTGCAATTTCTCAATATAGTGTGCAAACCTTGTTTCTTATATATTTAACAAAGGTGTCAAGCATAAGAAACAGTTTAAATCTCCAGTCTTCTCTCCAAACATCATATTTTTATGATTCTGACCCTTTTCAGCATTAAACTCCTGTCTTCTCTCCAAACATCATATTTTCATGATTCTGACCCTTTTTAGCATTAAACTCCTGTCTTCTCTCCAAACATCATATTTTTATGATTCTGACCCTTTTCAGCATTAAACTCGTGTCAGGTAAGTGTGTAAAGACAAAAATCAGCTTCCTCTTCAAACTGTTCTTGTCTGACAGCTAGGCAACATAGACAAAAGTAAAAGATAATTGACAAGTCTTAGATGTTAAGAAAAAGTTGAACTTCTGCACTAAATGTTAAGAGTGGAAAGTACACACAGATTTCTTCTCAGGGTGTGAATCTGTACATGCTCAGCACTGGGACAAGTAATAAAGTTTTACTTGGCACAATCTGTATCTGGTCAGAACAAGTTGTAATTGGCACAATATGTATCTGGCCAGAACAAGAGCATGAGTTGTTTTCCTGAGCCCTAAGAAAACAAAGTCCTTAAGGATCAACAATCAGGGGTGATAACTCTATCAAATAATGATGCAGTATGCAGATAACTGAGACCTTGTCAATATAAAGTTGTATATAAAATCTGGTTTAAATCAATAAGCCCAAGTAAAGTCATTCTCTATAAACCAAAGTGTGAATGGACAAATTATCAGTGGTTTTTACTCCATCAAATGAAGACAAAGAAAGCTGACAATTAATTTCATTTGAGATTTCATCAGCAGGAGACAGATTTTCTAGATTGTTCCCTCACAATTGCACTCACACTATTTCCCTTAAAAATGTAAATTCCCAATTGACAACTGTTTATCCAGAGAACAAATATTTCTGGATAAAATCAGTATCTAATAATGGTCCAGATGATTGTCACTTTCCTGTATTAAGAAATTCCTGTGCAAACCAAATTTGGTTAAAATTCCAACAGCCCTGGTGAAGTTATACTGTGGAAAACTGAATTGCATAAGGGTTGATGGTTTGATACCCGCCTAGAATGGTTGCCTCAGTGTATCCTTGAGAAAGGTATTTAGCTCCCGTTTGTTCCACCTGGTGTAACCAATGTGATAAAGGTGCCACTAAAAACCAACCAACCAACCAACTTACATCATTTTTTAAAATGTTATTTGCTGTGGTATCACACATGTTATTTACTGCGGTATCATACATGTTATTTACTGTGGTATCACACATGTTATTTACTGTGGTATCACATGTTATTTACTGTGGTATCACACATGTTATTTACTGTGGTATCACATGTTATTTACTGTGGTATCACACATGTTATTTACTGTGGTATCACATGTTATTTACTGTGGTATCACGCTTACAAAAATGCTCTTGTAGGAAATTTCCCAATGTGTGGAAATCCTGCAGAAATTGCTGTGTGAAATAGAGACTATTCTTATTAATTCCACATTTTCCCACTGTGTGGAAATCCTGCAGAAATTGCTGAGTAAAATAGAGACTATTCTTATTAATTCCACATTTTCCCACTGTGTGGAAATCCTGCAGAAATTGCTGTGTGAAATAGAGACTATTCTTATTAATTCAACATTTTCCCACTGTGTGGAAATCCTGCAGAAATTGCTGTGTGAAATAGAGACTATTCTTATTAATTCCAAATTTTGTTTAAGGACAATGAAAACATTCTTACATTCAACTCCAGATAAACTGAAAATAATGACAGCTGATTGGCCAGTGATTTCAAATCAGACCAGCCTTTATTAGTGAGTTTTACAATTTGTTTTACATTCTTGGAATACATGTGACATAAATGTATAGACTGTAGCATCAATTATTGATAATATTAACTAACATCTTCCACTTCCAGGTGCTTATAAACAGTGCTACAACCTTCTGAAGTGAAACTTGTAAATATAGCAAAGTTCATCACAGGTTTCCCCCCCCCCCCCAACTCTACCCATGCTTGTAGCAATTCACACCTGGTTTGTGAAGCAGTGAAGGCTAAGGATATTGAACTGCAAGAAATAACAGATATTGTTAAGACAAAAAATAAATCATGGCTTATAATGATTGCTCCCTCCCTCACTGTTTGTCTGTCTGTCTCTCTATATATATATGTGTGTATGTGTGAGTGTGCGTGTGTAGTACATTATACAATTTCTAGTGATGCTGTACAAGTTTACTAAATTTCATACTTTAAGTGGCTTTAAAGTTATTAAGTGGAAGGGAAAGTGCAATGGAAAATGCAAAATAATGAGCTGTGACCTCAAACTTGAAGATAGGCCACACACACACACCAACGTGGTATGTGACACCTTCTAGTAATGATGTAGAAGTATACCAAGTTTCATCCCTTAATCTCAAACAGGTTTATAGTTACGGAGCAAAAATGAAAGTGTGATGGAAAACATAAAATAATGAACCGTGACCTTGACCTTAAAGACAGCATCCCCAATGTGATATGCAACACACCAACTACTGATGAAGGATACATATACCAAGTTTCTTTCCTTAATCTCAAACAAGTTTCAAATTGGAAAGTGTAAGGCAAATATAAAATATCAACCCATAGCACCTCCAATATGGTACGCAAAATACCTTTTATTGATCATGTACAAGTATACCAAGCTTTATCACTTAATCTCAAACAGCTTTAAAGTTATATAGCAGATGGGAAAGTGTCATGGAAAATTTAAAACATCAAGCTGTGAGCTTGACCTTGAAGATAGCATCAACAGTGTGGTACACAATGTACCCTCTGGTGATGATTTAGTATACTAAGTTTCATTCCTTAATCTCAAATGACTTTAAAGTTAAAGAGTGGAAGAGTAAGTGTAATGGAAATGTGAAATATTGAGCTGTTACCTTGACCTTGTGACACACCTTCCAGTGATGATGTATAAGCACACAAAGTTTTGTCTCAACATCAAATGGCTTTGTGACACACCTTCCAGTGATGATGTATAAGCACACAAAGTTTTGTCTCAACATCAAATGGCTTTGTGACACACCTTCCAGTGATGCTGTTTAAGCACACCAAGCTTTTTCTCAACATCAAATGGCTTTGTGACACACCTTCCAGTGATGCTGTTTAAGCACACCAAGTTTTGTCTCAACATCAAATGGCTTTGTGACACACCTTCCAGTGATGATGTATAAGCACACCAAGCTTTGTCTCAACATCAAATGGCTTTAAAATTATACAGCAGATATTAAAGTATAATGGAAAAAGAAAACTACTGAGTTGTGACCTTGACCTTTAACCTGGTATGCACAACACCTTCTAGTGATGGTACATAAGTATACCAAGCTCCATCCCATAATACCTGATGACAGTAGTCTATATTTGGAAATGATTGCTTGTGAAATGTTAAAATATTAATCTTTTTACAAATTGATATTTTTACATAGCTAAGCATGAAAGCAATCCAATGCCACAAAAATGTATAGACTGGTGTGCATTTTCTTGTGCTACTTTTAATTGGATAGTTAAGTAGGATGCCATTACAGTAAACCTTCCCTACACCAGTCCACTGAAACTCTAGTGAGCCACCACCAGGAGGAGCAATCAAGATTTTGATGATAAATGCTGTGACAGCCATATAAGGAGATCTTATCTTTACCATTTCATTCAGAATTGTTCCATTTAAACATACATGGTACCCAGTGAAGGCAGTTTTTTTTAAAAATATATGCTATGGTATTCTGATTACTCTCAAGTAGTTCCTATTAAAATGATACAAAATTCTAAACTGCATCTATGGGTGACTACTCCATGTTGAAAGTGCCTTCCCTGGGTCCCAAGTATGTTTTACTGGACAAGCCCTCAGGAATAACCTCATAGCATTAGAAGCTTTTTTTTAGTGAAACTCACATGCTGACATTACCATCCATCCAGAAGGAGTACTCATAAAATTTTTGAGATGGCCACCATGGCAGCCATATTCCATATTGGATGTCAAATTGGCAACATTTTCATTTCAGACCATCTAAATCTCACAAAAATAAGTATCAGAAGAGTAGCAAATCCATCCCCCTCCCCAACCCCATCCCCCAACAGACTAGAGCTATTACAAATGTAAAATCAACACAACTGTCCAATTTCACATCCAGTGACCTTGACCTTTGATCTATTGGTTGCAAACTGAATAGGGAACTGCCCTTCCTAAAAAGTAATGTAACTATGCCCTTTAACCTCTGGGCTTCACAATCAAAAGAGAGGTCAGATCAGCACAACTTTCATTTAGGACCATCTACAATTCATAAGAAGTCTTTTAGTGAAACGCCATTTCAATATGACCATCTGTTCAGGAGCTGAAGCAATAACAAGATTTTCAAGATGGATGCTCATGGGGCACCATTTTCATTTAGGACCAACCAGTCCTCAGGAAGAAACTGTATGCCAAGATTAATTACTTTCCTCCAAGTAGTTTAGAATGAGTATTGACAACAAACAGCTGCTAACAGATGAATAAACAACAGATGAAGGCCCATTACATAAGTTCCTCTGGTCCTTGACCAGGAGAGTTTAAAATATTAAATGTCTTTTGCTTTTTCATGTTAACTTATTTGTCATGATTTAATGTCTCATAATAGTATAGTTATTCTTATGTAGTATAATGTTACCTGTGAGCCATTATAATAATGATGTATACCAGTGAACTAGACAGTCATTGATGACACAATATGATAATGACATATACCAGTGAACTAGTCACTTGGTTGTTGATGTCACAATATGATAATGACATATACCAGTGAACTAGTTACTTAGTCATTGATGACACATTATGATAATGACATATACCAGTGAACTAGTCACTTAGTCATTGATGACACATTATGATAATGACGTATACCAGTGAACTAGTCACTTGGTCGTTGATGTTGCATTAGCTTCATATAGCATCTGAAGTATAATTGTATGTGCTGCATTGATGTTTGTTGTTATATATATGATGTAGATTACTTCTGTAGATTTTAGAATAATACAGGGCATCAAGGGAGATTAGTTATGTACTAATTGAGTTACCCTCTTAAATAAATACACATTATTATTATATTATATTATTTATCTGAATAACCAGTGACAAGACAGCATAGTGCTTGATTACTTCCTATAACCAAGATTAAAAACATAATAAACCCCATTTTTGTTGAGTCTGACTTTTATTCAGCTAGAAAAGACATATATACAAAAAAACTGTAACACTGAGGTTAATCTAGGGTGTGAATGGACAGACACAAAGATGGCCATACGGAAGGATAGGCACAAAGTCACCAAAGTGATCACCATGTTGAGATGGCCATATGGAAGGATAGGCACAAAGTCGCCAAAGTGATTGCAATGTTGAGATGGCCATATGGAAGGATAGGCACAAAGACACCAAAGTGATTGCAATGTTGAGATGGCCATATGGAAGGATAGGCACAAAGTCGCCAAAGTGATTGCAATGTTGAGATGGCCATATGGAAGGATAGGCACAAAGTCACCAAAGTGATTGCAATGTTGAGATGGCCATATGGAAGGATAGGCACAAAGTCGCCAAAGTGATTGCAATGTTGAGATGGCCATATGGAAGGATAGGCACAAAGTCACCAAAGTGATTGCAATGTTGAGATGGCCATATGGAAGGATAGGCACAAAGTCACCAAAGTGATTGCAATGTTGAGATGGACACATGGAAGGATAGGCACAAAGTCACCAAAGTGATTGCAATGTTGAGATGGACACATGGAAGGATAGGCACAAAGTCACCAAAGTGATTGCAATGTTGAGATGGCCATATGGAAGGATAGGCACAAAGACACCAAAGTGATTGCAATGTTGAGATGGCCATATGGAAGGATAGGCACAAAGACACCAAAGTGATTGCAATGTTGAGATGGCCATATGGAAGGATAGGGACAAAGACACCAAAGTGATTGCAGTGTTGAGATGGCCATATGGAAGGATAGGCACAAAGTCACCAAAGTGATTGCAAAGTTGAGATGGCCATATGGAAGGATAGGCACAAAGTCACCAAAGTGATTGCAATGTTGAGATGGCCGTATGGAAGGATAGGCACAGCCGTATGGAAGGATAGGCACAAAGTCACCAAAGTGATTGCAATGTTGAGATGGCCGTATGGAAGGATAGGCACAAAGTCACCAAAGTGATTGCAATGTTGAGATGGCCGTATGGAAGGATAGGCACAAAGTCACCAAAGTGATTGGAATGTTGAGATGGCCGTATGGAAGGATAGGCACAAAGACACCAAAGTGATTGGAATGTTGAGATGGCCGTATGGAAGGATAGGCACAAGGTCACCAAAGTGATTGGAATGTTGAGATGGCCATATGGAAGGATAGGCACAAAGTCACCAAAGTGATTGGAATGTTGAGATGGCCATATGGAAGGATAGGCACAAAGACACCAAAGTGATTGGAATGTTGAGATGGCCATATGGAAGGATAGGCACAAAGACACCAAAGTGATTGCAATGTTGAGATGGCCATATGGAAGGATAGGCGCACAGACACCAAAGTGATTGCAATGTTGAGATGGCCATATGGAAGGATAGGCACAAAGACACCAAAGTGATTGGAATGTTGAGATGGCCATATGGAAGGATAGGCACAAAGACACCAAAGTGATTGGAATGTTGAGATGGCCATATGGAAGGATAGGCACAAAGACACCAAAGTGATTGGAATGTTGAGATGGCCATATGGAAGAATAGGCACAAAGACACCAAAGTGATTGGAATGTTGAGATGGCCATATGGAAGGATAGGCACAAAGTCACCAAAGTGATTGGAATGTTGAGATGGCCATATGGAAGGATAGGCACAAAGTCACCAAAGTGATTGCAACGTTGAGATGGCCATATGGAAGGATAGGCACACAGACACCAAAGTGATTGCAACGTTGAGATGGCCATATGGAAGGATAGGCACAAAGACACCAAAGTGATTGCAACGTTGAGATGGCCATATGGAAGGATAGGCACAAAGACACCAAAGTGATGCAATGTTGAGATGGCCATAGGGAAGGATAGGCACAAAGACACCAAAGTGATTGCAATGTTGAGCTTCCACCAAGGTGGACTATGCAAAAAATTCAACTTTGTTTTATGCATTTTTCTGTAATTGTTCATTCCTTTAATTTTCTTTATACTCTTATTCCATACAAATCTTGTTTGTACTTTAGGATGGAGGGTATGGTTCAATCTGCATAATAAGATGGAGGGTATGGTTCAATCTGCATACTAGGATGGAGGGTATGGTTCAATCTGCATGTTAGGATGGAGTGTATGGTTCAATTTGCATGTTAGGATGGAGTGTATGGTTCAATCTGCACGTTAGGATGGAGGGTATGGTTCAATCTGCATACTAGAATGGAATGCATGGTTCAATCTGCATGCTAGGATGGAGGGTATGGTTCAATCTGCATACTAGGACAAAGGGTACAGTTCAATCTGCATACTAGGATGGTGGGTACAGTTCAATTTACATACTAGGATGAAGGGTACAGTTCAATCTGCATACTAGAATGGAGGGTACAGTTCAATCTGCATACTAGGATGGAGGTACAGTTCAATCTGCATACTAGGATGGAGGGTACAGTTCAATCTGCATACTCTAATGGAGGGTACAGTTCAATCTGCATACTAGGATGGAGGGTACAGTTCAATCTGCATACTAGGATGGAGGGTACAGTTCAATCTGCATACTAGAATGGAGGGTACAGTTCAATCTGCATACTAGGATGGAGGGTATGGTTCAATCTTCATACTAGGATGGAGGGTATGGTTCAATCTGCATACTAGGATGGAGGATACAGTTCAATCTGCATACTTCTAAGTAATGACCTGGGTTTTTTTTTTTGCTGTAAAAAGATTTTATTTAAACAATATAAAAATATTTACAGGTTTTTGATAATAGTATACATTTGGGTTTAATACATAATTTCACACACAAATATATGTATGCTTTAATTATTTTACCATATACAAAGTCCAATTGATAAAGACAACCTTAGACCAAACTATAAAATGATTCAATCGATACTGTTATTATTATAGGTGCAATAAGAAAATTATTTAAAATATTGCTATTGGTATATAATGATCAATTATCATTTGCCTTTTTTCACAGTAAAGTTTTTAAATAGGTATTATCTTGAGATCAACAACAGGAAGTTCAGTTTTATCCTAAGTTTGAAAATTACAGTCAGTGCTTGGAATACAAGAGATCCAGTTTTATCCTAAGGTTGAAAATTACAGTCAGTGCTTGGAATACAGGAGATCCAGTTTTATCCTAAGGTTGAAAATTACAGACAGTGCTTGGAATACAGGAGATTCAGTTTTATCCTAAGGTTGAAAATTACAGACAGTGCTTGGAATACAGGAGATCCAGTTTTATCCTAAGGTTGAAAATTACAGTCAGTGCTTGGAATACAGGAGATCCAGTTTTATCCTAAGGTTGAAAATTACAGTCAGTGCTTGGAATACAGGAGATCCAGTTTTATCCTAAGGTTGAAAATTACAGTCAGTGCTTGGTATACAGGAGATCCAGTTTTATCCTAAGGTTGAAAATTACAGTCAGTGCTTGGAATACAGGAGAAATATATTTAAATTCTGTTCAACATAAATCATGTTAATCTTTCTTTCTTTAACATTCACATATCTCACTCAGGACAATCCTTTCAGGAGTTTCGCTGAAGAAGCTTAGTCTGCTGACTGGTTTTTGTTTATGATTTCAATCATACACAACCTTCTCTTCTCATGGTTTTGTTTGTTTGGTTTTTTTAAAAATCCCTTATGCAGCTCTAACTATACCCTACGTCCTTAAATTTTGCATACATAGAATTTGATATTCTAATTAAAATTGGAAATGTGTTAATAGAATATGGATGTCTTGACACCATGCCTGCAAGTTGACCAGGGCCAAAACTGAAACAAGGTGTAACAGACTGACATCCAAACAGGCAGACAAACAGATGGACAAGGGTAACAATATATTCCCTAGCATAGTGGGGCATAAAAAAATATTTTGCAGATTTTATAACTTACAAATCAGCTGAAAATTTTAACTAACATTTTGCCCCTAATTCTTTGTGTACCAAACGGCTAAAACACGGTATTGGTGCTGATAAAGGAATTTTCATGTTATATGCATGAAATAGAAAAATTAAACAAGATATGAACCAATTTTAAAGATTGGTAAGCCTGGCATATACCTCTCTTACTTTCCTGAAAATTTCAAGAGGTTAGTGTAACCCATTGTTGAGATATGCATGGAAACAAGCTCTAAAAATGGCCATTTTTGAGCGTTATGTAGTCTCACTCGAAAAAAGCTTGAATATAAAATAGAGAATTCTCTAAATATCATACTGAAATTATGCATTTATTGGTCTGGTTTTATGCGGAATTCTATCCTGCAAATATTGCTTCTTGAATTAAAGAAATCGGTAAAATATTATGGATTTTATAAGCAAAATACCGTCAGTAGAAGTTTTGTTTCAACACTGAAATTCAAACACTAATCTGTTGTTATATGCCAACATTTTGTACAAAATAACATTCATTATAACTTTTATTGACATCTAGAACTCGACTTTATATTATAATAAGTAGTAAAACCATTTAAATCACATGGCTAGCCAAGATATTCGATTGAGAGCTTGTTCTTTGTCAAACTTTCCAGTTCTAAATTTTGTAGTGTCTGTAACCTTTACAAGTTTATATGGCAATAATTTTGTTGTTTCATTATGGAAAAGTATAAATCCTACAAAGGCTCATGTGTATCCATGTGATGTCTAAGTTGGCCAAAATTGGTGGTGGTGTATTGTACCATTAAAAAACAGCAACTCAATAAAAAAAGTTACAGACACTACACAAACAGGTATAAAAATGAAAGATAAAAGTATTGTTCTACTTGTCATTAAAACATTGTTTTTCTCAATAGAAAGTTCCATCTTATGTGATGTAATGTTGCATCATCTATTTACCTCTGCAGCCAAGAGCAAAAAAGTCATGCAATAACTCTCTTGATTGAATATTGCATCATTCTTGCAGCACTGTCTGTTTGAGTAATTTACTACAAGACAATGTAACCTGAATTTCTTATCCTAGAAGAAGCTGCCTAATTACTTTTTCTGTTCTTTACCATGGTACATCCCTAAGACATGGGAAGACGACAAAAGCAAACCTCTGGGAACAACTCTGGTAAGTTTGTATTGAATGGTAAACCACACTCTTAAATTGTAGTGTCTGTAACCAATATCCCCTTTTTATACTGTCTATGACTTTATCCCTGTTTTTTTTTTAAAAAATGAAGCCAAATTATGTTTCCTATTACAGTATTGATGTGTAAGGCTAAATTTTGACATATTGTCTGTCTGCAATTTGAAATATTTTGGTATATTTATAGTTTCTTTCATCTAGATTTCTGATAACAGGCAACATTTTCAGTGATTTCTTACAATATGCAATTGAAACTGAGTATTTTTGCATTCCATATCATTAGACTAGTAAATTCAAACAGAAATATTATGAGAATTCAATGAGCTCAGACTTAGTATTGGATACATTGCTGATATTGTCAAATGGTTACAGACACTACTAGACATGTGAATTGACCCGACTGTTGTTTACATTATTAAGGAAAGTGTGCAATCATTGTAAATGCTAGAACATTGAATAATCATCAGGTTTTATGCTATTTCTTTTTCAATCAGATACTTTTCTTTAAGAATCTACAGGTTATTCCAGTTTGCTTATGTATGAAAGCATATTGCGTACTCATTACAAGTATGTTTTGTAAAGTCTAAATTTCATCCGTATACATAGAGGAACAAAAATGAGAATGAAGTTGTTTGCTTTTAGGAAGCAAAGATAAGCCAGAAGAAGATGAACAGAAGATTAAAGCTAGAAGGGAGAAGACGAGGCTAAAGGTACAAGCCTGGAGAAAAAAACAGAGGGAAAATAAGGCGAAACATGAGGAGCTAAAAAGGGTTGATAGAGAAAGAAGAAAAGATGCAAGACTACTAAAAAAACAGCAATCACTTTCCGATTCAAATCTTCAACAAGAATTAAGAAGGAAAAAACGTGAAGAAATGAAAAGGTATCGCCAGAAAAAGAAAGAAAAAGCAGCCCTGGCAATATCGGTTAATAAGAGTGTTGATTTAAGAAGTCAGAAAACTGCTGAATTAAGTAGAAAGAAGAAAGAAGCTGTGAAAAGAACCCAAGCATGGAGAATGCGTATCAAACTGAATGAAAGTATACAGCAAGAGTGTATTCAGACTGATTGTGAAATAGGAAATACTGGGTCAGCCAGAGATTCACCAATGAATAAAGTGTTACCTAAAGCAACTCCGTACAGACAATTAAAAAAGGTAAAGGAAGTATTACCAAATACCCCAAAGAGAAAAGCAGTCATCATAAGTAAATTAATTGAACACTGCAAGGTACAAGAAAATTACATGCTGTAAAGTCAGGAAGCAATGATTATGAACTGAGCATAAGAAATCTGAGCTGTTATTGTGAGCAATGCATGAAGGTTGACGGGAGATGCAACTTCAGCGAAAATGTTAATGCCTGGGAAATGAGAAAGTTAGTACTCAATAAAGATAATTTAAGTCAGAAAGGAAAACAACTTAAAGACAAGAATCCATCAACAATAGAAAATAATGACAAGAAAAGAAAACAAGGAAGTAACCAGAAAGATCATAACTCAGCAACAAGCGAAAAGCCTAATAAGAAACGGAAGTCAACAGAAAGACAAAACATTGTGACAAAGAAGATCAAAGTTGACAAAAAAGCACCAACCAACACAGAGAAACCAATAGAGAAATACCACCCTGGAGAATTTGTTGCTGTAGGACTTAAGCCAAAGAAGGGACCTCTAGATGTATACTTAGCAGAAGTAATAGACATTCTTCATAACGAAGTTAGACTTAAATACATGAGAAAGTCTGGCAACATGTATGTTTGGCCTGAAAAAGATGATTATTCACAAGAGGCTCTAGATGCTATCTTGTACAGGGTAAAAGCTCCACAAATAGTCAATGAAAGGGGTCATTTCAAGTTTAATGCAGCTGAATTGTCTAAGCTCAAGTCAAATCTGGAAAAAAATCATAAGCACTTCTATTTGAAATGACAATATAAAGTCAAGGTTTAATGTGTAGTGTCTGTAACCTTAAGATCAATCACATATGGGTCTGTGTTTGAGTCAGCACCTTGGGTTGAACAATACTTTAGTGACTATGATTTATTGAACATTCATTATACTTCAATATTTTACTCTTACAAACACTATTTAGTATTAAACTTTCAAGTGCTATTTACCAGTTCATAATTTTAACACAAGTATTGGACATATACCTGTTACAATGTGGTTTTATCATTTTATTAACTAATCAACATTCATTTAATGAATAATTCTAGTCAATGTGTTCATGTTGAATTATTTTTGAAGTGAATTTTATGGAGATATGTATGGTTCTGCAGCTGTATTGAAATGCTATAGTTTTGTAGTGTCTGTAACCAATTTTATGGACAATGTACTTCTGACTCTTATGGAAGTTTGCAATACTTTTGGCCAGTATTAATGATTTTGTTTGTTTAAATATTCTTCTTGGTGTTAGATAAATGCCTAAATAAGATTATTCTATGTCTTTTATGTTTGTTATGCAAAAGTTTCATGGTTAGGTTTTTTTTCTTAGTGATACCTTTGTCATAGATGTTTTGATTTTGTTATTAAGTTGTTTACCACTTCCAGTTATGTTGTTTACTTTAAATGTTGATATCCTGTTACTGATGTTACTGTGAAAAAAAATAAAGTTTTAAAGTTTTCATGCTGTTTTTCTTGCATGTTATACACCAAGTGTAGTGTCTGTAACTGTTGTTATACCAATGAATTGAAATAATGGTTAAACAAAATCGCATGCATGTTCAAGCTAAATCTAACTTGATCTGACTAGGGGACACCCTAGGGTATATAATGAGCTTCATTGAAATGTTCTATCAAACATTTCAATTTTTTAAGTGAGTGAGACTACTCTCAGCACCAATACCGTGTTTTAGCCGAAAGAAAGTAACTAATAGCAAGATGACCAAGGTTTGCACCTTGAGCCCATGATCAATACACTGCTGTCAAATGTGACCTTGACCTCAAGGTAAATAACTGAGTGACATGTTCAAGAATGAATTGTCTTGGCTTCATAATGATTTATCCCAAGTATGAAGAAAATCCATCAAGGAGCTTAGGAAATATAAGCAAATGAAAAAAACTGATCCAAAACCTGAACACATATTTTCTATGAATGTGACCTTGACCCCAAGGTCAAAAGGGCTAGCAAATGTGTTGCTGAATGATTTTGTCTTAGGTTCATATCAATCCAACACAAATATAATGAAAATCCATCAAGGAGTTTAGGAAATATAAGCACATATATAAATTTTACCCAAAATCTTAACATAATGCGCTGATGTTATCTTTCTGCCAAAATATACATGTGTATTGAGTAGAATTGCAACTATAGGGCACAGATGGCATGACATCTGCAAGGTCATGTTTTTCTGTTTTAAAGTTATATCTGTATTATCCAAGCTAATTGATTCTACTGTACATAGCTGAGTATGCCTTGGTGCTTAACAATGAGCTTTGACCTCTTGATTGTGACATTCATTCTCAGTGCTAAGTGACATTTTCAGACAGGATTCTCAGATTACACAGATCTGTACACAATAATACTATTAATGTATTAGACAGGATTCTCAGATTATTCAGATCTGTACATGATCATACTATTGATGTATCAGACAGGATTCTCAGATTACTCAGATCTGTACATGATCATAATATTAATGTATCAGACAGGATTCTCAGATTACACAGATCTGTACATGATCATACTATTGATGTATCAGACAGGATTCTCAGATTACTCAGATCTGTACAAGATCATACTATTGATGTATCATGCACCAAAAACTAAAGTATGTGCATGGATGCATGTATGTGTTTGTATGCATGTGTGTGTGTGTGTTCACTTTCTTTTTTTTTAACTAAATGTAGAATTAGTCAAAGGCTGGCATTAAGCACTATAAGGCATCTTCAGTTAAACTGTACCAACCTGTATCCCAGAATTACCCCAGCTATTGTCACAGACTGTCCCCCACTGTCCTTGGTCCCAAATGTCTACACAGCCCTCGATGCAACTTGGAGCATCAACAAAACATGCTGCAAAACTTCAAGCTAGAAGAAGAAGAACAAGCCACAAATAATAAATATTTTACACTAAATTTTGTTTACCTATTAACATTTTTATGAGGATAATTTGGGGTTTTTTTTCTCCATCATGCCATACCTCCACACTACCCTCAATACAAATGAGACTGTTCACAAATTACAATACATGATTATATTTCTGCTATATGCTGGTGATGAAACAAATCATCAAACTTGTATTTCATAATAACACCTTTTAATCATGAAAGCATGTTGATGCAATGTGTCATATTCCATGTTTCATATAAACAAAAGTTGCAAACAGAGTCCCTAGGATGTAGGCAAATTTATCTGAAAGCTGACCAATCACCATACAAACTCATTTATAGTCACTAATAAAAGTCCAAATCAAACCTGTCTAATAGCTTGTGGATGTATCCTATCTGTCAAGTTCCATCTTTTCAAACTACAGACATAAGTAGTATTAATAGCACTGAGAACAGAATGTTAAATCACTTCATCAATATCTGCATATGTCAGTGATTATAGAATTTACTTGAGATCTTATAGGCTTATCATCAATATATATCTACAATGACTGGGGGTTGGGTCTGTGTCCATAAATTCAATTCTGGAAATATGCTGGGACGGGGGGCAATAATCAACTCTTAAGAACCCTAAAAAAAATTCATAGCTAACAATCCAAGTTTCATCAACATCTGTTCTCTGTCGTAGTTCATGTAAAAAAAAGTGTCAAAGTTGGTAAAAACAAGCTCAGATAATCACATGTAACATCAACTCATAAATGTGTGCCAGTATTGCTCACAATGAAACTCAATGCAGATTTTTCTGATTTAAGAGTACCTACCACCTTGAAGTTTCATCAAGATTTGTCAAAAAAAAAAAAAAAAAAAAAAAAAAAAACCCTAAGATGTTGCCAACTAGAAATAAATTTAAAAAAAAGGTCTGTGTTTCACTCCCATCCTAACAAGAATATCATGAACAGCACATTATACGACCACCCAGTATTTCATAGTCCTCTATGCAGGCACTAGTAGGGTATAGTTGACTATGCAGAGACTAGTAGGGTATAGTTGACTATGCAGGCACTAGTAGGGTATAGTTGACTATGCAGACACTAGTAGGGTATAGTTGACTATGCAGACATTAGTAGGGTGTAGTTGCACTATTTTGTCACTAGGAGTAGTAAATTTATGTTTTTACACCATGTGTTAGTGTAATAGCTTCAAAAACGTTTTCTTTATAACACCATGCAAGACTAAAACCTATTACACAGTTTCATCAAGGACATTTCAGATATAGGTGTTTCAATTGACTGTCAAGTCTTACCATTAACATCAAAGCAGATCAAAAGAACAGTGTTCAATAATATTTTACTAGTCTGAATTGGTTTTTAGTGATGTTTAATTCTGAAATAAGATTTTACTAGTCTGAATTGGTTTTTAGTGATATGTTTAATTCTGAAATAATATTTTACTAGTCTGAATTTGGTTTTTAGTTCTATGTTTAATTCTGAAATAAGATTTTACTAGTCTGAATTGGTTTTTAGTTTTATGTTTAATTCTGAAATAAGATTTTACTAGTCTAAATTGGTTTTTAGTTCTATGTTTAATTCTGAAATAAGATTTTACTAGTCTGAATTGGTTTTTAGTTCTATGTTTAATTCTGAAAAAGATTTTACTAGTCTGAATTGGTTTTTAGTTCTATGTTTAATTCTGAAATAAGATTTTACTAGTCTAAATTGGTTTTTAGTTCTATGTTTAATTCTGAAAAAAGATTTTACTAGTCTGAATTTGGTTTTTAGTGATGTTTAATTCTGAAATAAGATTTTACTAGTCTGAATTGGTTTTTAGATTTTAATTTTAAAATAAGATTTTACTAGTCTGAAATGGTTTTAGTGATATGAATAATTATAAAATAAGATTTTACTAGACTGAATTGGTTTTTAGTGATATGACTAATTCTGAAATAAGATTTTACAAGTTTTAATTGGTTTTTAGTGATACATTTAATTCTGAAATAAGATTTAAGTTTTGATACTCAGAAGTAATATATTAGTATAGTCTAATATAGAATTTTTAATTTACAGTATGTACCCTGCCCCAAAATCTTGATTCCTCTGAACCCCATTGGAAATATGTTTTTATAAACTTTTAATGTCTATTTGTATTATAGTTGTCTTATGTGCATGCTGTGTCATGTTATGTTTTACGTCTGTCTGTATTATAGTTGTCTTATCTGTGTGCTGTGTCATATGTTGTGTTTTATGTCTGTTTGTATTATAGTTGTCTTATCTGTGTGCTGTCATGTGTTTTATGACTGTATTATAGTTTTCTTATGTGTATGCTGTCATGTTGTTTTATGTCTGTATTATAGTTGTCTTATGTATCTGCTGTGTTATATGTTATGTGTTTTATGTCTGTATTATAGCTGTCTTATGTGTATGCTGTGTCATATATCATGTGTTTTATTTGTTTGTATTATAATTGTCTTATCTGTGTGCCGTGTCATATGTTATGTGTTTTATGTCTGTATTATAGTTGTTTTTTGTGTGTGCTGTGTCACATTATGTGACTTGTTTACACTTGTTATAAGAATTACTATTTGTGCTATATGTTCATCCTACTTAAGTACAATTATTATTATTATTATTATTATTATTATATCAGATCCAATGCTCTGTAAAGATGGATAATATTATAACTGTAAATTGGTGAATGAATTCAATTTACATAGTATATAGCTTAAATTAATACCAAAACAATTCAAGTGTTGCAACTGATTTTCAAGAACTTTAGTTTTTCCAGCCCCTGTTCCTATTGGATAACCAGTTTCATTCATATCCATTGTTATGTACTCATTTAGATTTCAAGATTAAATAACACTTTTTGATACTGGATCAAGGATGATTTCATAACAATAATTCTTTCAGGAAATAAAAGAAGAGAGTTGTCACATGCAATCAATCTGAGTAAATATATCCTGTTATGGACACATTGAATAACTATGCTGTAACATATACCTGACTGTCCCCAGTCCACGGAGTGATAACCATGCTGTAACATATACCCCACTGTACCCAGTCAACGGAGTGATAACCACGATGTAACATGTAGCACACTGTGCCCAGTTCATGGAGTGATAACCATGATGTAACATGCAGCACACTGTCCCCAGTCCATGGCGTGATAACTACAATGTAATTTTACCCCCCTATTTGGTTGGGATGAGGGGACCTCAGTGGTATATAATATATCACCAAGTCATTTTTGATAATTATTGTTTATATATATATATATATATATATATATATATATATATATATATATATATATATATATATATATATATATATGCATAGTAATTTCCTGTGCACCTCCAATATTTCTACACTACCATTTTAGCTACATGGTTTTCAAATATGTCTCACCACTCCCCTCAGTTCCTCTTATTTCACCTCTTTCATCCCTCCTCATTCTCTCTCAGTCTATCTATATATACTATATGACATACAAATCACACACTTCCCTTACATACAGAATATGATTGGCTAACCCTTACTACCGGTAAATGAAGGACGGGCTCTACAGACCATCCAGTAACTAAATGCTGACCCAGCATTTTAGGAGAATATGACCCGGTTCCCATGATTATCATTGATTTCCTGACTTCCACAAACTTTATCTTTTCAACCTTCCCCATGTTGTTGATGTTTTCCATACTCCTCCTCCACACTTGTTGCTAATTTGAAACCTGATAATGGTAACTGTTGATTTTATTATTTCCATTCATCGTCCCCTATCTAACCATACACAACATCTTTATCCTTTTCTCACACTAAAATCCCTTTGGTCACGTGTAATGAGACTGTGAGTGATATTCCAAAATGTCAAATGGGAAGAAAAATCTTTTCATTGATGTTATATATCAGACATGAAAATTTAAATTACCCAAATTAAAAATGTTAACCCAGTAAAACTGCAAAAAAAAAAGATGTAAAAAATCCTGTCAACTTAAATCTTTAAAGCTGATAATGATACATTTGGAGAGTCCTATAATGTGTTTCATAATCTTAAGCAAAAATGGTGTCCACTGTTAAATCACCAACTAATTAATTATTACAGTCCTCATATACTAACTTAATGTTCAATATAGTAACTATGATTGGTTCTCTGGTGTCTCCATTACAGTCTTCATATACTAACTTAATGTTCAATATAGTAACTATGATTGGTTCTCTGGTGTCTCCATAATCACATAATTACAACAACAGTTGGATATTAGAAATGAAATTAAGAGTATTGGTTAAAAGAGGGATGGGAGTGGGGTGTCCAATAGAGGTGTAATGATATATCAATATATCTGTACGCAATAGTAAGCTAATGTATCGCAATTCATATCAGTGCAAATTTTTTCATATCAGCATTTTACCCCCAAACTGTATATTAGTTACACTGGTAGTGGAACTAGCTTTATCAGCATTTTACCCCAAAACTGTATATTAGTTACACTGGTAGTGGAACTAGCTTTATCAGCATTTTACCCCAAAACTGTATATTAGTTACACTGGTAGTGGAACTAGCTTTATTAATTCAAAACCTAATATGGAAGTAAGAAGAGGGTTCTCAATAGATGCGTATCCTCGGGTTGTAACACTTGGAATTTAAATTTGACCCATTTCTGACACATGGAAATTCCAACCTATGCATTTTTATGACGCACGTTGATTTGGGCCGAAGGTCAGTCTTAATTACCCTTGATTCACCTCTGGCATAATATTGTACAGAGTGCGCACTGTCCCTAAAAAATTCACAATATATGCCAGTGCTCAACTTTTGCTAGACTACACCTTATCGGCCAATATTATCGCACCTACGTAAAGTCAATATGAACTGGGCGGAGCTAACAGGTCACTGATGTCACGCTTAGGTGTGCAAAACTTAATCAAGGTTAGAATGTTTTCAGATTATCTTTGATATTTATGATAGTCAGAGAAGAGGGAATCAGTTAGGACTTGATTGGATTAACTTTTTATCAAATATCAGCATTTGTTTGATTGCCCATCTAATTATAATCAGTTAGACAAAACTGTGGAAAATATAGCGGCTCATAAATTTGTCACAGGTATATTTGATAAGTTTAATTGTTTTATTGGTGATTAATTTGCATCAACTGGTGAAACGTTTATAAATTTGGGTGTTTTAATTAATTATGTATCATTCTGTAAGAATTTACCAGACATTGCACTCAGTGATTTCTTTTGCGCTTTGGAATTACTCAAGATTGCATAACAAGATGGAATAATTTTGTTTTATTAGATGTATTTGTGAACTGTTAAATCATAACGACTCAATGAAGTATATTTTCTTTTCTGTTTCAGTCTCAGAAACAACCTGCGAGTCATACATACTTAGAAAGAGAAACGCTTATACAAAAATCAGTAAGGGCCACGTCTGTCTCACTGTCTGTTGGTATGTTTCTCACAAAATACTTTTAAGCCACGGTGGCTCAGTGGTTAGCGGACTCACGACCGAAAAGGTGCGGGTTCGAATCCTACAACCGGACCAGCCTGGGTCAGCTACAGTGGTGTCCTTGGGCAAGGCACTTTACTCCAATTGCCTCGGCACTAAATAACCTACTTGTGTTGCTGTGCCGTAAAGCACCAAACCAAACCAAAATACTTTACAAGTGTTTCTCTTTATTCAACATGAGACAAGAACTATTAAACATCAGTTTGCTCCACGAATAACGAACACTTCCAGCTATGAGCTCATGACTGGCAAAAAAAAAAAAAAAAATGACTCTTGAGATTTCAGTTTTGAAATTTTCGTTTCATGACAGAAATAATTCTGAATCTGGTGAGGTTGAGAAGTATAGGTATATTCCTGGCAATTCTAGTGTTATTTGAATTGTACATCATACTCGAAAATTGGTGACAACCGAAAGCTGGTAGATAAAAATAACCAAAACGCATGGTATTTTGGGCGGGTGGGTGAAAAGTGGTTGGCCATGACGTGTGCAATTTAAACTTTTCAAGTAAATTACCTGTACAGAGTACTCGGTGAATGACGAATAGCCTGTATTTCTCACATAGTCGAGAAGGGGAAGAGATTGAGAGCACAGTAACGACGATTTCAGATTTGGCGCCATTTTACAAAAGCATTCCGAAGAAGTGGTCTTCATCTAATATGTACCAAATGACACGCCCCCGTAAAAATGAACTGGCTTTTGTCGCTAAAATAGAGGATGAGGGATACGCTCTATGATCTGCAAAACTTTTGAAAATCACACTTTCAAATTATTATTTTCTCAACGAAAAGCCCACAAATCGTCCTGAAGATTTTAAACATTTTTTTTTATTGTGTGTGTATGTGTGCGTGTATGTGTTTGAGCAAATGACAATCCCTTTCCTAAAATTGCTGGTATGGAAGTCGACAGATTTTTTAGACACTTTTGACTTTGACGTAATATCAGGTGCTTTGGTCTGTTTACTCGTCACCTGTTGTTAATTGTTTATTTTAATTAAGGCAACAAGTGACAAGTTACAAATGTTTACAATGTAAAAATTTTTTTTTTTTATGAGTCCATTTGTCTATTTTCCAGCTAAATATATAATAAGGTTAATCCAGGTTTTTTTGTTTTTTGTTTCTTCTTTTATTGATGTCTTGCTTATTTATTTGTTTATTTTTTAAATTTTAATTAGTTACTTTTTCTTTTTTCTTTCTGTATTTATTTTTAATTTTTTTACATGTACTTTTGTACAACATTTTAGAGTGACATTGTTCCCTGCAATGAAACAATTGCCTTGCTTAAAATTTGACCTTGTCGCGCGATCCAGGCACCTACGAAGCTATTCATTAAAGACAAAAGGAATAAAGAACTCTGGTGATAATACGAATTTTCAAAGTATTAAAAATATAAAATCTAAACAGCAAAGAGTCACACGAAGTTTTAAAAAATATAAGATCTAAACAGCAAAGAGTCACACGTTTTATATAAATTATTCACGTTAGATACCTGTGGCATACACATCTAAAATATAAAAACTAAACAGCAAAGAGTCACGCGTTTTAATACGTTATTCATATTAGACACACGTGGAATACACATCAAAAATATGAAATCTAAACAGCAAAGAGTCACACGTTTTACATAAGTTATTCACGTTAGACACATGTGGAATACACATCTAAAACATTAAGAATTCCAAGATACGTTTAATTCCAACTCACGTCACTACTTTCATTACATGTGTAAAACATACGTAATTTGATATGCATATGGAACAACATTTCATTCGTATGTGCCAGTTATCACTTTGTACAACTTGGATTTTACATTTCGTCATGTGTGAGCCGACCTGAAATTTAACACACGATTAATATCACATATTTTTCGCTTCTATACAGGTGTATAAAACATTTCATATTGTTTCATGTTTTATCTTCGTGGCAAATTTGACAATGTATTTATGTATAACAGTTTTCGTTTTTCGTTACAAGCTGATGTGAGACAAAAGTAAAATTCATGTTATGAAAGAGCGGATATTTTCTATATTTTATTTATAAGGACAGGAAAAAAAAAAACCTCTATGAAATAATTACAATACTGTATACAATTCTGATGCTCTTTGGCCTGAAATCGAAAGCTTTATGTCATCAAAGCATTTTCTGACACTGAGATCTGGACACTATCTAGAGACTACAGTAAAGCAAAGGCAACTGATGAGAATTATGGAAAAAAGATCTGTGGAGAGCGGAAGGGAAGAAGGCAATAGAGAAAAAATTAATTATTTGCATCATAAGAAGTCATTTCGTTTTTTGCTTTAAGAAATCATTATCTATTATCATTTTTATTTCTGTAAAGTCGATTTAAAAAATAAAACTAGAAAGAGATCGACAGTATAAGAAGATGCAATTGTATATTTTTATTAAATAGGTTCTTAAGAAATATAAAATCTTAAATACTAACATATTCAATATAGGTCCATAAAGAAATCTGTCGTGTATTAGTTAGAGTGGACGCTGTTACTTTGCTGTCGAACCTGTGTTACGAATCTGGGTTTAAAAAAATATATAACAGAAAGAAAGTGAAACCAACAATGTAAGTAACATCGAGAAGCAATGTATTTCCAGACAATTAAAGCGAAACTTCAAAAGACACTTACAATTTATGAGTCAAATTCCAAATAATCCTAAATGTCCTAATCACAAGTGCAAAATAACAGAATGATCCGAATGAATTCCAATAGCCTTGAATATCCTGATGTACCACAAAGATGTAACCCAGAATGTATTTGAATGCGTGCACATAAATCACAAATTCATGTATTAATCCAAAAGTTAATGAGCAATTTAGTAATTCCAATGAATATTTTAAATAGATAATTCCTCTTAAATTATATCTGATTTCAACAACACATCTAAAATAGATTCCTTATAGACTGATCTTTAGAAAAAATAATTCTAGAACAGGAATTAATTTATTTACCAAAATTTGTATATAAATACACATGCCTACATGACATATGTCACATAAGAATATGAGTAATTCTCATGGAAAAATACTGGATTACCTGACATACGTCACAAAAGTCTAATTGCGAAATACCTATGAAAATACTGGCCTACCTGACACATGTCACAACTTACAGGCATGGACAAAAGTTAAGTATATATTTTCAAAAAACCATACAACTTACAATCATATACAAAAGTGAAGTATATAAACATCATACATAACACCTGTAACACATAAAATGCGTAAAGATAAAAAGGCACGAACAATAGAAGTAGCATACTTGGTGTAGTCAAGTAGAGAGTGACACAAGAATGGCGTCCTTAGGATGAAGTAGTATCCTTGGCGTAGTCAAGTAGAGAGTGAAAAAAGGAAGAACAGGTCATTAATATTGGGCTCCTACTGCTTTCCTCTTGGATGCTTTAATGACATCAATGCCATTCCATTTATAGGATATATTAGGATCAGAAGAAAAGCCAAAGTGTCAGCTGCCATAGTGTGAATTTGGGAAAGGCAATTAGATACCATTTCATCAGCGTGATGTAACCAATAAAATGTTAAAAGTGTCATTAAACAACCAACCAACCAACATCCTTGTCTCCGTCTTTTTAAGTCTCAGCAAGCTGTTCTGTGAGTGAAACAAAATGTGCATGCACTTCTAATGGCACGCTACTTCTGTCACCATAAGCTATGAAAACCTAGAAATATATTTAATTTCCTTTTAATGTCATTCATCTGAGATATTTATCTATTACTCAACAATATTTAATAAAACATACAATTTCTAAAGGCTAAACACATGTATATTGAAAAATGTGAAAATGTCTATAAGAATGGCATGAAAATCTATGGTAATAAGTTCATTTAAACATGCATACAAACATGCATACAAATATAATTAGTCTATCTCAAGTGGCTTTTGCTAACTTGTGCTAACAAGGTTTCTGTAGAATGAAAAACAAACTATACAAGTTGTGAGAGCACAGTGATTGGTCAATATGCATAAATTCATATGATGGCCATAACATGTACAAAGTTTTAGACATGATCCATTAAACACTGCAAAACCAGTTGCATTCACAATACTCGGTTTTACACAAAAATCCAGCTCCAAGTCAAAAGTATCAATATCTCTAATAAAAATCACAGGACCTCAGTACTTTCTCCATATGCGCATCTTCAGATAATGACAACAATATTTACCATGTTTTGTGGCAATCTATTTAAAAAATGTGGGACTTGTCATTGTTGATACAGCTTTGGATAATTTCTTCTCTTTCTTCATGAACACTTCTATTCTGTATTTGAGAGGTGGTAGAATGTATTAACGATGGTTCATAATAAGCGTGTATGATTTTTGTTTTGAAGAGAAAACTGGTTTTATAATCTGATTCCTAGCTCAGTCTTTTCACATTTACTCAAAATCCACTAACCTGAGCAAAGTACAAGCACCACAAAAGTTGATCTAATGCGTGTAGATAATTTCACTAGAAATTTTAAAAATTTGCATTAATTATTTTTTTTAAAAAAATATTATTGCAGCCATCAGAACAAAATTGAAACATATCTCAGCCTTTTTCGTCAAGTCGAGAAGACACAAAAAAAAAAAAAAAAAAAGAAAAAAACATCGGATGTAATTCGCCGCCACTGACAACTATATTCGGAACTACTTGATTTACATGACAGAAAATGGCGGTGGAAAGAGACAAATTCACATTCGTAACATTGTCGGACTTTTTCTGTCGCAACGTATGTGGAAATCAGAGGACTACTTTTCTTAAAATTATAAACCTTGTGCAAAAAATGCAAGACTCAAGAACAGAACCTTATCACAGATTTGACCATTAGCGTAGTTCCTTTGTTCTTTTTCATACGAACATGTACGATTTTCTAAATAAAATGGTACATTTTATATTCTATGTATTAAAAAAAGCTCATTATGCATATTTTGCTCTTCCTCATACAACATGACTTGAAGCAGAATTATGCGTGAAATGTACCTACTTATGTTATGGGGAAATTAAAAGTCTTAGAACATAAAAATAAAATCAACTTACATTTAAAACTTTTGGATTAAATGAAAGAAGAATATAGCAAAATTGTTCTTTTAATTTATGTTTAATAAAACTAAGGCACAGGTGATGAAAAGCAGTTTCACACCCTTCGATATACTGGAGTCAAAAGAATTGGCAAATTTGTACCCTTGGACCTTTGAACTCTTTAACACTGATCTGTTCCATCACTGTTCACACTGTACAATTTATCACTGACATCTCAGAAATAATTGTAGTACGTTTCATGTTTCTATCTTTTAGCATAGCATTAGTTTCTATGTTTAAAAAATCCCATGTACATTTTGAAAATAGCTCACTTTTCACCATTATATGGTACTTAATGGAGGATACTTGTGTGAGACTATGGTACTAAGGAATACTGGTCTGTGGAAGAAATGCATGATAAATATTCAGAATGACTGTTTCGATGTTTGCGATGCAAATTTTTCCTCTCTACAACCAACATTAAATCATATAATAATAACATTTGTTTAGTCCTTTAAAGTTTGGCTCCTGGTTTTTGGTGCACCGTTTAGAGTGGGAAAGGCAAACTACAAAATAAATTTCTCTACAATTCTCACATTGTATCGAAAGTTTAAATACACTTACATGTATTTCACCTACTTGTATTAACTTCTAGTTTTGATCACTGTTAGAAATATTGTGTGCTGTCTGAACAAGACAGCTGATAAAAATCACTGTTTCTGTGTGCTGAGGAAATGTACTTGAAATAGCACTTTGTGCACTAACTTTGCTTGTCCTTGAAATACCCAAACGAAGTTTCACAGTGTAGATATTACTATTTTCCGACAGTTTACTTATACAATTTTAGAATATAACAAAATTAAAAACAGTTATCGGCTCGTTTTTTTTTTTTTTTTAAATTTATCTCAGAATTCGAGGATGTGAAAAAATCTACATACAGCTAGCAGTCTTCGAATCTTCTACTAGATGCACATCATAAGTAAGTCCTAGCTGCGTACTCTAGCACCCAAATATAAATATGTAGAATATATGCCTTCTTTATTTTTACAACCTTGGTTTTTAATTAAATTTCTTTGCCAAAACATACAAATGTTAACCAAACATTTTGCATATGGAGCAAATAGCATGATCTTCTATCCATGACATCAAATTCCAGGTCAAAGGTCATGAGCAAGATTTTTCGTTTCCCTTTAATTTGTTCTGTAGAGCGATTTTGAGCATGTTAGTTCCAAAATATGAGAAAATATTATGTAACCAATTTGGGGTTGATTGATTATCCATTGAAGACGTAACTAAGATTTTGAACTGAACTTATTTTGTGAACTTGTTAACTCGACTGTATTAGAAAACATTTTCATAAAATTAGATTAGGCACGTACTAGATCAGGGGTCCCCAACCATTTTGTGCCTACGGGCACATTTGTGAGTTTGTGAGAGAGTGGCGGGCACCAACCAATTAACTTAACCCATTTTTGTTTCAATATTCATTACAAACTTTTTCCGTATAACCTCTTCTGCGGGCACACAAAAAACCTTGGCGGGCTCCATGGCGCCCGCGGGCACTGCGTTGGGGACCACTGTACTAGATGGTTGCAGTATTCAGAAAGAATGAAACGATGAATAAATTGGTCCTCATATGGATTCCTATGAATTCTTTTTGGCCAATACAGCAATAGTTTCTTTAAGAAGCTCCTCTTTTTGTAGATTTCCTGCGGTATTATGTTCATATTGTCGTAAGGCCTAATTAGCTTATGGTATGAAACTTCGTTGTCCTTGCCATCAACTTCTCCAAAACCGCTTGACTATCTAGCACTTAATTTGTTTAGGTAACATTCTGGCATTAAGACATTTTAAATGTATTAAAGTTAAGCTGATGTCATCGAATATGGCCACCATTGCTAAATATTTTTAAACCATGTAACAAATACTTTAGAACTGCTCATCAAAAACGGACTAAATTTGACAGAATATTCATGGCATAAAGTCATGTTTCTATTTACACATGTTGCCGATCTATCATCAAGTATGGCTGTAATTGCTGAAAATAAAAAATACATAACAAAATGAAGAAAAAAAACCAAAGACAACAACTATGAATGACTTCACAAAATCCATTAACAGACTTGGATCAAACGTGGCAGAAAGCACCATATTTATTTTAGAGCCAACGTACAAGAAAAGAAATGCTCATTAAAAAAAGAAAACAAAGCATGTAGGTAAATATTTATTGATTCTGTGCCTAATAAATATCGTCAATATCGGCATCCCTTTATAAATTATTATCTACAGATACACCTAAAAGATTTCATCTTTGGCATTCTCTAGGTGATGATTATTTATTGTACGAAATATTTCGGGCTCCTTAATTTTTGCAGTTTTTTTATGTCTTATTTTCATCAATAGCCTGTTTATAGTATTTTTCTTGTGTCTTATTAAGCAAGAACTTAGCTTTATTCCTCCATTATCTATAGTTTTTCATTTCATTTCTTTCCTTTTGTGGAATGTATCCCTTAGATGCCTAGCTTAACTGATCTTAGAGGTAATGAACATGTGGTTTAAGTTAGGGTTTAACATTTTCCTGTTTAATTGGAGTATTCTAATTCAAGACTGTATTCAACAAACGCAACCATGTATCTAAGACGGTGTTGTCACCAGCTATATTGGTAACTGAGTGGAATGGTTGCAAATTAAATCATTACCGTTTGACAAGTAACATTTATCTATATGTAACAAAAAAGAAATAGCATATGAACAGGTATAGAAACGTACTGTAGTATATAAATATATACCCGGGGTCTTTCTTGGACACTAATCAGCACACTTTTGTCTAAATAATCTGCCCCCCCCCATGCCGAACACGAACACACACAGACACACTTTTAATCTTATCTGTGCATTTATTCCTGCTGTTAAAGAAATCTGGATTCAAAGCAAATATCAGACAATATTAGCAACTTATCATAAGCATGTTCCATTACACGTTTGTATAACTAACTTAATGCGGGATTTTTGTGTGTCATGTACCTCATGTAGGAAACTTATACTTACACCATAGTATATAGTTAGCCATTAATCCTTAGTGACTAGATTGATGGATGACTGATTGCTCAGTTGTGTGAACTTTTAGGATATATAATTACATAACATTGAAGGTTTAACTTCATTTTTATTTAATGGTTACTTACAATGAATAAAATAGATAAAAATACTGTAACCCTCTTATATCTACTTCATGCATGAAACTAATTCTCTCCAGTCTGATGGAAACACCTGACTGTTGAAAGGTACATCTGGGCTGTTTTGTCGCAATGACCCCCCCCCCCCCCCAAGTCTATCCCTAAATTATTCTTTATATATACCGGTGAACGTGATTTGATGAAAACAAATGCATTCACATTTAGTTTGCAACTGTTGTAGCGTACTAACGGGGGGGGGGGGGGGGTCCCGGGCGCTTGGGGTGTTTGGGGTACCAAAACAGCTGATAAAAATTCGGGCCTCGTGTTATGTCCCTTTGGGTTATCATTGTCGCCACTATATATATATATATATATATATATATATATATATATATATATATATATATATATATATATATATATATATATATATATATATATATATATAGCTCTGTGCATTCATCGGGGAAATTTTTAATTCTCGGCTTATTTTGAAAAACAGAAACTTCACAGTCCTGCGGTTTATATTTCAATATATTGCTAGAATCAGTTCTGCAAAGTAAAAGATTTGGTCTGTTAAATATTGTTCTCCACGTTACATGACTATCGTTGTTGCTGTAGATTTTCAGTGCTTGGAAGTTTCTACATATTAAAAAGATAGATTCATGACAGGGTTAAATACTGAAGTCCGTGTACAGATAAATAATAATTTTCTGTATCACCACGGCCGGAATACGTCGCCCTTCTGCAATCTACATCAAAATATGTATGTGAATAACGTTCATTTAACTCATGAACCTGTCATAAATACATGTAAATCAATATTCAGTTTGGATAATCCTATATGCAAAGCTTCTGGTTTTTCTAGGCGAACGGCGCTTTTGCGGGCCCTTACCCAAGATGGATGCGAACGCACCCCTCTTTTTCGACAAAAGAGTATCATTTTGAATCTACCAGTGAACAAGAATCAACTGGAAAAATCGTATCATTGGCTTCATAATGTAGTGCAAGATCAATTTTGTTAAATATATCTTGGAATTATCTATTTTATCAGGTGTTAGCTGGAACTTCTTGGGGCTTTGCCGATAGGTGACTTTGTCCCTGAGTCCCAACACACCCTCCCCAACTTTCCCTCACCCCCACCCCACCCGTCCGTCCACCTGACTTAGACAGCTAAATTCGCAACTCCCTTTCTAAAACTATGGATACAGGCCTGTCTAGGTTAATAAAATAAGTAAAATTATAAAAATAACATAAAATGTAACTTATAATGTAACACGCAAGAGCTCTCACTAACGAGCGAATCAAACAACACCTGTGTGTGTCTGGCTTGAGGTCGATGTTTCCCCTATATTCAAAGACCTCAACCAACACTCGTTGTCAACTGAATGATTCTTAAACACGCAAATACCACAAATAATTTTTCTCTCATTTATGAACCCATAATTTATCCCTTGCTTTGTTTTTCTTACTTTACATTTGTATGATTTATCAGTACGCTTTTCTGAGCCGTAGATCGATATGTTATCCCTCACACTTCTAAACATGACCCAAACATTCTATACTATACTGGATATATTCTTCCAACTCTGGGTTATTGTTATTCAGCTGTATGGGAAATCTGTGCCAAATCCCTGCTTGTCAATATTTATTATCTTCAGAAAAGCTCAGCATTCGGCTATTAACTCTTGTAATAACAAGTAGAATAAGCACTTCGGTTTATTCGAGCGTCGGACATGTAATCCAAAGATCACAGGTTGGATACCCGCCCAGGTCAGCCTGCGTCGGATGCTTCGGTGTGTCCTTGTTAAAGGCACTTAGCTCCCATTTCATTTGCATGATAGAGCAAATAAAGTGTTAAAAGTGCCATTAAAACTAAGAAAAACAAAAACAAGTCGTTAAGCTAGGTCAGTCAT
Source organism: Margaritifera margaritifera (assembly GCA_029931535.1). Lineage (NCBI taxonomy): Eukaryota > Metazoa > Mollusca > Bivalvia > Unionida > Margaritiferidae > Margaritifera > Margaritifera margaritifera. Next base: position 493,621 of record JAQPZY010000904.1, on the reverse strand, counting down.
AGTTCTCCTGGATTATGACATGATGCAAGTTTCAAGATATTAGATATAGAACCTGAATTCGTAACATATTATGTCATGTTCCTAATTATTGTGAGTAGAATAAGATGTGTAATTAGCATAATATCACGTGCAAATGCTGAAGTTATTACTGAATACTAAGTATTAAAGGTCAAGGACGATGGAATTCATTATTTACCAACATCAAAACAATCTTTATGTTGTATTGATATATCATGAGACAGATAATATTCCAGTGAAAACTTTGGATGGGCAACTGATGAACAAATTAGATGGATGGTGAAGCCAGTGCAGGGTACCAAAGAAGGAAATGTGTTTAAAATATCAGATGACTGATACTGGTGGTATATTTAGGGGGTGATGACGAGATTAAATTACATTTACATAACTAATTCAATGATTAATCATCAGCCCCAGATAAATTAATTCAGATGAAAATGACTTATCTCCTTTGAAAAAGAAACTGATAAATGATTTCAAAGGTGCAAAACCAACTGTACAAAAACTACATTAAAAAATAAAACGATATGTGTTATTCACAATATAAACCTTGCATACATTTTAGTATCAATTTAAACAGTGTCTCAGAGTTGTCCTGTTTTAAAAACAGCCATAGTTAAAACAATACAAAGAACTGAATATAATTATGAAACCTAGAGAAACAAACGATTTTGAGAAAGACTTTTCAATTAATAAACAACACTGTATGTGGCAAACAGATAGAAAATTGCAGACACAAAACAACAGTTAAAATATGTACAGACAAAAATAGGGTTTTCAAGTACCAGAAAGATACATCATTTACCAGGCCAGGGGAAGATTTATTGACAATGACTGGGTGAAAAACAAATATTGCCAAGAGAATGAGAATAGTCAAGACTGATAATGATTCTTAAACAAAATCTTTGTGACACTAGTGACTTTCCAAAGGATAACATATTTAGTTTACAATAAAAGTAATAAAGGACTGATAAAGACGAAAGGAAAATTTGTAAAGGAATGTAAGATATTTTGGAGTATGTATGTAGTTAACAAATATATTCGAAGCAGCACCGAATAGCTTTATACATTTGATAATATATTGTATTTCTGTCGTAGGAATCCGGAGTGATTGTGTGCTTAGATGAGAATTAATTACTGGGTCGACATGCGGGTGTGTCTGCTACGCACAAATATCTATACCAGCGACTTTGTAGCATCATTGTTTGGTGATGTATACGTGGTCGAGAGAGTATAGGGGTTGGAACATGCAGGCAAGGCGATGGGTAACGTAGCCCGCTGACCCGGGTTCGAATCTCCGTAGAGTACGAATTACAAATTCTCTAACCTGTATGTAACATTAAAAATTATGTTAATGTTATCAAGCATTCTCCTGTATGATCCAAGAATAGCAATTTCCTCTTTGTCTGGTGTATATTGGTATTTATCTATAGCAACCTCTATATATCTTGATTTATGTCGTAAGAATCCGGAGTGATTGTGTACTTAGATTAGAATTACTGGGTCGATATGCAGGTGGTGATTTGTGCATTCTCGAAAGGGTATAGGGTTCGAATCTCTGTAGAGTACGAATTAAAAATTCTCTAATCTGCATGATAATATTATATATATATATATATATATATATATATATATATATATATATATATATATATATATATATATATATATAGCTGACAAACGTAAATACTATACAGAATCTACATGATGTTTGCTGTAGATATTTACATAAAGGATACAATAAATTGATCTTTCCACACAAACCAATTGTAACATTCCACATACCTCAAAATTTGAGAGACATGCTAGTCAAGGCAAATTTAAAGCCACTGTCAAATAAAAAAATAGATGGGAAATCGAAGCCTTGTGGGAACAAAAGATGCAACATGAGCCAACACATGAAGGAAACAAAGACATTTTCCAGCACAGTCACAGGTGAAAAGTTCAATATTCTCAGCCGTACTATAGCATGCAACACAGACAGTGTGATCTTCCTCATCACATAAAAGGTATGCAGCACCCACTATGTTGGAGAAACGCAGAAATTAAATATTGGAATGAATCTCCACAGATCAGACTAGCAAACCAACAAAGCGGAAAGGAGTCCATTGGCAGAACATTTCTCTTCTTTCGGCCATACTTTCAATGATGTAACCCTGACTGGAATCGCCCATAACAAAAAATAGGAAATCTAAAGAAACCAATGGATTCGCAGGCTGAGAACACTCAAACCCAGCGGCTTAAATCAAGAAGAATCCAAAACGGGTATTTGTCGTGCATAGATAACAAAGAACTTACAAGTTACCAAAATCACATTTTCCTGCCATTAATTCGCTTTCTCAAACCCGTGGTCTTAACTATAATTTTTCTGTAAAAGAAATGTCAGATATAAAAACGCAAATATTAATTTATTTAAAGCGTTTTATAAGCTATAAATTAGCACCAACTCAATTATGTAATACAACTTTAGAACATAACTTATGCAAGTTTTAAGAAACCGCCAGACCAACAAAATATTAGATCCGGGATAACAAAATGTAAATGGACAATTGTAGATGACGCAGTAGTTTCATTGCTGACGTACTTACTTACGTCATCAAAATACGGGTCTTTTGTTCTAGCTATTTCTGCCTTACGAGCACTAAAAGGTAGCAACCTTCAACCTCGTTCAATCTTGCTTGTTTTGTTTATTAGTTCATTGTATCGTGTGTGTAAATATATACAGCAAACACTATGTTGACTCTGTATAGTACTTATGTTTGCATGTTTTCTCTTTTGTTCTCGTTTCGTTCGTGTAATCGTCTTTTGTCAGTTTTTCTTTCATATCTATTATTCCCTGACCAACACGATTTTGTTTGATCCAGTGCTTTTGGAAAGACTGTTATTAGCCATGTGATTTGTAACTTATATATATATATATATATATATATATATATATATATATATATATATATATATATATATATATATATATATATATATATGAGAGAGAGAGAGAGAGAGAGAGAGAGTAAGGCTCCCAATCACATCTTTAGTACATATATTGTATACAATATACATTGTACCCTAATGTCAGTACTGTGCATGGACAAAATAATTTGACTGTCGGGAACAGCTATTAGGTCACACACACGCACACACACATATAGTAAATGTTACGATTAGGAATTGTTGCATTTTTTCTATAGTAAAGTTATTTATTATTATTTCTTGATAACTCTTGTACATTAGAATCATGTTATCAATCTTTAAACTTTCAGTTTATGTTCAACATAAATACAATTCAGTAAAGTCTGTACGAAGGAAGCAAATCCAAGTGTAGTTTCAACCCAATACTTTCAATATCACACTTTTATTAGCGTTCTTCATGCAAAAGAAATCTACGAAAATAAACATCATTCTACAACAGGAATATCGTGCCTACTTAAGGCAGCAGTAGTCTCTCCACTTTTTTGCTTTACCTCAATATAAACTGGTTTTCAGGAAAATTGACTGCATCTGTCAGTTTGTGCAGAGTACAGGCTTAGTTATGAGTCTTATATATTACATAATGTAAACGTTAATAATCATTCACACCATTCCTAAAATATTAGCTGACCTTTATATTCTTTTCCATCCGTAAACCGATGTATTCGATGAAGATAAATGCAAAAAAGCAGAATCACATTAATATTTGTATGGTTCTTAGATTAGATAGAAAGATGTACATATAGATAGAAGGATGGGTAGATATATAGATGAGAGACAGATACATGCTTAAAGTTCATTATTGTATGCCGATCGCACACCTAGTTTTGCCAGTATATACGGCGCCCTTTTGACGGTTCAGATGTTGGCGTTATATGGTCTTCGAGGTGTCGGATAGCTCAGAACACCACCTACCATTTTGATAGGTGGTCAGGTACCAGGATTAAAACCAGGGACTGCAGGCGAAGAGTCATGCTTGTACACACACACATATATATATATATATATATATATATATATATATATATATATATATATATATATATATATATATATATATATATAGAGAGAGAGAGAGAGAGAGAGAGAGAGAGAGAGAGATGGTTCATTCATGCATTTATTTATTAACTATACTGATGCTATGCAAAGACGTAAGGTATGGTTAGTGCATTCAATCATTTATTCATCCTTCTATAAAATTTCGTATGCCTGCTTATACATCACAGCCATACATGTATACGTATATTATTACATTAAAACAATAAGACACTGCAAACACAAATAGCCACGCAAGCACCACAATATACATGGAAGTCTATGTAAAATTATGCTTGCATTGGTAGGTATTATTCAAGAATTATTTTCTTATTGAAGAAAGTGAGCCGTCCCATTTCTTGATTGACAATGTTAATGTCATTAATTTTATCAACACTTCTTATTGATTCCTCACAACACTTCAAAATTACTTCTGGTCAACAACATCACTCAAATATCGCCCATAAAAATCAAAGATAACAGATCATACGTGATTCGTTTAGCCTGTGACAAGAAAAATAATGACCATTTTTTTTGAAACTGAGAGACAGAAACTTCATGATGAGGCTAAACTTTCTTTTTCATTTTTGAAAGATAGAAAAAAATCAAGATTTCATGGGCTCTTTGAACTTTCTGTCTTCTTTGTAATTGGAAATAACCAAATAACTGAAATATTGTTTTGAAAAATATACACAGTTAACATGTACTAACTTTCGTATGTAACATAAATAGCATGACCGTTAAATATTTGATTTTCAAAATAAATTCTAATTATCGGCTTTTATCTGACGTTGTTTAAATAACTAAATTTTCCAGCAGAGTGCACGATGCTATTTTTGTAAGAAACACTGAACAATTTTCGTGGGCTTCGACATATCACATCTAATTATACCTTACGTTAGAAGAAACTCTTGATATGAGACTGGGGTGTGTATATGAGCTGCTGTAAGGTCAATTAAGTTAAAATATTGATCCATACCCTATTGTCGGAGTTAGATAAGATTGTGCCTGCGTCATTGACCCCGTTAGCGCGTGCAAGCATATCTATTCTCGAGAAAACCATACGCTGATTTTTCTGAAAGAAATTTCAAACAATGAGATGGAATTAGATGTGGTATGTGAGAACTCAAATCACTCATACACTTTTGATTCCAAGCAGAGGGTATTACTGAAGCAATGACGATGTTGCTTCGTAAATATCTAGTTTGATAGGTGTTGTGGATAACCATAACGTGATAAGCAGGTTTTAAATATCACACCATATATACATGCCATATATTTGCTTCACATATCATCTATATATTGGTCAAATATCTAGCACAGGTACATATATGAACGATACCAGCTGAACCTAGCTTTATCTTAGATACAAAGATGAGGGTCTCACTTCGGTGTGATCTTCGGGCGTATAGATATCAGTACTTGCCACGTATTAACACGTAAGGCTATCCCATTTTTGATGTCGTGAAATACTCTGTAGTTACCCACCACCCTACCCCGTTGATCTGATTACCTGATAATCCTGTTTCGATTGAATCTATTTTACACATACCGGCAAAAGAGCGACTCTTGAAAACAAGATGAGCACGTAATGTCGTATAGGTTACGATTCCGACATACTTTGCAGTATATGCCCCCCTCCTCTCCGTACATATTATCTCAATAGTGACGTCACTTGGCCTGAAATTGTACTGAAAATGACATAGTAACACAATTGACTTATCTTTCAAAGCCACATAGGCTTCATGTTATGATTATTGTTTCGTTTTCTTATCGAACTATATAATTTCACTTAAAAACTTTTTTTTTTTCCTCTTATGACTTACACAACTTGACTGGACAAGACATTATTTTAAGATGCTTAATATAACATGGTCACTGATGGAATAAAGTTTGGAGATATACAGTGTTCCATGTCATACAAAATATGTTTTGCTAAAGCAGATAGGAGAGAGAGAGAGAGAGAGAGAGAGAGAGAGAGAGAGAGAGAGAGAGAGAGAGAGAGAGAGAGAGAGAGAGAGAGAGAATCAACATAGTATACAGTACGGTTTCCCTCTCAGAAAATTTATTAAATATTCCAAATCTTTTCATCAGTTAAAGCAGTGTTAAGTGAAAATAAATTGGCGATCTGATGATGATGACCTGGTTTAAATTTTGCATTCCCGCTTGTGGACAAACACTTTCAGTATGTGTTTAGGACAATGCATCAATCAATCAATCAATCTATTTATCTATCCAATTTCGCAAATATATTTAATGTTTAAAAATGCTAAGATTAGAAATAGGGCCAAAATATACTATGTTGTTTCTTTCTTTCTCCTATATCACTTCCATTCTTCCGTATAAATGACCACTTTGACATTAATTCGCGATAACCTCAAATGACCTCCCGTCACGTGCTGGTACACCCGTCTCGACCCAGAATACTCCTCTCAGTATTGTAAACACTTTTTATCGATCGCAATATAATCAGTTAATATATAGGACACTGGCATCACCCCCTGGCTAATGTTCGTGTTGAAGTGGTTTAGTACGGACAGGATTTAATAGAAAGATAGCTGATATTCTACCAAAAACTACATATAAAATCGAATATATGTGTCACGTACAATCTAGAAATTGGATTCAATGAGGAAGTAAAGACAGTCATATGATAAATTGGACAGCTGATCAGAGAGAGAGAGAGAGAGAGAGAGAGAGAGAGAGAGAGAGAGAGAGAGAGAGATAGAGAGAGATGATAATTTAAGTCAATCAATGACATAGATTTTTCCCATTTATTTTCATGAGAGTTTACAAATTTAAAGTGATTAATTTTTGCCGTTTTACATATTTGATATATTTTATCAACTCCTTTATAGTTGGAGGATACTGCTAATGTTGTGACAACCTGTACTCCGACCCCATTTACTTACGTAGACAAATGAAAGAAGCATAAACTAGTAACAAAACAAGTCAATAGATGCTGATTTGATCAATGTTTATTTCGACAACCTTGTTGGTTTTTTTCTTGAACATACAAATCTGGGTGAGAGGTAGCTGATAATGTGGGGTCTTATTCCTGTTTGCATATGAGTTTGCACATACTTGAACTAATATGAAATGTGACCAGTCACAGCGTATATACTATATGAGTGCTTACCTGGATGGCCATGCCATTGGAATACCAGGTTGTAATCAAAGTAACGAAAGTACACAAACTCCATGTACCAGGAAGTGTGATTGTGTTTAATTTAATTTGTTTGGATTGATATAAGAACCATCGCTACAACAACCAAGAGAATGATCCATTATTTTACCCGAACTTGTACTTGCATCTTTTGATTGGTCATGATGGCTCTTGCATACGCCCATTCGACCGTCCGTGTGTCCATGCGTCCGTCGATTTTCCTTGCAAGCTAATCGGTCCTGGATGCAGCCCTTCTAGAAAGAGTAAGATCACCTTTTCACATGTAATATAGACTCTACATTTTAATCTGAACTTGTTCTGCACCAAATGAGGGAGGATGATTATATGTGGTATGTTGTTTCACAAGGATTAGTAGATGACATTGACATTTTCCAATCCATCATGCATTTATGGGCTTGGGGAATGGGGTTGTTGTTGTTGTTCTAAAACGCAAAATGTTTCGAAGTTTTCTTACTCCACTCTGAATACTCAAAAGAACACAGGATGAAAATCCATTTGCCGTATAAGGAATAATGTCACAAAACTTACGGCAAGTGCAAAGATCCTCGTGGAACTTTAATAATTCAAAAATAATATTACTGCTTTAATTCGTTCTTTACTTTCTTCTTTTGTAAAATTATGATGGCTAGGTTTCTGTAATAAGGCGTTTGATACATCTTTTAACTATGTACTACACTTATTTTCATTGTACAGGCTATATAAGGGATTTCATGAATATTGCACGTGCTGGCATGCCCAGTAAAAATAGATTTGTCGAGAGTACCCAAAGGGCATGCGGCTTTTACATATGCTAATCCTTTCTGTTATGCTCTTACATTTGCCAAGAAACGAAGAACTGTGCCAGCTTTGCGTGCAAAAAATGCATTTTGATGATTTTCGCTATCTCCTTAAATGCAGTTATTTTTTAGAAGAAAGGAAAGCAGCAACGACCCAAACAGTTCTTAATCACTGAATTGCTGAGTTCTGAGAATTTTTTTTTTTTTTTTTTTTTTTTTGTAGAGGAAACTTCTGAAATTATTTATATTATTTTATCAAAATTTCGCTAATTTCTACTAATCTTTAATTCATGTGTATGGGTTTGGTTCCTTTTTTCAGCAATCATCATACCAAACTCGACATAAAATGTGATGTCACATGGCTTTATATATCTAAAATGTTTTTACAATTTAGGTCTCCCTCTCTCTCTCAAATATTAAACGCGAAGAAACTGGGCTTTAAGTCATTTCATTGGATTTAACGGACCGTGCTTAGAAGGCCCAATTACCGGATGTGGGGTGGCTATATCGCTCTGTAGCTATCACCGAGATGGCAGGAACCATTCCAAGTTGCAATGGTATTGCCCCAACAGGTTCATATGCATTTTATGTCGATCTTAATAATGTGTATTCCTTATCTTCGACGTCCTCCCATAAATTCGAAACCCAGATTTCTTCATAATTTTAAAAAAATTGTTGTTGTTGTTATGGGTATTTTGTATTTTGTTTTAAAGGATATATATATATATATATATATATATATATATATATATATATATATATATATATATATATATATATATAATATTATCATGCAGGTTAGAGACTTTTTAATTCGTACTCTACGTAGATTCGAACCCAATTCTGCGGGTAACGGCACGCATCGACTTGCCTGTAAGCGTCAACCCTATACCATCTCGACCATGCATACATCACCAAACATATCCTCGAGATTTAGCTGAAAACGCAGATGTGTCTTTTCGTTATCAAAAAGGACGGATAAGTAGTTTGGCATATTTATAACTGACATTTTATCCCCCTGTTTCTCTGGCATATTTAATATTTACGGCCTCTCAAGACTATGCAAACTTTGCCCGATATTTTTACTCCATCATTTGAAACAAAAATAATGTAAATATTTATGTATGCAAACAAACTACATGAACAATTCTACTAAAATACACTTTAAATCAAGTTCAAAGCAACGTGGTATTCAGTGAGAGGTCCAAATTATTTTAACATGATCCAGTTGGATAGCAGTAAATTATTATGTTTCATGCCGACTGAAGCACTCATAAATCTTAAAGTAAGAGGTTACTAAACATTTGACAATTTTATTTTTAGCTGACAGACGTCTTCAAAAGCATCAGAGGTTTTAAATCAATCGACATTTTAAGATTCAGGTAAAGACTGGTATTATTCAGAACGTTTATGTTACGAACTCGTAATGTTTACTTGTCCTATTACAGCCTTGTTCTATGTGGTTTATTACTCTGTACAAGATTCAGTTGAAAACACTCTTATGTTGAGAAAAAGGAAAGGTATAATGAATGTATGTAGTTGTATAACTTCTCAAAGAGCAGTTACCATTGAGAGAAGGAAAAGTTCTGCTTTTGATGCTAAAATGTCATTCGGATATTTGAAGAAATATTTTACTTCATAATACCACTATTTTGCTATGAATGTTTCTATTGTTTATCTATCTATCTATCTGTCTCTTTGTTACTTTGTCAGTTTGAGCTATATATGTATTTTATGTGTTTTTGTTTATGTTCCACTTGATTCATGTAATAATTAATGTAAGGTTCTCAAAACTTCATTGAAGTCAATGTCACGTCTATCACCAGGACCATGGACTAGATGGCGGTCATATGCAAATACAGGACAGTGGTAGGCACAACAGCGAACCAAAACCACACAACGATTACATTGACTCACGTCATGAAGATATATATATATATATATATATATATATATATATATATATATATATATATATATATATATATATATTTGCGTGTGTGTATGTGTGTGTGTCACGGAATTGTGAGTACTTAATATCAATGTATTATGTATGAACGAAAATGTATTCGGGTTTCGTTGCCGCATATAGCGTTACCCGAAGGTGGTATATATTTTTCTGCTTTAGCTATTTCAAAATACTGAGTTCGGTTTACTCACTGTTGCACGCGCAAAGTGCCTGCAATGAGAAAACCGATTGCCTCAAGTTTTCTGGCCGTGGATTTCACCATAACCAGGGTACTTATAGAGTAAAGTTTCGCTGTCCACTGGTTTACTAGCAGTGTGGGACCACAACTTTGGGACCACGGGTCTACAGGGAATCAGGAGGTTCTCTAGGGATGCTTCGGCAGACTGGTGGGAGGAGACGGCCATGCGTAGTTGCTCCTTGACCATTCGACGACAGCTGTGGAACCGGAAATACATCGTGATCATCGACTAAACGACACGATATATATATATTCCATTTCTGAATCCATATAATTCAATATGACTATGTGGGTGAAAATATAATTCAATATCGCTATATGAGTGAAAATCAGTTATAAATACATCGTACTTGTTGATGATTCATACATTGTTCATATTTCTGTATAAATTCTATACATGATTATCTATGGTGATAGATATACATATCAATCATATTTGTTTATGAAATACATACATTGATCATCCGTGGTGATAGATCCATATATCGTTCATATTTGTTTACGAAAATTAATACTTTGATTCTCGTTTGATTACTCGTTAAGGTTACATGTTCTGATTAGTTCCATTTAGAAACGTTATCATTTTCTTATATCTGTTGTTGAACTTTGAAGGCATCATTATGTTAAATGTATTGTTGGACTTTATGCGAGCGAGTATAGTGTCAGATTCATTCATCGTTCAATTACATTATAAATAAACATCTCATTCACGAAACTGTGTTCAGTGTCTTCGCTAAATCGAATCCCAACCAGGCTTCATCTTCTTACAATATATATATATATATATATATATATATATATATATATATATATATATATATATATATATATATATATAAACATATATATATATATAGTTACGACTCTAGGTCTTAAAATAATGTAACAGAAAGAAAGTGAAACCAACAATGTAAGTAAAATCGACAAGCAATTTATTTCTAGACAATTAAAATAAAAATTCATAAAGACACTTACAATAAAGTGAATTAAGATCCAAATAATCAAATAATCCCAAGTGTCCTACTCACAAGTCCTAAATATAGAATGTTCCGAAGGAATTCCAGGGGCTTGAATGTCATAATGTGCTAGTAGTCTTGAATGTTCTAATGTGTCAGTTGTATTGAATGTTCTGATATGCCTGAATGATGTAATTCTGAATATCTTTTGAATGAATTCACATAAATCCCAAAGTCAAATATTAATCAAAAATGAGAATGAGCACTTTTGGTAACTCCAATGAATATTTCAAATAAATAATTCCTCGCTCAGAATTTGCTCTAATTTTCACAACTGTAACATCTGATTACTAAAATAAATTCCTTAATAGACTGATCTTAATGGCATGAAGTTTTGAATGGGAATGGAATCTTGTTTACTAAATGCTGTATAAATGTAAGACAACTCACATGACATAACATTCTAGAATATGAGTTACTCTAAATGGGATTTTACTGGTGTACCTGATTTGTCTCATGTCAAGATGGAAAATTCCAATTTAAGTCCTAAATGCTATGTAAACAAAGACTAACCTTGAACTCAAATGCAGTAAACATGTTTTGTACAAAATGACCACTAAAGTACAACTTACCTCATGGACACATATTTATAAATTCAATATACATAACACTATATATATATATATATATATATATATATATATATATATATATATATATATATATATTACTTCCTTCTGTATTTCCATTTTTGTTATTATTATGATTATTATTATTATTACAACCAAGCATAAACTAATCTTCACAACAAAGCTTCACGAAAAAGCGTCCCCAATACTGTTTACATAAATAACTTAAAAAAAATATATTTGGATACTTTTTTCGAACCTCTATCTCTGAATTGTTGTCTTGACAAGTCACGCCTCGCTGCTATGTGACACTTAATGCAGTTTGTTTTGAAATGTGAAACATTGCTGCTACGTGGCACCTAATGCAGCCTGTATGGAAATGTCCACCCTTGCTACTTCGTGACACTTAATACAGCCTGTATGGACACGTCAAACCTTAGTAATATAGAAAACCTAGGTTCTGGGCCACTTATTTTGTTTATCCAGTTTAAACCGGTTAACCAGTTTTCATCCACTGCGAAACGTTGACCCTAGGACAACCCCCTTCTTATCCTCCAAGTTTCAATGAGGGCGAAATAAACAAACAAAGGATACACAATAGAAGAAAGAAAGAAGACGAAATAATAGAACGGTCTTAAAAACGGGTTAACTACATATTTGTGTTATGCAGCCATAAGCCCAACAAAGTTGTGTAAAATAATTCAAAGAGGTTTTTATCGTGTGTATCACGCGGAGGAATAAAGTGATATGACCTAATTCCAGGCTGGAAACAAAGGACTGACAACAAAGCCATCATGAAAATGTGCAAAAGAATTTATATCCCGTAAAGTTATGCATGGAGGTACTAAGGAAGTATGTCAAGTGCTTGGTATAGCGGGATAATGGATAAGAGTTCAAATAATGATAATAAAAATATTAACAACAACAGCAACAACAATAATAATAATAATACTATTACTACTACTACTAATAATAATAATAATAATAACAGCAACAACAACAACAATAAATAATAATAATAATAATGATAATGAAAATAATAGCAATAATAAGAGAAATAATAATAAAACTAATAATACATGTTAAGAGTTACGGAATATTTACTTGGGTAAATATTATCTTAAAAACTGCGTACGTCTGATAAACTTGTGCCTGGCTGTAGTTTTGATAAGAGTGCATTACGAAGGTTAGACATTTTCATTTAGGCTAAACTCCCCATGAGTTTTCAGCTGAAGTATCCAGTATCGTTCCTTACGTGTGCGTTCTAAATCGGTCCACCCCAGGTTAGAATCTATTGGCAGCATCTCGGTTGGCAAGTTTCGGGTTGATTTTATTGCAAATGTGGCTCCTGTGGTTATTCAGTCGTTGTCTGAAATCAATGGTTTCGCCAAAATATTGAGTGCCATAGATCTTGCATGTTAGAAGATAGATTACATTTTGGTTCGACATTCTAGCTTCTGATTGATAGTATATCTAGCTCCTGTCGCTGTACTTCTGAACGATTTGGTCTCAGGCATATTTTTGCAAATTAGGCAACTCTTGTCTTTGCAGCAATATGTGCCTGAATCTGTGATCTTGTTTGAAGTTCCCTTGGTATATACCAGATAGTCCTTCAGATTGTTAGGTCTATGCAACGCAACCATAGGAACTTCTTGAAATATGCCCTTCAGACGTTCGGAGGATTCAATCTGGTTTCAATGTTTCCCAATTATCTGTTGTATAACTAATCATATATTTAACATAAAAGTAGTTTAGTGTATGGTAAACCTGGACCATTGATTATTAACTTATACTACCAATTAATTTACATAAAAGACAGACAAATTTCGAAGGATATAGAAAATTCATATTATATGAATACGGTGTTAGAACGTCCATCATTTATTTGCCCTATTTAACCACTTGTCTGTGTCTAAAACTGCATAATTAAAAGACTATAGTAACTTTAGAACAAAATCAAGACTATTAATCAGTACTACAAAAAGTACTATATAATTTCAAAGCATCAAAAATTATATATATATATATATATATATATATATATATATATATATATATATATATATATATATATATATATATATATATATAATCTAAATGTCTAGTAGCTTTTATACATAATAATTTGGGAACAAATTAAACCGGATAAGTAAAAAAAATAAAGAGGAAAGTCCTACGACATATTCTGAACTTAAATGGCTAGTTGATACAACAGTCTACTTACAAGTTACCCAATTTATAAAAACAGGACTCGCTGAAGCTTGGTAAGATTTATAACATATGAAAGCTACAGGTTAACATTTATGAGTTCTGCACAATAACTCAAAGTGAGGTAAAGTATTGTTCTGAAATGTAATGGACTTCTTCAACTAATTCTTTCATTAGAGTACAATTAAACCAATTAAATGTAATGGACTTCTTCAACTAATTCCTTCATTAGAGTACAATTAAACCAATTAAATGTAATGGACTTCTTCAATTAATTCCTACATTAGAGTATAATAAACCAATTAAATGTAATGGTCTTCTTCAACTAATTCCTTCACTAGAGTACAATTAAACCAATTAAATGTAATGGACTTCTTCAACTAATTCCTTCACTAGAGTACAATTAAACCAATTAAATGTAATGGACTTCTTCAACTAATTCTTTCATTAGAGTACAATTAAACCAATTAAATGTAATGGACTTCTTCAATTAATTCCTTCACTAGAGTACAATTAAACCAATTAAATGTAATGGACTTCTTCAACTAATTCCTTCACAAGAGTACAATTAAACCAATTAAATGTAATGGACTTCTTCAACTAATTCCTTCACTAGAGTACAATTAAACTACAAAATGTATAATAACTACTATAATATGTTAGATCTTGACTGTGCATAAAATTGAAAACGTGTGAAAAATGCAAGACAAAACTAAAACTGTGCAAACGTACTTGACTTGAAATATAAGTAACAACTCGGGCATGTGCGTTTTAAAATTTTGAAATTACATTAAAAATGTATTCTTTGTTATCATCAGTTTTGTATGATACTAGACTAATATAGCCGGTTGGATTGAACAGTATAATATTACCAACCATGTGCTTTATGTGGATGCATTGGTGCAATATATACCGCAAACACTAGAATCCCATGTACATCATGATAGGGCAAACTCAGGCGACAGCCAATCACATCTGCTTCATGTGCTGCTAAATCCACCGATTAACACCTGTGTGGCAATTCTTTTAAAGTGCTTGATTCTGAACTATTGGAGAAATATGTAAAAGTAACTCGTTACATTTAACAGGCAACAAGTTAAAAATTTGTAGTTTTGTTTGTCCAAATGTAACCTGCTCTAAAAGTAACGCGTTACTTTTAGTAAACTGAACACATTACTTTCAAGAAAAGTAATGCGTTAGGTTTTGCTATGTAATATTGTTTCCTTTAAAACCCGTGACAGTTAAGATTGCTAATCATTTAATCGGAATACATTGGTACCTACATTTTCACTACCAACATATCGAAAACGAATGTTCATAAATATGATAGCATACAGCATCACTTGGAAAATGTTTAATATTACTAAACATGTGACGGACACCGCGGCTACAACATGTCTATATATCAATATAAACGAAGTACTTGATGATACAATAAAAATTGTAGAAGACAAAGATTCGTAAGTTTTGTCTGCACTCATGAATAATAGTAGTATATAAATTAATCACGTACCATTATATTTGATCCCTAACTCACATAGCTCGATATTAGCAAAAAACTAATGCAAGGATACACGAACCCAGGGTGGGGTGAGTATTACACCATGAACTACACCTCAACTCTCTCTCTCTCTCTCTCTCTCTCTCTCTCTCTCTCTCTCTCTCTCTCTCTCTCTCTGTGTTGGTCAGTTTAACAGTCAGTTTTACAATCATAGGTCCAGAGAGCGAGAGAAATATACACCTGGATTTGCTGAGGTAAATCTGATAGGCTGATTGACCAACCAACAGAGAGAAAAGAGAGAGAGAGAGAGAGAGAGAGAGAGAGAGAGAGAGAGAGAGAGAGAGAGAGAGAGAGAGAGAGAGAGAGATTTTCAGTCATTTATAGCTTTGTTAGATTTTGGTGATTATTTGTTGATTATGGGGAGTTGGTGTTGGCAAGATATTTCTCAAACCGAGTGACTAGCCAATTACTAAAAACAGACGTCATAGTGTAGAGTATTCAGGAGACTTTATGATAGCACGGATTAGTTTCGTACAATGGACCTTGTCAAATTTCTTAATATAATGAATTGTCGGGATATTTTCACGAACCGATACAATTATGTGCCATGAATGTACAACTGCGCTAAAGTTGGAAAACATTGTCGGTAAGAAAACCTGTGCGGCCGCGATTATCTGAACTTTGCCGGTTGATGTAAATCAGCAAACTCTGTCATTTTGCGCAGCGTTAAGACTTGCACGGTGTGAAATTTGACGGCCGACATAACGAAACTTGATCGGAATGGTAAACATTTGCGGCAAAGGAAGTATTTCTACGTGTGGCGGTGGGTGAACCGAACTCAGTATTTTAAATTAGCTAAGGCTGAAACTATACCCCCCTCCCCCCCCCCCCCCGGGTAATGATGTTCGCGGCAACGAAACCCTGGTACATTTTCTTTCATATATTATATAAAGGTATTTTAGTGCATACAATTTCGTGACAGTGATGATGATGACGATGATGATGATTTGTAGAAGTGGTAGTACTGCTAATAGTAGTAATAAACTTAATACAGACAAATATTTAAAGTGCATGCAAAAATACCAAATCACCTTTGTTACAATTTCCTAATGAAAATTAAAATCATAACACACATGCTTACAATTAGACGTTTTTTCTTTTACTCAAATCATAATTTAACTACATTTCGATCGTTCTTTTTTTGTGATGTATTTCTTTATGAAACGCAGATGGCTCACTTGTAACTAAAAGATAAAATGTACGAGCAGAGCTGAATGGCTAGAGTCTCTTCCCATCGTAATTTTTCTGAAGAATATATGCATAAATCTTATTAATTTATTTGAAAAAAGTGGTGTTCACTATATTTGCAAAACCGTCTATTCAGTTATCATTCTTCCCGATCTGTCTAATGTGGCGAAAGCGGGTCACGAACAGTGGGCTATCCATTAATAAACACATAATCGATCTTCTCTGTGCTAAAAAGAAAATATATAAACATATGTGTCTATCCTTACACGCCTGATTTTAATCCTGTTAAATCTTCTTCATGCCATCTTCAATAAGTAATTCGGTAGCAAAGCGCGCGGGCAGCGGAGCTTACAATTGAGAATTTTACCACGTAAACGGGGACTCGGTTTTTCCACTGATATACACGATGTTCTGAGTTGAGTGTGACGTGTGTATTTTTGTGTATGGTATGTGTAACTACCAACCAAATGGGGATATACTCAGATACGATTATTTCAAGGTTTCTATTACTAAGTAAGGCGGTGGCAATCCATCTCTGCCACTATTACAAAACGGGAACGTCCCCGTTCGAGGTGTGTCCCCAGTATGTTGGTGTGTATTCTCACCGATGTCCCCGTTTTGCACCTTTTACAAACGCACACACACACACACACACACACACACACACACAGAGAGGTTATGATATATTGAATTAAAGCAATTAATTTTTATTACCTGGGTGTGGTCATTTTATTACCACACAGACACTCACACACGCTTGAGTATGTGATATGGAACAGGTTATGATATATCAAATTAAAACATGTCATTGCAATCCGAGTGTTGTCATTTTATTACCACACACACACTCACACACACACACACAATGATGTGATTGGGTAATGAAACAGATTATGATATATTGAATTAAACTTAGCAATTGCAATATGAGAGTGGTCATTTTATTATCATACACACACACATACACATACACACACATATATCAGTTGAAAAACACCAAGATATTATACTTTAACAGCTCTGTTTCTTTTACTTTCTATCTTGCAATTTTTCTTCACTTTTTTCAGCTGGACCCTCACTTTTTCCAACTGGACCCTGGTTTTCAGCAGGATGAGAGTCTGGAACTCAAGGTCTCAAAATCCTACAGAGCTCTGAGGAGGGAAAGAAAGTAGGATAGTGTATACATAGCATGCAGAAAACCTAGTATTTGGTCATGCAAACTTAACTTAAGCCGGCAAAATGTGTAATGTAGGTTACATTGACTTTTTTGTTTTGGGTGTGGTGCTAAGGGAGAAATATACAATCAGCTTGTTTAATGATTCAAACATGAATAGTAACAACGCAAAATCTAACCACGAAAGTTAAGCGTGAAATACTGGTCACAGCGACCTTCTTATAAGATGAGGTGTAGTACTCATCAAGTCTCACTATTCCAGATGTAACAGTATTATACTGCAGGTATAAGCTAAACACATAAACTTAACATAACCCAGTAAAATGTAAAATGTAAGCCACAGCGACCTTTTGTTGTAAGGATGTGGTACTAACAGAAATGAATGCAATCATCTATTTAGATGATTCTGGCAATAACCATGCTTAAGATTGAACCAAAGCCAGTCAAGTACGAAATATGAGTCACTTTTGTGATGACGGTGTCGCGGTAATGAAGATGCATGCCCTCATTAAAATTCATGATTCCACGTATAGAAGTATGTATACAGGGTGCAAGAAACCTATTTGGTAATGAGCTACACATAAAATATTAACCTAAGCCAGTAAAAATGTGAAATGTAGCTCACAGTAGCCTTTTCTTGTACAGTAGTACTCATCAAGATGCATACCCTCACTAAGTTTCATGAATCTAGGCATAACAGTATATATGAAGAGTACCAAAAACATTTGCTGATGAGCTAAATGCAAAAATGTAACCTAAGCCAGTAAAATATGAAATGTAGGTCACAGTAATCCTCTTGTCTTGTAAGGGTGTGGTACTAATTGGTATGCATACAATCATCTAGTTTCATGAATCAAGCATTACCATGGCTTTAGAAATAAACTGAACACAAAATTTAACCAAAATCAATGAAGCATGAAATATGGGTCATAGTCACCTACTTTTGTGATAAGGATGTAGTACTTATCAAGATGCATCCCCTCACAAAGCTTCATGATTCTAGCTATAATAGTATTTATGCAGTGTGCAAAAAACATGAGCTAAACATAGAAACTTAACCAAGAAAGTACCACTAAGGTACATGTATAAAGTTAACCTTCCCTCAGCTCCCTCCCCTCCTCCACAGAGGCTAGGTGCTGTGAGACCCACTCCAAACAGTTGCTGAGGCCCTAAGAAGAAAGAATTGTTGAGATTCAGTGAGGCTGTACATATGTATATGGTTTTATCAGTGTGGCTGCCAATGCTGGAAGTAGTACAATAAACTTACATAACATATACTTCAGAGATCACTGTAAACAGCACATTATGATCCTACCCTGTGTTTAATAGTCCCCTATATTGGGACTTAACACATTAAACCAACAGAGAGAGAGAGAGAGAGAGAGAGAGGCCTTCGGACATTTTAATATATAAAAATAATGTTTTTTCTTTATTATCCTAAATGTAAGTCATCCACTAAGTTTTATCAAGGAACTTACTCAAAATAAGTTTGTATAGCCACAATGACCTTGACCTTTGACCTCAAAATTAAAAGACCTCTTCCATACCTTACATGCAAGCCCTCCACAAACTTTGGTCAACGTAGTCTAGAACTAAATTTTTGTTCATGACAAAAGATATTGGGTAAATACACTAGCCTTAACTTGACAAATAAGTATGGTCATGGTATAGGATGTTAACTTCAATCTTCAGAGTAGTAAAAAAAAGTCTACACATAGGTAAAGTGAAAATGTTTTATTTTAGAAAAAAAAAATAGATAAATATATTGGCATGGTAATAAAACTGGGACAATTTGATATAGAACATGAGCTGTAACATGGAGTGATACCATTTAAGGTATATTGATATAGAACATGAGCTGTAACATGGAGTGATACCATTTAAGGTATATTGATATAGAACATGAGCTCTAACATGGAGTGATACCATTTAAGGTATATTGATATAGAACATGAGCTGTAACATGGAGTGATACCATTTAAGGTATATTGATATAGAACATGAGCTCTAACATGGAGTGATACCATTTAAGGTATATTGATATAGAACATGAGCTGTAACATGGAGTGATACCATTTAAGGTGATACCATTTAAGGTATATTGATATAGAATATGAGATATAACATGGAGTGATACCATTTAAGGTATATTGATATAGAACATGAGCTGTAACATGGAGTGATACCATTTAAGGTATATTGATATAGAACATGAGCTGTAACATGGAGTGATACCATTTAAGGTATATTGATATAGAATATGAGATATAACATGGAGCGATACCATTTAAGGTATATTGATATAGAACATGAGCTCTAACATGGAGTGATACCATTTAAGGTATATTGATATAGAACATGAGCTGTAACATGGAGTGATACCATTTAAGGTATATTGATATAGAACATGAGCTGTAACATGGAGTGATACCATTTAAGGTATATTGATATAGAATATGAGATGTAACATGGAGTGATACCATTTAATGTATATTGATATAGAACATGAGCTGTAACATGGAGTGATACCATTTAAGGTATATTGATATAGAACATGAGCTGTAACATGGAGTGATACCATTTAAGGTATAATGATATAGAATATGAGATATAACATAGAGTGATACCATTTAAGGTATAATGATATAGAATATGAGATATAACATGGAGTGATACCATTTAAGGTATATTGATATAGAACATGAGCTATAACATGGAGTGATACCATTTAAGGTATAATTATATAGAATATGAGATATAACATGGAATGACATCATTTAATGTATATGATATTCTATAGACTAGTTATGCTATATTTCTTGTTTTGTTTGTTTGTTGTTTTTTTTCTCTATACATCATTGTGTACCAGGCTGACCACATGTGCTGAATTTTCCATATAATATGCATTTTTCACCATAACTATTGATATATGGTTGGATAATCCAAAGGTGCAGATTTTTTTCATGGTTCAAATTATGTTGTTAAACTTATCATTTCTTTCCAGTTCTTGAATCTAGAGGATATTTTTGAAGAATATATCTCTTGAAATTTAGAGTATTACAAAGTAAATGATGCATTATGGCAAATACCATGAAAATCATAGGTACCTTAAATTATTAGAACCAAAGTTAGTGATTTTCCTATGACTTTCATTCAAATGCCAATTGTCTTCCATGCCTGATTAAAAAAGTAAGGAATTTTATAAAACTTTGTGTGATCATTCAGATGTACTGGTAGAAAACAAGAGTCCATCAAAGGGACTGATGCTGTACTGGCTGAAAAAATGTCCAGGAATTCAAAGAAGGACTTTTCTTTTTTATTTAACTGCTGAGTGTTGAAACTATGTCTGATATTTTTGAGCAATAAGAAGATTTTCAAAATTAGTTGCTGTGTCAGCCATATTGGATGTAAGATTGGTACCATTTTCATTTAAGACCAACTAGACATCATGATAAGTCTTATGGCAAAACCCCATGTGAATATGACTATTCATTCAGCAGAAGTGGTGATAAAAAGATTTTCAAGATGTCTGCCATGGTGGCCATATTGGATGTCTATTAGCACCATTTTCATTTAGGACCAAGTAAACATCACGAAAAGTCCTTTGGTGAAAATCCAATGTGGATATGACCATCCATCTAGGAGGAGTAGCAACAACAAGATTTTCAAAATGGCCACCATGGCAGCCATACCAGAGGTCAGATCCATACCATTTTAATTTAGAACCAACTAGATATCATAAGGAGTCTTCTGGTAGAAGCCCCATGTCAATCTGCCTTTTTGATGAGCTGAAGTGTTGATAACAAAATTTGCAAGATGGCTGCCATGGTGACCATATTGGAAGCTAGATCAGCACCATTTTTATTTATG
Source organism: Margaritifera margaritifera (assembly GCA_029931535.1). Lineage (NCBI taxonomy): Eukaryota > Metazoa > Mollusca > Bivalvia > Unionida > Margaritiferidae > Margaritifera > Margaritifera margaritifera. The sequence continues at coordinate 471,845 of JAQPZY010000904.1, read as the reverse complement.
ATCAATTTGTCATCATAAGAAGTCTTCTGGTGAAAACACCATGCTGATATAACTTTCTGTTCAGGAGAGGCAATAACAAGATTTACAAAATGGTAGCCCATGGTGGCAATATTGGACGTAAGATCATCACCGTTTCCATTTAGGACCAAATAGACATGATAATTAGTCTTTCAGTGAAAACCCCATGTCAATATGACTTTTCAATCAGAAGCAGCGATAACAAGATTTTAAAGATTGCTGCTGTGGTGGCCATATGGGAGGTTTGTTCAGCACCAATTTTTCATATACTACTAACTAGACACATAAAAAGTCTTATGGTTAAAACCTCATGTCAATATGACCTTACATTCAGGAGGAGTACCGATAACAAGATTTTTAAGATGGCCACTGTGGTGGCCATAATGGATGTCTGAGAAGCACCATTTTCATTTAGGACCAACTAGACCATGGAATGAATATGTGTGTGTAAAGTTTCATGTCAACCATCCAAGTAGTTTAGGAGGATTAGCAATAACAAATGTGTGCTAATGGATGGATGAATGTTGGACAATGGACAATAGACCATTCCATAAGCTCTTCTAGTCTATGGCCAGTAAAGCTAAGAATATATATTTCATCTTATTTAAATAATAAAATTACTCAAAAGGAATGTCATAAAGCATAATAAAAATATTATAATAAAAACATGATTTAGCAGTTGATACACTGACTGTACATCAGTTACATACTCTAAAGGAATGTCATACAACATAATAAAAATATTATAATAAAAACATGATTTAGCAGTTGATACACTGACTGTACAACATTATTTAGCAGTTGATACACTGACTGTACAACATTATTTAGCAGTGGATACACGGACTGTACAACATTATTTTGCAGTTGATACACTGACTGTACAACATTATTTAGCAGTTGATACACTGACTGTACAACATTATTTAGCAGTTGATGCACTGACTGTACAACATTATTTAGCAGTTGATACACTGACTGTACAACATGATTTAGCAGTTGATGCACTGACTGTACAACATGATTTAGCAGTTGATACACTGACTGTACAACATGATTTAGCAGTTGATACACTGACCGTACATCAGTTACATATCTGTCCTTTAGAAGATCCTTTTTACAAAAATATTCTTTTTGGTTAAGTTAAGTTAAAGCAGAAGCAGATAAGAGAAATGGACAATAATTTGGTTTCTACAATATTTTTAAAAAAGTTCCGATTTCACATTTGAGTAAAAGTTTGGAAACAATATAACTGTCATTGGCAACAAGATTGTAAAGCTTAGATTGGTCTAAATGGTGTAGTATTCTTACTGTTGTATCTAACTATCTTACAGGAATTTTCATGCAAAAGTGACTAAGAAACTGAGCACAACACAAACCTGAAACCAGATCACTGGAGTATAACAAGCCACAGTGACCTAGTTATATTGTGATATTATTTTACAATATATATATATATATATATATATATATATATATATATATATATATATATATATATATATATATATATATACTTCAGAGGTATTAGTAGGTTTACATCCTATGCATTATCAATCCAATAGTGAAAAAAAAGGAAACAAATGGCACAAATGATATGCAAGCTTAATTTTGAGAAGGAAACTCTACAAATCCAATCTCATCATCCTGTGTAATGGGTATTTGGATCACTTTGGGTTTGTCTGCATCTAATATAAATCTCAGCCCCTCTCAGCTCATTTAAACAAATTGGTCAAATTCTTTGAAAGAAGAGGCTCCCTTTTTGTCAAGCCTTCCAATTATATAGTTAGAAAGTAAAAAAAAAAAACTTTAACATTGACCTTAATCTAGGGTGTGGACAGACATACAAACACATGGATGAACATGTATACAGATGCCAAAGTGCTATATCGAGCTTTTCCTCAAGCAACCTTGACAAAAAAATCAGATCTGCTACCACTTTAGTGTCTTTGTGCCCTATACCGTTTTCACAAAACATTGCTTATAGCAAGATCAGCAACATATAACCAGTATTGTACTGATGTGCTGTTTTATTCCATATATATTATTCAAGGCAAAAACTTACTGCAAATATGGGGTGTTTTCTCAAGATGGTGGTGTATTAGAAGCAATATTTTGTGAAAATGATATAGCACACCAACAACACTAAATCAGTAGCTATTTATCTTGGCTGGTTTTCATATCTGAGCTGCTTTGATTTCTTCAAAAGCTACATACAAAATGTGGGTCCAACATTCAGCAGCCATAACTCTACTAAATTAAGACATATAAAGCTGATAAACAAATTCTGCTGAGGCCATATCAGTAAAAACTGCAAATAAAATGTTCATGAAATTGAATAATATGGGAATTATTGTGCGGAAACAAAAGTGGGTAGGTTAAACAAGCAGGGGCCACAACTCTGCACAGTTGTTATCAATATAAATTTGGATTCTAAATTTGGTTCAAATCCTATAGGAATTAAGGGAGTTATTATGTAGAAAAGAAAGAGGGTTAGTCCAACAAACATGTTGGATAATCATGGGGCATAATTCTGCTAAATGGTAATGTAGAATGCTGACAAATAAACTCAGTTACGGTCCATACAAACTGCAGTCCATTTTGAACAGCTGCCTCCACCTCCTCCTCAACCTCCAATGGCCAGAGAGGATCCGTAACACCAACCTGTGGGAAACCACCAGCCAACTACCTATCCACCAAGAAATCTCCAAAAGGAAATGGGGGTGGATCGGGCATACACTAAGAAAGCTGCCAATCGACATCACTAGGCAGGCTCAAGAATGGAATCTTAAAGTCAAGAGAAAGGCAGGCAGACCAAGGAAGACCTGGTGCAGGTTCTTTGAGGAAGAGATCAAGGCTGCCAGAACAACATATACCGATTTGAAGAAGACAGCCCAGAACTAGGTCCACTAGAGAAGTGCAGTCAAGGCCCTATGCTCCCACGGGGGTGGAGAGGCATAAGAAGAAGAAGAATGGTCTAAACAAATATCATGATGCAAAACCATATTAGGTTGAAATCCAGTGATAATTAAGGGTGTTATGTGGAAATGAAAGTTGATGGATCTGACATAACTCCACAAAATTATGATGGAGGATGCTGACATTTGACCTCGGCCAAAATCAGATCAATATCAAGATGACCAATATTGAAATGTAAATCACTCTTTTACCATTCTGCTTGAGCGTGTTTATTTTTGCATGTTGCATGAAATTTATAGCATTATGCTGATAATTTTTATTGAGAACAACTTTGCCAAATCTCAGCTGAAATGAAGGAATACAAAGCAAAAAAACACCAAATTCTTTTAAATAACCCCATTCTAAAAAACAATTCAGTCAAATATTTACAGTGAGTCTCAGGGATACAAGTAATGATCAAGCCATCACTGCCCTATGTGATCCCTCTACCTGTTTGCTCTAGGATTCTACATAATTGCTTGGATCAGGGGATAATGAGTTAATTAAAATTATGTGAAAAATCATGAGTAATAAGAATAGACCTCTGCTTTCAAATATCATAAGATTTTCTGGAATTTTAAATGTTGGAAAACAAATTTAAATTGGTCTGTTTTGGGACCATGAATATAAATCTTCTATTTGCTCTAAATTTTTGCTGTTTTTAAAATAATGAAAGATGTATAAAAATAAAAAATGCACCCTGAGATTTAACTACATATAGAAATAATTCCTTCATATCGTACATTATATCCCCGTTATAAACACTGTCCATGGGAGCCATGGAGTAGAGTGCCTTATAGTGAGAATACCTTACAATGAAGTACACTATACATATAATTTTAGTATTACATAATTAAATTGGATCCAGGACCATAAACATGTTATAAGAAAGGGTATTATAGTGAGAATGCCTTACAATGAAGTACACTATACATATAATTTTAGTATTACATAATAACATTGGAGCCTGGACCATAAACATGTTATAAGAAAGGGTATCAGAGTGAGAATGCCTTATAATAAAGTACACTATACATATAATTTTAGTATTACATAATTAAATTGGATCCAGGACCATAAACATGTTATAAGAAAGGGTGTTATAGTGAGGGAGTGTTGTATATAAATTCTACATAGAACAGAATTCATGTAATTTTTTGTACCCTTTAATTTTTCATGCACAGTTCATCCATAAAAGTCATAATTATTATTTTGTACTAAAGTTTTTCATACATAGAAGTTTGTTTTATACTTGAACATTTTTAATTTTTCGTAGCAATGAAGTCTAAAATCTAAAGATCAACATGTTTGTTAATTAATGCATACGTATGAATATTGTATGAAAAACAGCAAAAGTAAAGTAGATCTTTACTGAAAATCCATTTTCTGTATCACTTAGATTTTGCTGTACATTTTTATGTATATTTATTTTAAGATTTTCTTTCCAATAACTGTGTAAAAAAACCGATACAAGCTATTTTCAATATAATGTACATTAAACTGAAAGAACAATACCTTTGGCCTTTTTGTACATTGAAATCATGAAGTATAGATATTTCCATTTAAATCATGAAGTATAGATATTTCCATTTAAATCATGAAGTATAGATATTTCCATTTAAATCATGAAGTATATATATTTCCATTTAAATCATCAAGTATAGATATTTCCATTTAAATCATCAAGTATAGATATTTCCATTTAAATCATCAAGTATAGATATTTCCATTTAAATCATCAAGTATATATATTTCCATTTAAATCATCAAGTATATATATTTCCATTTAAATCATCAAGTATATATATTTCCATTTAAATCATCAAGTATAGATATTTCCATTTAAATCATCAAGTATATATATTTCCATTTAAATCATCAAGTATAGATATTTCCAATCATGTTAAAATAATGCATGCCAGCATCCTTCATAAAGAGCTAAATTCAGATGAAGTGTTGACATTATTTACAGCATTTCATGTCTTTCAGTTTGCAAATCTTTATATAAATCATAATGAAATAGTTTCCATTATTATAAGTCAGTTAGTGCTTTATTTCACAAAAACGTGATGGTTCTGTACACACGAGTTTTGTGTTATAGAAATCAAAGCCCCTTGTAAGCGAAAACAATGAGGGCAACAATCAGGACCTAATGAACTTTCTTATATGTTATATTTGAGTGGTGACATTTTAGTATAAATATGTAAAGATTGTGCTATTTCATCTTGACAACAGTTCACTTCTACAGTCTCAAGCTTCTAGCCTTAAATACCGTAATGTCCCAAGATTAAATCATGCTTATTATAGAGCCCACATTATATCCTATCCTAGGTCTAACTTTATACAGTCCACATTATATCCCACCCTAGGTCTAACTTTATACAGCCCACATTATATCCTATCCTAGGTCTAACTTTATACTGCCCACATTATATCCTATCCTAGGTCCAACTTTATACAGTCCACATTATATCCTATCCTAGGTCTAACTTTATACAGTCCACATTATATCCTATCCTAGGTCTAACTTTATACAGCCCACATTATATCCTATCCTATCTCTAACTTTATGCAGCCCACGTTATATCCTATCCTAGGTCTAACTTTATACAGCCCACATTATATCCTATCCTAGGTCTAACTTTATACAGCCCACATTATATCCTGTCCTAGGTCTAACTTTAAAAAGCCCACATTATATCCTGTCCTAGGTCTAACTTTATACAGCCCACATTATATCCTATCCTAGGTCTAACTTTATACAGCCCACATTATATCCCATCCTAGGTCTAACTTTATACAGCCCACATTATATTGTATCCTAGGTCTAACTTTATACAGCCCACAGCATATCCCATCCTAGGTCTAACTTTATACAGCCCACAGCATATCCCATCCTAGGTCTAACTTTATACAGCCCACATTATATCCTATCCTAGGTCTAACTTTATACAGCCTACATTATATCCTGTCCTAGGTCTAACTTTATACAGTCCACATTATATCCTATCCTAGGTCTAACTTTATACAACCCACATTATATTGTATCCTAGGTCTAACTTTATACAGCCCACATTATATTGTATCCTAGGTCTAACTTTATACAGCCCACATTATATTGTATCCTAGGTCTAACTTTATACAGCCGACATTATATTGTATCCTTGGTCTAACTTTATACAGCCCACATTATATCCTGTCCTAGGTCTAACTTTAAAAAGCCCACATTATATCCTGTCCTAGGTCTAACTTTATACAGCCCACATTATATCCTATCCTAGGTCTAACTTTATACAGCCCACATTATATCCCATCCTAGGTCTAACTTTATACAGCCCACATTATATTGTATCCTAGGTCTAACTTTATTTAGCTCACATTATATTGTATCCTAGGTCTAACTTTATACAGCCCACATTATATTGTATCCTAGGTCTAACTTTATACAGCCCACATTATATTGTATCCTAGGTCTAACTTTATACAGCCCACATTATATCCTGTCCTAGGTCTAACTTTATACAGTCCACATTATATCCTATCCTAGGTCTAACTTCACATTATATCCTATCCTAGGTCTAACTTTATACAACCCACATTATATTGTATCCTAGGTCTAACTTTATACAGCCGACATTATTTTGTATCCTAGGTCTAACTTTATACAGCCCACATTATATTGTATCCTAGGTCTAACTTTATACAGTCCACATTATATTGTATCCTTGGTCTAACTTTATACAGCCCACATTATATCCTGTCTTAGGTCTAACTTTATACAGCCCACAGTATATCCTATCCTAGGTCTAACTTTATACAGTCCACATTATATCCTATCCTAGGTCTAACTTTATACAGTCCACATTATATCCTATCCTAGGTCTAACTTTATACAGCCCACATTATATCCTATCCTAGGTCTAACTTTATACAACCCACATTATATCCTATCCTAGGTCTAACTTTTAAAGCTATTAACACTGTTTACTAATCAATGTATTTTTTCTGAATTTGTCTTTTGGACATTTGCTGCTTGGTATATATCTTGAATCTGTTATTGTTTCATTTAACGATGTTTATCTATGATAATGTATACAGTGACACCTTTATACCTGCCCACAGTAGTGTTTAATCTTTCAATTAAAAGTAAAAACAATGCTTCACATGAGTAAAGATCAGTCCAAATGATGCCTAACTACAGGAAGTGTACATGCACTTACTAAAAAAGGGTAATCTTTGGTGGGAATATAGGTATCATTTTACTTGCAGAGAAAATAACACAGTATGATAATGATTATTCCTGGGATTTAAACTAAATGGAGTTTATATGGATATAAAAATTGTGAATATTTTAACATGAATTATATATGAGTGAAACTGAAGGAGTATGGTTTGCATTTTTTTGAACTTCCATTTACTATTTTATTACTGTTTTCTCTTTCACAAAAGCTTCAGCTAAATGGAGGCAGAAATAAACATTGAACAAAATGACAGGAATAGCTGAAATCCCTCTCCCATATCAGGGCATATTTTATTTGGATCATGAGGTGTAAGAATAACGAGCCCCTCAAAAAGAATTTACATGAATTCAAGATAAGACCATTTCTTCTTGCTAACTGCAGAGTACTGAAACCATCTCTACTAATCTTACACAGAAAGATTTTCAAATTAGCCACTGTGGCAGCCATATTGGATGTAGGATTGGCACCATTTTGATTTAGGACAAACTAGACACCATTAGAAGAATTTGGTGAAAACCCCATGTTGATATGACTATCAATTCTTGAGGATTAGTGACAACATTGTCAATATGTTCATTGTGGCAGCCATATTTGAGGTCAGATCAGCACCATTTTCTTTCAGGACTAACTAGATATTTAATACACTGTTTTAGTAAAACCCTGATGTTTATATTACCATTCATGCAGGAGGAGTAGTGATAACAAGACTTTCAAAATGACTGCTGTGGCAGCCATATTGGATGTCTGGGCAGCACCATTTCTATTTAGGACCAACTACACATCGTATGAAGTCCTCTGGTGAAAACCCCATGTTGATGTGACTTTCTGTTCAGGAGGAGTAGCAAAAACAATAGTTTTAAGATGGCTTCTGTGGTGGCCATATTGGAATAAAGATTGGTACCATTTTCATTTAGGAACAACTAGACATCATAAGAAGTCCTTTAGTGAAAACCCTATGTTGATATGACCTTCCATTCCAGATGAGTAGCGATAACAAGATTTTCAAAATGGCTGCTGTTATTGCCATATTGGATGTCTGAGCAGCACCATTTTTATTTAAGACCAACTAGACCTTGAGGTGAATGTGTGTGTAAAGTTTCATGTCAATTCTTCAAATAGTTTAGGAGAAGAAGCGATAACAAATTTGTGCTAATGAATGGACAAATGATGGACAACAGACGACGGATGACAGACAACAGGCCATCCCATAAGTTCTTCTGGTCTATGACCAGCAGAGCTAAAAATGTGATTATGGAATACCTATATCAGTGTCATAGTTATCCAATTTTGAACTGTATATGTTCCAATACACACATATATAAGCAAATTCAAACAATATATTGTACTTGACAATGCTGCTCTAGTGTAAATACATCCGATGCATGTGAATTTAATATTGACAATCATGTAGATACTTTTGAGTACTCCTCAATGTCATGACCTTTATTTTTTCATACACGATCATTTCCCCAGAATGATAATGAACATTTTTTTACAAATTAATTTGTATACTAAAAACAAGTATTTATTTTCATATGTAAAAAAATATTGGATAAAATACAGTAGTCAATATTAATTTACATAAATACAAAATAATAATCTATAACAGTTATTTTTTGATCATATCACACACATGATCCAAGCATGCCACATCATAGTATACACATAGTCCAAGCATGCTGCATCATATGAGTCCAAGTATGCCATATCATATCATGTACATAGTCCAAGCATGCCGAATCATATCATACACATAGTCCAAGCATGCCACATCATATCATACTCATAGTCCAAGCATGTCACATCATATCATACACATAGTCCAAGCATGCCACATCAGATCATACACATAGTCCAAGCATGCCACATCATATCAAACACATAGTCCAAGCATGCCACATCATATCATACACACAGTCCAAGCATGCCATATCATATCATACACATAGTCCAATCATGCCACATCATATCATACACATAATCCAAGCATGCCACATCATATCATACACATAGTCCAAGCATGCCACATCATATCAAACACATAGTCCAAGCATGCCACATCCTATCATACACACAGTCTAAGCATGCCATATCATATCATACACATAGTCCAATCATGCCACATCATATCATACACATAATCCAAGCATGCCACATCATATCATACACATAGTCCAAGCATGCCATATCATATCATACACATAGTCCAAGCATGCCACATCATATCATACACATAATCCAAGCATGCCACATCATATCATACACATAGTCCAAGCATGCCACATCATATCATACACATAGTCCAAGCATGCCACATCATATCATACACATAGTCCAAGCATGCCACATCATATCATACACACAGTCCAAGCATGCCACATCATATCATACACATAGTCCAAGCATGTCACATCATATCATACACATAGTCCAAGCATGTCACATCATATCATACACATAGTCCAAGCATGCCACATAGATTGTGAGGTTCCTAAGGACTCTCATGGAGGTTGTACCTGAAAATAGAAAAGCAAACAAAAGTTATAAAGAAAACTCAATGGAACATATTTCTCATCTATGTACAACATTACAGTGATGTAACTGTTTGCTTCACAGATGAAACAGGAACCCCAGTATGGCAAGGTACAAACTATAGACCTACAGTAATAGGATACCAAAGTCACAGTTGAATATATAAACTGACATAGAAGATAGATTATTTCAATAACTTTCACAAAAGATCTTTATATTGCGAATGTAGCTGTTGCCAGAAATGTGCTATTGTTACATTGTCATTTGTGGACAAAAATCAGATGAAAGTACATGCAGATATAGGAATTATGGCTACTTGACAATATGCATCATGGCATCATAAAGAAATCATATATAAAACAACACTAATTTTACAGCTCCAACTTCTCACTCACTGCATGTTTTTCCTATGTAAATCTGAGGACAACTTATTATCAGCATTCATCAATTTTCAATATTTTATGTTCAATTCATGTAAACATATATTGTACAATATATGAGTGTATTTGTATAGTTGTATTAATTACACTCTCAGTCTCATGTTCTTGTATACATTGTACAATATATGAGTGTATTTGTATAGCTGTATTAATTACACTCTCAGTCCCATGTCCTTGTATACATTGTACAATATATGAGTGTATTTGTATAGCTGTATTAATTACACTCTCAGTCTCATGTCCTTGTATACATTGTACAATATATGAGTGTATTTGTATAGCTCTATTAATTACACTCTCAGTCTCATGTCCTTGTATATATTGTACAATATATGAGTGTATTTGTATAGTTGTATTAATTACACTCTCAGTCTCATGTTATTGATTACATTGTACAATATATGAGTGTATTTGTATAGCTGTATTAATTACACTCTCAGTCTCATGTCCTTGTATACATTGTAAAATATATGAGTGTATTTGTATAGCTGTATTAATTACACTCTCAGTCTCATGTCCTTGTATACATTGTACAATATATGAGTGTATTTGTATAGCTGTATTAATTACACTCTCAGTCTCATGTCCTTGTATATATTGTACAATATATGAGTGTATTTGTATAGTTGTATTAATTACACTCTCAGTCTCATGTTATTGATTACATTGTACAATATATGAGTGTATTTGTATAGCTGTATTAATTACACTCTCAGTCTCATGTTATTGATTACATTGTACAATATATGAGTGTATTTGTATAGCTGTATTAATTACACTCTCAGTCTCATGTCCTTGTATACATTGTACAGTATATGAGTGTATTTGTATAGCTGTATTAATTACACTCTCAGTCTCATGTCCTTGTATATATTGTACAATATATGAGTGTATTTGTATAGTTGTATTAATTACACTCTCAGTCTCATGTCCTTGTATACATTGTACAATATATGAGTGTATTTGTATAGCTGTATTAATTACACTCTCAGTCTCATGTCCTTGTATATATTGTACAATATATGAGTGTATTTGTATAGTTGTATTAATTACACTCTAAATCTCATGTCCTTGTATACATTGTACAATATATGAGTGTATTTGTATAGTTGTATTAATTACACTCTCAGTCTCATGTTATTGATTACATTGTACAATATATGAGTGTATTTGTATAGCTGTATTAATTACACTCTCAGTCTCATGTCCTTATATACATTGTAAAATATATGAGTGTATTTGTATAGCTGTATTAATTACACTCTCAGTCTCATGTCCTTGTATACATTGTACAGTATATGAGTGTATTTGTATAGCTGTATTAATTACACTCTCAGTCTCATGTCCTTGTATATATTGTACAATATATGAGTGTATTTGTATAGTTGTATTAATTACACTCTAAGTCTCATGTCCTTGTATACATTGTACAATATATGAATGTATTTGTATATTAATTACACTCTCAGTCTCATGTCCTTGTATACATTGTACAATATATGAATGTATTTGTATATTAATTACACTCTCAGTCTCATGTCCTTGTATACATTGTACAATATATGAATGTATTTGTATATTAATTACACTCTCAGTCTCATGTCCTTGTATACATTGTACAATATATGAATGTATTTGTATATTAATTACACTCTCAGTCTCATGTCCTTGTATACAATATAGACAACATGCCTTTTACAACTGGTAACAATTACAGGACATGTCAGGGGTGGCTTTCCCTGGTAGGGGGATCCTCATACAAGGGAGGATTTATGTCTTTTTTAAAAATTTTTTATCAGAAGCATGAAATGGGGCAAATTATTTATCAAAAGCATAAAATGGGGCAAATTATTCATCAGAAAATGAAATGGCGCATATTAAATATCAGATACATGAAATGGGGCAAATTATTTACCAGAAACATGAAATGGGGCAAATTATGTATCAGAAACATGAAATGGGGAAAATTATTTATCAGAAAAATGAAATGGAGCAAATTATGTATCAGAAAAATGAAATAGGACAAATTATGTATCAGAAACATGAAATGGGGCAAATTAGTTATCAGAAACATGAAATGGGGCAAATTATGTATCAGAAACATGAAATGGGGCAAATTACTTAACAGAAACATGAAACGGGGCAAATGCATGTAACAAATGGATGCATAGTCAGATGGGGGCATAAATGGTCAAATGTCAAAAGTCATAAAAAATGTTTCAGAATCTGTAAAAAAAAGAAAAAATTATGCAGACCAACCTCTAAATCCATATCCATGGTAAGATCAGAGAAATCCACAACTGAAAAATAATTGCAAATGAAAGTAATCCCCACATTACAACTACTACTACTAATACTACAGAGATCCCTCATTATAAAGTCCCTCAGTATACCACTGTCCCTCTTATAGCACAGGTGTGTCTTTAGTTTCTATTCAACTTAATTATTAAAAATGAAAAATAAAATTTCTGAGTTCTGATATCACAAATTGCATGACTTGTTCATGATCTTTCTTTTCAGATATGATTAATCCTGATAGTGGGAATGCATTGCTAAATGCTTTTCATCATGTGCAGAAAACAGGCAATGCAATTAGACAAATTTTAACATTGTATGGTGCGACAGAATGAACACTTCATTCCAGGATACATAATCCTACATTCTTTGAGTGGAAAGTAGTCATCCAATCACCTTTTCTGCAGCTGAGAAATCAATATTGGCTGAGCACTGCAAGAAAATGGCCAAATATGGTTATGGGTACTGCAATTGGCAAGTTATTGACATGGCAGCAAACAATGATAAGGCCACTGGCACCACAGTTAAAGGCATAAGGATTGGTACTATGGATTTTTAAAGAGATTTCCTAACTTGACAGTGCAGAGGCCAAAAAAAAAAAAGAGAAATATTCACAGAGTTTGCAGTACCAATGAATTGAACATCAATAACTATTTTAAGGAATTTGAAAATTGTTTAGAAAAGTATGAGCTGAAAAATAAACCTCAATAAGTATGGGGTGTGGATGAGACTGGGATAACACTAGATCACACCCTAGTCACAATAGTCACAGCTAGATCGGGATAACACAAGATCACACCCCACCCAAAATAGTCACAGCCACTCTGGGATAACACTAGATCACACCCCACCCAAAATAGTCACAGCTAGACTGGGATAACACTAGATCACACCCCACCCAAAATAGTCACAGTCAGAAGCAATACGTCTTTTGCAGTAACTGCTGGTGAAATTACCATAACAGCAGTGATTGTGTCAAGCATCATTCTAATAATCAGATCATGTCTCTTATTGTATGATGGACATTCAACCCATATTACATTAAATCTGATTGAAAAGGCTGACTACAATAATATTGCTATCTTTGCTTTGCCACCTCATAGCAGTCATCAGTAACAACCACTTAATGTTGAGATTTTTAGCTCCTTTAAGTCTGCTTTGCCTACAGAATGCTATGAATTATCACATTCAGAAGTTGGGCATGAAATCACAAGGCATGACCTGCCAAAGTTAATATGAAGTGCCTATTTCTCCGCTGTCACTGTTCCCAATCTAATGAGTGCCTGTCATAAGATGGGGACTACTTTTTGATCCCCATGGAGTGTCACAAAAGTCCATGGAAACAACACAAGAAGAAACTCCTAAATCTAGGAAATGTGAGAAATATCAATCTGCTTCTAACCAGCGTTGAGGACAAATTGAACTCTTTGTTAAATGTGTGTCATGAAATAAAAAGGAAGTATATTATTCCAGTTTGTGGTACTTCAATTACTGAAGCAGAATGTATGCAGAAGATCCGTAAGCCCCAACCTACTGTACAACTAAGGAAAATGAACAAATGAAGGGAACAAAGTGAAAACATCATGAACGGTCTAATAAAAAAATAAAAAATCAGCATGTAGAAACAAAATAAAATCAGATGGGAAGAAAATCATTGGTAGAAAGAGAGAAAAAGAAATGTGTATTGCCATGAAGTAACTGACAGTCAAGAGTCAATATCAGTTACTAACAGAAAAGAATGCATGACATTTTATGATAGTGCCACATATGATAATGATGCAAATGATGATGAGGTCTGTTGCGTGTGCAATTCATTTTCACTGCAAAGGTTTGGAAAACCTGTAAGCTTTGAGATACTGAATTGGGCAAATTGTGATAGTTGTGATGGCTGGGTTCATCTCATATACTATATGCATGTGACATCTGCTGCCCATTGGGATCATTTAATTTGTCCCATTCACAGTTAATTCCTTTAATGATGTCTTAATTGTCATTTGCTCATATTTAAGATGTCCAGATTTATACAATCTTGAACTTCTACTAAAATTTACTTTTTTCATCAGTATAGTCTACATAACATCTCTTTCCATTTAGTGACATCATTACCATGACTTTTCTAAAACAGACTATGAAACTGACCTGGCTCTGCAGCTGACTGCTGATGGAAATAGGCAAAACTAACATTTCCACAGCCAGATAGATAAATATTAAATCCTTTTCAAGGACACGTGCCAAAAAGGCTGACAAATCATGGGTCATGGAAACAAATGGGTAGTATCTCATGGGTCCAGAACAAGTATTATGTTCCACATAATTTTGATGGGACAATGGCCACTTTTCAAATGGTAAGATGCATAGTGTTTCATGGCACTTCAGCACAATCCTGGCTATATAGTGACAGCATTGATTAAATGTAATGACCTTACCAATGTCAGCTGGAAACTGATGAATTTTCATGCCACCAGCTTTCAGTTAATTGTTATTATCCTATATCTGAACGACGCAATACCATACTGTTCTCAGTTGGGTGCACGTTCTAGTCAAGCAAATAGAATAATCTGGAGTTGGGATGACCAAAATAAAGTATATGCACTGTGCACTTAAGAAATTAATACTTGGGTAAATTTTCTGACACAAAGCATGGTGCCATAATGTATCTCTTTCTTTCACTAGTGTTAAAATATGAAAATGAGAACCCATATTCTCTTTCTTTAGCTCACGCTTTAATTTTTTTGTCTCCACTTGCCAGTAAGAAGTAAGAAAAATTACACCAAAATTAGTGGAACATTTTGGCGCCATTGTGATGGCGTGCATATTTTTGTGAGTTGGTGCCTTTGAGAATTACATGTTTAATTTTGGACAAAACGTTTTATAGTGTCTTAGAATGGGCATAAACACTTTTTGTTTGAGGATTTAAGAACCTTCCTAGTAGTTTATTGTCGAACATTTCTATATCACTGGCTCCACTGATGCGCTTTTAAAACTAATTTTGCGACGGTAGGTTGTTATGCTCTAATTTTATGTTAAAGAAACAACATAATTTTTAAACACAATCAAGCCCCTAATTAATAATGCAACACACAACTTGAATAAACATCATTATGAACAATCTGAACTTCTCAAATAAACAGTTTCGTATTTAATTGTTTTTATAAATACCATACTAATATTTTGTTTTGGGAATAGTCTCGTCCCTTTTGTGATAATCTGTTCCCCCAGTATGCAAAGAACCATCCAGAAAGCTTAAAAAGGAAGAGAATAAATATTCCAGATTATGATAAAGCAGAAAATAGTTTATTCCTGTTTTAACTTTTACTTAATTTCAAATAAAGTTTTAAGTGCTTCAGAAAATTTGAACCTTTCAAAAATTATTTTTTTGGCTTATATAACCGATGTAATTATATTTTGTGCGTTTGAAAGATATATGGTCCTATAAACCAGGGACAAAATGCTTCAAAATTAATTATACGAGTTATGACGTATTTTGTTCTTCTTTGGTTAAGTTTCGGGGTGGGCCTGATCTAATTTTCTCCTTGGATACTTTATGTCTGCTTAATTTATAATAACTGGTAATGAACCTCTAAACATGAGCTTTTCTGGTAGCAAACTACATATGATATGTCTTCAGGAAAATGTTAGAAAAAGACTATATCAGTATTTGCGTAGTTATCTTGATAAAATGTAGCATTTTAAGCGACATACTTGACATAATTTAACACACCGATCTACGTATGCATTTGGCTTATCCTCAAAGCTATATATTCTCCAAAAGCGAATGTTAAACTTGTATAATACATGTTTTTTGACTATTTAAGATGATTGTCTTACCACTGAAATGCACACAAATCGCCCAGTTCAGCCAATACATTTATTTATAATTTCCGGTGTTGCAGATTAAGAATAGTGTTGAATACAGTCAGGGGCGTAGTATACGTGGAAAAGAGGTCCACTTTCATATAGATGGAACATGTGTAGAGTTTAGCATGATAA
Organism: Margaritifera margaritifera; assembly: GCA_029931535.1. Classification (NCBI taxonomy): domain Eukaryota; kingdom Metazoa; phylum Mollusca; class Bivalvia; order Unionida; family Margaritiferidae; genus Margaritifera; species Margaritifera margaritifera. The sequence continues at coordinate 455,371 of JAQPZY010000904.1, read as the reverse complement.
TCATACAAATCATCTGAGAGTGACACTTGGGTAGCGAGTACACGTGCTTTAAATTGTATTTCGTCAACTCTCAGGGTGTTTATGAGTGGGCTGTTTATTAAGTTGAATACTCTATACTGATCTACATTATCGTCTTTCTAGCATCGTGATAAGCGTGCATAAAAACAACGCTTTGGAAATCAAACTAGCTTATCTACATGCAAACCCAGCTGTCAGACGACACGGTCCCCCATTCCATCCCCCGACCCAGCTTGTTCTTGATTTTGCTGAACATTTTTGCAAATTTGTTTCTTCACATGAAGAGAGCAAAATTTATGTCCTGACTTTTATGTCGACACATTTTGCTAGGGAATGCGGTTTTAGCTTATATATGCACTTTTCACTTATGTTAACTCGGGTTATGACTGCAAAACTTAATGAGTCTTAACTTTAAAATCTAAGATACTAATTTTATTGCTGTCAGAAATTCACGAAGGCATCGTTGTTGGTATTATTGTTATTTTAAATTATCATAACATACTTAAAAAGTCTAAAAATGCTACCTTTATTTGCTGTAAGAAATTTAAGTATGCAGTATTGTTTTTTATTTTTAAAAATAACTTTTTAAAATTTAAATTATAGTAACAGCTTATCTAAAAGCAATTGATAAAACATAAACTAATTTAATACAAAATAAGCAAACTAAGTTGACTAATCATATAAATAAATGCAAAACTAATGCATCTACACATATAATGTTATGTACGGATAATTTGCACTTTAAAGTAGAATTTATAGTCGTGTTTAATCCTGCAACCAATTGTATTACCACTGGAAACGCATACTTTCATTCTTGGCATCACAGTTGCAGTAATAACCGTAATTACGCTGTTCAATCCATCCCTGACACGTAGAACACTGAAACAGAAAGGGGAAAGTGCAGAAATACAGCGAAATAACAATTTCTAAAACAATGCTCAAGTAAGTCCCATATCGCTCAAGTGGCCTGTTTTATATCTCAATACTATTCAAGTACCCACTTACCTACGCCGGCTCACTTAACACACACACACACGCTCGCATATATATATATATATATATATATATATATATATATATATATATATATATATATATATATATATATAATTTTCTGTCTTTCTGTAAACACTAGCATGCACACACACACACACACACATATATATATATAATTTCTGTATTTCTGTAAACATCTTTCTCATTCTAAACTCTTGTTGAAATAAGATCGCCTCATTACTATGCCGAATGCCATGTGATACTATGATAATAACATATCTTTTCCACGAACATTATACACAGATATTCAAACCATATTTTAAATTAATATTTGTGATCTATTCATTTATTGATGTGCAATTGTAATCACCTTCAAATCTCTTAAATGAAAGAATCATATCGCCATCATTAGAAAACGCTAATTACACATAATGTTTTAACAGCATATATGGAAACATTTTATCTTCATAACTGTACCTAACAACCAGTTCTACTTCAGTATTTGAAATTTGCAATTTTAACTCGCGCCAAGTGGTGAACGAAACACGCATTAAATTCGTTTGGCTTACTGATACTCGAATTCATGCACGTCTATGGCGATTGCCAGTGTAGCCGCAAAATTAAAGGAGGTAATCAAATTGCATGTGCCGAAACATCCGATTTATCCATGAAATTAAACTTAGGTGAGGTAATTTGGATCCAATATTTTTGTGTAAGTATGAAGATTACTGAAATATATTCGATTCATGTTTTCAACTAGTGTGTGCAATCTATTGATTTTTTTTATTTTATTTGAATAAAAACACAGCGATGTTGAACCGTGATGTTAAAACGTAAGTACACATTATCTTCTAAGCACATTACATTTGAGAAGTGCTCATACGGACCGTTCAGCATTTAAATATTGCACCTGCTTGTGTACGTTTTGCAAGGATGTAAGATCAATATGAATGAGCTTTAATTTAATGGCCATCTACTTAGGAAATGGTAGGGGATCTAAATTTTACTATACTGTTAAAAGACACGTGTTTGCATTTGATTAGTCATATATATATATATATATATATATATATATATATATATATATATATATATATATATATATATATATATATAATTCATTCAATGCCTGACAATATTCATTACTAGACAAAGCACCGTACTTAAACGAAAAATGAACTTCTAATTTAAGCAATCTTTGCATAATGCATTGAAACGAAACAGTATCGGCTTCAAGAGATGGTGCAATGTCCAAACTTATAGACGCAGTAATCAAGGCATTTTGTTACATGGTTGAATTCGGATTGTGCAGAGACGTTTCGATTTGAAATAGGTCAAATCATTTCATCCTCATTGAGTATATTAGAATGTACTTCTAATTTAAGCAATCTTTGCATAATGCATTGAAACTAAACAGTATCGGCATCAAGAGATGGTGCAATGTCCAAACTTAAAGACTCAGTAATCAAGGCATTTTTTACATGGTTGAAGCCAGTTTAGAATTCGGATTGTGCAGAGATGTTTCGATTTGAAATAGGTCAAATCATTTCATCCTCATTGAGTATATTAGAGAATATAAAAACAATGATATAACATTACCTCTTGATGAAATCCTATCGTGACATACACAATATAAGGAAGAACTTTAATAGTTTTAAAAAGGATCAATATATTGCAAAGCTTGAATTCAAACTCAATAGAAAATCATGAGAGTTTGTTTAATTCACCTCTGTACGACCACTTTTAGGGTAGTGTGATATTACTTGGGATAACTGCACTAAGTATGAAAATAAGGAAACAAAACAAACTAAAATGTGGGTAAGACGCAACTAGGATGAAATGTAACATTTATTCTCAAATGTTCTATGGTAATCCTATTGGATACCTGCAAGCCATGTTTCCACAACATGCTAAGCAAATAAATAATATACAACTGTCTGTGACATCAACCTCCAGACACCTTTTTTCAGGACAAGCTTACATCAAAATTACTTTTACTCAAGTCTGTTGCTGAATGGAATCTCGTCCCTATAGATATTCGGAACAACCCTTCTACGTACATGTATTCTGGTAAGTTACACTTAAATAGGAACCAAGAACCAATGAAAATTACAAGCAAATTACGATCATGGTGAAGGAATAGCACATAGTTTACACGAAGAATTTCGACAAGTTTGTAACTATTCAAACGATGATCTCTTTAGACAGTATTTGTCATTGAAGAATAATTAACTGCTCAAAGGTGAACCAGAAACCGCAAAATGCGTTCATTTAGTGTGTATAAATATGTTATTAAAAGCAACTGTAGAATAAGAATACTGGCCCAATATATATACAATATTCGTTACTAATAGGCAACCTCTTGCAATCATTTAAGGTCAACTAGAAGATATTAAATGCGGTCCTAAAATTCATAATATAAACTAAAAGTGTTGTCTAGTCCTAGTCTGTATTCAGCCGTTCCTGCTATGATTCTCGTATGCGTATTGAGGTATTAAACATATATCATTCGAGTCGAAGTTACAAGTCCCTTATCCCCACCCTCCCCTCGGTCGGTACTACCATTTTCATATCTTTTGAAGTAGCATGCATCAACATGTTTCAATACTTAATAATTATCATTTAATGCTATTACAATATTGCATATGCAAGTTGTTTTGAACATGTCATTAGCTTGTATCACATTTTGCAATTATATGCATATTTTCATTCTTTGTTCATGTCAATCAAGTCACCGATTGAAACATTGTAATTCATTGTTGCACGGTAAGGTTTGCAAATAAATACTGCTTTAAAACAAACAGTAGATTTGATAAGTTACTGTCTATCCATAGACATCATAATCCATGCATGAATGTAGACAAATCTGGCTGCAAGTTATCCGTTTCGTGGTGGGAATATCAATCTATATACAATCAATCTATATATCTGTGAAATATTGTTGGCAGTGCGAGTCATGTAAATCAATATTTGCTCTGGCAAGCCAAATGCATAATAATTATTTAAAAAACCTGATCTAACGGATTTGTGAAATCCGTTAAACGACGTTTATCTTTGAAGGCAGGTTTTCTTTTTGCAGATCTAAAGATAAGTTTCCTTTATCAGATGATATTCCATGTATTTAATAGAAAAACCGTGGTTAGAACACGATATCGTAACTCTGATAAGAAAACCTGGTTTTTATCTTCGTATGGTAGGTTATAATTTGAAATATTGCATGGCTTGAGGCAACATATTTTTCTATGCCGATTGCAGAAAAATCAGGAAATCTTCAATTTGCTGCCGCTATAATATTTTTTCAAACAAGAACTTAGATTTTTTCTCTGAAAAAAAGTATTTCCTCGCCAAACGAGCGATATATTTTGTTATCTTTGGTTTTCCGATAAAAAGTAGCTGGTATATCAGTGAGAAAAAAAAACAGGTTTGAGAAATTACATATGATATCAGAGATATCTCTGAGTCAGTTGCTGGTATCTTTAATAAGAATTAGTCAATTTGCGATGGTAGGTACTGTATTTGCTTGATTGAAAAAGAAAATATCTTGGGGCGGCAGTCAGTCATTGAAGTTGCCCTCCCAAAATAAAGCAAGCTGTGTAGCTGACAGTTAAATTCTTTGATCAAGTTGCCAATCTTAATTTTAATACCGATGATACTAGGCAGTCAACATTACAGAATACATTTTCCAGCAAGAAGTTCTAATATTGAAGTCTGCTATAAAACCAATTAATTTGGCGGGTAATTTTAAACCCCAGTTAGATGACTAGCAGTGAGATGATTTTCCGGAAAAAAATAATATCTCTGCATTTATAAATTAAATTCTATGCATACCCCAGAGTCCGAATTGATAAACAAAATAATTATTACATAGTTAAAACCCATATGTAATATGCGAGATCCATATTGTATTTATATTGTGGTTCCTTTATTTTTTTTTCATTTCATTCTGTGTTAAGTTTATTGTAAAATAGTGCTCGACATTATTGAAATACTGTTATGTAAATGTAGTATTATGGGCCGATGGCCGACATCATGAAACAGCTATTGTCATTGTGATTAAATACTTTAAAAATTACAGATTAGCTCATAGTCTATTTATTAAAATATGACTGTTTTTCACACGAATGAAGACAGACATGAAAATTGCAGCAACATATGTTAAAGCTCAGGTAAAGCAGGACTTTCTCTACTTTCCTAGATGCACAAGCCAATGGCAATGAATTAATATAATGTAGTACTGTGTGATTCGTTTTATCAAGTGTTAAATTGGTAATAACTGCAATTCATATGAATCTTTGGTTTAAGCGAGCAATATAATTGGTTAAAATACCATTTGTAAACGAATAGTTGTTAATATCTTGTATTAAACTGTCCAATAAATCACGTTCCTTAAAAGGAAAGAAAATGGCGGCTAGTCACGGTATTTCATATAGTAGAGCGTCAAACGGTATTAAAAGGGTTTTGATATCCTCCAAGCCCTGACCAGAAAAAGGCACTTAGACTCGATTTCATCGGCATGATATAATAAATAGCATGCTGAAAGTATCATTGATAAACCAACCCAACTATGGAACCAACCAAACAACTATCGATTTTTGTGATCCATACACGTAATTGTTTCTTCTTAGAAACAACATGAAATCAAATCAAATGAACGATATAGGCCCATAAGTTCTCAATAGCGTGTGTATCATATCTATAATATATTGTGAGGATTGAATGCTAACTCTACCTTCTTAAGTCTGAATCGGACTCCTTTATGAGATGTCAAAAGCACTGCCTGCAGGTCCTTTGAAGTATTTCGTCATATCCACTGACCTGGAGATCATTATTAGCTGAATGTGAATTTATTGTGTAGGTGTGTGCGTGTGTGTGTTAGAGAGAGAGAGAGAGAGAGAGAGAGAGAGAGAGAGAGAGAGAGAGAGAGAGAGAGAGAAGTGTTAGAGAGAGAGAGAGAGAGCTTAAAGTTTTAAAGTTGCCTGGCTATCAAGATAAAAAGTCAAGCAGAAAAAACTGGTTTCTCCAAAATTATCCTTAAGTAGTTCAAGACTGGAATAATTAATTTTTGAAAAGATGCAACCATAATTTTCTACAGTTCTGAACAGCAGGCCCTCCTTCTTTTCGGTCGCTTTGATTATATTTTGTTATGAAAAATGGAGTTTCACTACTGATATTATCAATATACCTTTACAAAGAATGTCATATTTAACAATGGCAACAAGAAAGGAAAAGAAACATTGATAGCCTTAATATTCTTATTAAAGTTTTTGTCCTTTTTAATGTTAACTATCACACACCACAACTCAAACGGGTATATACACTTAGAAGGTGTCTTTTTGTCATAATCGCTACGTCGTAATCATGGCATGATCCAGATCAGTTGCAACATATTCGAATCTCTCTCTCTCTCTTCCTATGTGTGTGTATCTTTGTACAATACACAAATCCTGTAAAAATACTGCCATATTTGTATTCAGATTTGTGTTAAAGGTCCATTTCAAAAATAAATATTAGGCCCGAATTCTGACCAACTCTGACTTCTCCCAATGCAAGTATTAATGCGAGTAGACTCATTACGGCGTGTTCTAGAGAAAATCGCACGTACGATTTCCAATAAACTTCTGACGTGTAACAGACAACGTATCCATATTCTTAGTTTAAAAGTGATATGTAAACATATTTTTCTGTCATTTTGTATTTAAAGTTTGTGAATCAAACTTCGGTCAAAATCCTATGGATACTTCAGTCAGTAATATGGATTAGCGTAAGGAGCGGTGAAATTTATTCGATCCTAAAAACGCTGATTATTAAAGTGAGAGCATTCCTTCGCAGCAAGGGTTTCGTGGTCGGAGAGGAAGAGCAGAGAACAAGACACAATAGAACTAAACACAAAAAAGTAAATTAGTGTAGAACTGAGTTTTAAATAGTTTTACATTATTTAGGTTGAAGTATGTAATCTGTTTGATTCGGCAATTGACACTTTATAACACCAAGGGGAAGAAAAATAAAACAAAACTCTGAAGAAAAACAAATTAATACATGTTTATTGAATACTGTATTTAATTTAGGATATCTTATGTAATCTTTACATTATAGGCATATTGTTATGAAAAATTATATTGTTCTAAGCAAGCCATTTGTTTCTTTATCTTTCTCTCTCTGCCAATTCTTCTTCCTTCATGATTTTTTAATTCTTTCTTTACATTTTCTTTTAATAAATCAGACATATAATATTTGTGATCATGTGTAGTGGTACATCATGTATTATGTTTTATTAATTGCATATAGCAATTATAGATGTATTGTTCTGTTTCGCATTCAATCTATATTTGGCAAAACGTTCAACTGATGATAAATTATTTTTGAATAATTTTTCACTACTATAATATTAGTGATCACTTGGTAGCCTACCAAGTCATATTCACTGTATGATACCAAAACATTTTGTGGCTTCACATTGCTTTGTGGGTGTGGGTGGGTGTCCCTCACTCTCTCTCTCTCTCTCTCTCTCTCTGTTTTAATTTGTATTATTGAAACGTGTGTACGCTTAGTATATTTATATACAATAAGACGCATGGAGAATTTCAAAGGCTAATAAAGTTAGTAAAGGAGTTAATAATACTCGGTATGATGTTGTTCCATGTCTGTCTATTTCTCTTTGTTACCCAATCATTGCATACTTTGTATACATAGAATCCCTGATGTATAGAGTCTTCATCAATCTCGTTACATGTACATGTATAGGAATGTCATAGGATGTCATAATTGAAGACACACTTTATACATTTTCAGTTGTACACTTTTTATTTTTAATTGAAGAGCTGGTTACTGATTCAATGCAATCCTTGCCAATTGGTTGTAGCCCCTGCCCTCTTGAATAAATAAAACAAACTGTAAAGAAAAAGATGCACACTAAGGCATACTTTTTATGTCGTAGGTAAAACATTCTCCAGCAAACAAAAAGAAATGTAAAACATTCAGACTTTTGTCTGGCTGCGTCCTTTAATCGAGTGGCAGCGCCTTACGTATCTTGAATAAGGTTATTTCATATAACATCTGGCTTAAAATGCTCCTACACAATAATATATGATTCCCTCGTTAAAAATGTTGGTACGAAGAGTGCAAAAGAGATATTGACTATCATGAACAACATCTTTCCTGCGTAAAATGATAAAGGTCCATTTGATTTAGGATGCTACAATTCCCATTCGTGACATAAGGATGTTTAGCAAAAAACGGAAGTAACACTTTGACAAGTATAGAAATGAAGCACAAAGAATGCCAACCGAACTTTTCTGTAGTTTGGTGGAGAAAATACACACGTAAGTTGTGGTACAGAACCCTGCAGTAATTAAATAGTTTAATCAGATCGGTAAAACACACACTTCTGTTTATTTCCGCTGACTTCAAAAGCGTAATGAATTTCCTACCATAAATATTCATTTTTTGTTGTTGTTATTGGACGTATTTGATACGTTTTCAACATGAAATACGTTTTCAAGAAAAATCGCAGCACTGAATAGATGAATTTATGAGTACATTTTAAAATCAAGGTCTTGTAGCTCTATGATCCTTATTCTAGATAAAATTATTAGCTAGGAGTCTCAAATAAATCTTGGAATGCCTACATAAAACACTTTCGGAAAATCTGTGAAGACTTTCCCTTGAAAACACCAAATCGTCTATGCTATCCATAATTTGTGATAAGTGTATATGACCATATTGTTAACAAAATATGTCTGTTTCAATTCTTTTATTTTGCAACAGAATATAAAGTATAAAATGGTAGAGAGTAAGTTGTATACAAGATTTTGAATTATATATTCTTCTAGATAGCGATAGAAACAATTTATATTAAAAACATGACGAACTCGCAACATTCCGGAATAGAATGAAAACTGCAAGTTTTGTAGAGAAATAAAGCATATTTAATAAAACTATACCCCTAAGATAGACAATATAAAACTACACCCCTAAAATAGACAATATAAAACTACACCCCTAAAATAGACAATATAGAAACTTAAAAACTGTTGTGAGTCTAACTGTCCGACTTTGATCAAAGAACAATATAATGAAGATGTGAATAAACATTCGACTTTTACGTCGCAAAATACTAAATTTAAGAGAAGAGCTATCCGAATCGAAGAGGCACGTGAGTTTCCAAGAAAACAATGTATATGATGCGTAACTTTAAATCAATAAGTTATCACAGCAGAATTGTAAATAGGAGTGATTGCAGTAGTCACACCACTTTTATAATTTATATTCTAGTCTTCGGTAATAATGCTACGAGCTCATTGTAAATATACATATTTTCACAAACATTGCACCGAACAAGAACCAATACATTTGAAAAGCAAGAAAATATTAGTTTTCTTAACTGTGATGTTTTCATAGGATGATTTCAAGTAAAGATCAGAAACAAATTTCAATGTATGATAGATCCATAACTGAAAGACAAACACATACAAATTTTGCTGGATAAGTATTTATGAGATAATGAGTGTCTACCATCCATACACTAAAATACAAATCACTGGTATTATCAGAATTCTGTCAAAGATAGAAAATTGACGTCTTATATAGACTCTCAAACATGCTATAATTCGTGTGAAGAAGAAAATAAAACAAAAGCATCAACATTGAATGTTCGTTGTTTATGAGTTTCCATGAGACTATTTTCCCTACATGGTGTCCAAAAATTATGACTCGACATGCATTTGTGCCCATTCTTTCTTTCCTCTTTCCCAAGATGGCAGGAATGGCATGCAACTGTTAACTTTACTGCTCCCGTATTTTACAGGCCGGATATATACAGTTAACAAAATTAATAATGTATAGGCATGGATATTGTTGTGAAGGTGTAGAGTTGGTAATATGTTTTTTTTTTTTTTTTTTTTTGTAGTTTATAACATTCGACAGCCATGGAAATAATAACTTCTGGGCAGTACATAGGAGTTTTTAAAAAATATAATGTCGGGTTTAACATATATTCATATTCACAGTATTTTGACTGCCTTCCCTTTATTAGTCAGGCCTTTTCTTTCTTAAATTATATCCGAATACGTATGTATGTATGTATGTATGTATGTATGTATGTATGTATGTATGTATGTATGTATGTATGTATGTATGAGTGGATGTGTGTATGTAAGGATATATGTACGTATGTATGTATGTATGTATGTATGTATGTATGAGTGTATGTGTGTATGTAAGGATATATGTACGTATGTATGTATGCATGTATGTAAGTATATATGGATGACTGAGGAGATAAATGGTTGGAAGGATGGCTAGATGTATCAAGACTTCTCTCATATTTCAGGATTCGTTTACTACGAACTTTGAGTCATACTGATCAGTTTGGTCCGATCGCATTCGTATTACCAGAGTTGAATATACCAACAAACGCGTCCCCTTCATGGTTACTTTCCACCCCAATGCCCCAAACGTACAACAGATCATGCGGAAGCATTGTCACCAAATTGAATCCCTTGAACGTCTGAAAGGTATATTTCAAGAAGTTACTGTGGCTGCGTACCGTAGACCTAGCAATCTGAAGGACCATCTAGTATGTGCCAATGTCACTTTAAACAAGATCATAGATTCTGGAACGTATTGCTGCAAAGACAAACGTTGCCTAATTTGCAAACATATGCCTGACAACAAATCATTGAGAAGTCTGACGACAAGAGTTAGCTTTACTCTCAATCAGCATGTTGGCAAAACCGTTGATTTCAGAAAACAAATGAATTAACACAAGAACCACATTCGCAACAAAATCAACGCAAAACTTGCCAACCACTATAATTCGACTGGGCATTCAGTCGAGTCCCTGGAGATGCAACCGATTAATCTAACCGAGCGTGGACCGATATAGAACGCACACGTAATGAACGATACGGGGAACTTCAATTTAAAGCTCATCAGCAGTTCGGTCTAAATGAAAGAGTCTAAACTTCCTAATGCAATCTTATCAAAACTACAACTAGGCATCAGTTTATCAGACGTACGCATGTTTTGCGATAATGTTTACTCAACATAAATATTCCGCAACTCTTTACACGTATTATTATTATTATTATTATTATTATTATTATTTTAACTCTTGTCTACTACATTATGCTCTTGGCATATTTCCTTAGTCCTCCATGCATAACTTTACCGGGATATAGTATCTATTGTACAGTTTGTTGATGGCGTTGATTTTTCGCCATGCATTGTGTCCCACCTTTTTCGAAGCCTGGAATTAGGTAAAAACATATTGGTTCGCTGCGAGATGTGCATGATAATCCCTTCTTTGATTTTTGTTATACAACTTTGTTGGGCTGATGTATGTATAACATAGATAGGTAGGTTACGAATTTGTTTCTTCCTTTCTTCCATTTGTATCCTTTGTGTGTATATTTCCCGGTCATTCAAACGTGTAGGAGTCAAGAATGTTACTTGGCTTTTGTGTTTAATGTTTGTTATGTGGACGTAAATTGTTTCTTCCTCTGACAAAGAGCTTATTTAGTTGGAAACGTTGGGAAATTGTTTTGCATTTGTGCCGTTATAAGATTGTGTGTGAAGATCTATCTATCTATCGATCTATCTTATATGCATATATATATATATATATATATATATATATATATATATATATATTTACAAAGAGAGAGAGAGATAGACAGAGAGAGACACAGACATTTTAGTAGAGATTGCATGAAATTTTGCTAATAATTATGTAGAACGCTGAAGTACCCATTCGCGACAGAAATATATATAAAATAAAACGTTTAGAAAAATACACTTGAATAAGTACAAAAATGAACCACGAAGTATGAAAAGAACACTTTGTATATTCATTCAAGGCACACATGAAAATCAGAGTTGGTTTTCCTTTATGAGGAAGGCTGTTTTATCTTACTTCAAGTTGGTAGTGGTAGTTGTGGTAGTAACACTTTGAGGAGAAAGAATGATGACAATAATAATTGCAACATTATTTTCTATTAGTTATAATGTTGGAATGATGAGTATAATGATTGCAACATTATTATCTATTAATTATAATGTTGGAAGGTATGAAAAACATATTGTACCAGAAGAAGCGATTCTCATTAATAATTTGCAATTTGACTCTAAGCCAGTTTCAAAATAGATTTCATTCGATTTAAAACGTTACATTTTTTCGGTTTGCAGGCAACCAGTATCCAAGAATTTGTTAAAGGATCATTTTGATTATTTTTAATCAGCTGAATTGACATCTGAATCATTGAAGAGCATTTACTGAAGGAATCAAAGTTAGTTGCTAACGAATAGACTTCCAGTTATAGCACACCGATTTAGTCCCTTCACTCTCTGTCACTGTCTCTCTCTTTCTTATGCAGCGTGTCTTTGTTGAAAGGCTTCCCTTATTTGTTCTTCTCGAAAGCACTGACCTTCTGCATACATCAAACACTAATCTGTAGCATCCTTATAAATCTGTACTTTTTCCCATATCTAAAGTTTATACCTTGTAGTAGAGGTATTTCTCCACAGAATAATACTGATTATTTTCTCTGGTGTTCAAATCAAGTTTAATATATCCATCCAAATGCACTGTATCTCTCTATTACAGTTATTGCCTTTAATGTTATAATGCCTGTGGCCCTAGTATGCGTATATTTATGTGCGATATTGTTCATCATATTTACTTTGAACATATCTACTTTTGGAAAGAAAAGTGTAATCTTGGGCATGAATTAGGAATCGCGTACACAGTGAATTAGTTGAAAAGAATCATTCTCTTATTTACTAATAAACCATTAATTTACAGGCTATAATTCATAAAGCTTACGACATAATTATGCAATAAATACTACAGTTTTTAATATCTTGGCATGTTACGTAATATTTCTGTGCTGATTTGAATTAAGAGGATGCAAAGGTTGTGTTGTTAAATTTGTCACTCATTATTACACGACGACATTAACAGGTGTGAAAAGTTTCATCAACTATATAATGATAATGGGTTACCTATAACTACAGAGATATTTCATCATTTATGACTAGAGCCATCATATTTTTTCCGGATGAATTTAAGCGTCAGAGATATTTGTATGTTTTTATTGATTTCATACAGTATGATTTTTCTTGTTTACGTTAATTTCAACAAATATGCCCGAATACGAGCCTAAGTAAACCAATAACTGGAATAAAGTTATTATTGAAAAAAGGATATTGAATATAAGTATGGGTTTGGTTGTTTAAAATTATTCTACAGTGAAAACAGATTTGTTGTGTATTACGTCAATCGTAAATTAATAACTTCGAAATTTATAAGGGGTAAATTTTACTACAATGGATTTCAAGGCACACCACTGTCTTCAAGTTATGGATTTTGTCATCAATTCAGGATAACTGTGATAATTAAATTGAAACGATCTTTTAATGTGCAAGGGTACCACACTAAATTGAAAGAAAGATTTAATAAGTACTATATGAGTTTATCCACTGTCAAATGTTTCCAAATCTGCTGTGGTGGTATCCATCCTAAATGAACATGCCCTGTGGGATTATTTCGTAAGGATTCTATTTCCTCATCGAACTCCTGAGTTTTGTTGCGATACACAAAATCACTTTTCTCCATACCTTACACATTTCGACATATTATAGTATGTCAAATATTTGAAAACAACATTACTTGTGCATATTTTTAATTTTTTTTCTCTTCATTTTATTGGACGGAACGAACAAACTTCAGCTAGATCTTACACAAGCTTCACCTTTTTGTCCCAATTTTGGCAGAGTGCTTGAAATGATCAGGTATATTTACTTACTTAATGTCAGGATCAATGTTTATCGTCACTTACCATCTGAAATGAAGGAAAGTTTATAATTGCGCTGTATCATTATTCAGACGCACTTTACATATAAGTCCGACGAAACATATAGGTCTTTCATTATACAGACCAAAAATCAAAATACATGAAAGCGATGTTTTCAGAAAATATTGATAACAAAGTAATACAATGTTGAATAAACTAATATCGTGTCTAGCAAGTTTCAGATTTTATCTGTTACTTTTCATTTTTTGTGTGCATTTCCTGTACCAGCATTGAGTTATTTAACAATTCATTGGATTGAATGGTTTTCACACCAGGTCGCACACGTCCAAAACCTGTAATCTCGGACATGCTCCTGCGGGGCAAAGTGAGTTGTGTCAAGATGGCTGACAACGTGTCTGCCAAAATAAAGGACTCGCCTGCGGGGTTGTCTGACAAACACACTAAAAAGAAAACGCTAAGTGTAAGCACTGCTTCCAGTGTTTGTACTTTATCACAACTTGGGGAAAAAAGAACAAAATGAGACGATATCGTGCGCGGCATTTTCAGTCAGGGATGCGGCGCCTACAAAAATCAAATCCCATTTAAGAATGTGCTGATCAACAAATAGACGCCTTCACGGTATGCTCTGCAAAACAACGGGCGATTAAAACCGTACATATGCCATTTAGGTTAGATGGCAACAAAAGATGATGTTTCAACAATAGTCGATAGTTATGAAAGAAATATTCAATGTTATGGTCAGTTATAGCAAAAGGTTAACTCGCAACAACAAGGGGTTGAAGGCCGTGAGATCAAGCGTACTTGCCGTTACAAGCAGTCATGTGACAGCGTGTTGGATATTCATCCGATACGGATATGGATGGCGTTTTTTCCATGACGTCTGATAATATACAGCGCGATAACAGCAATTTTGGAGAACTTATTTCAGAACTAGCTAGCTGATCGTTAAAGACAAATGAATGCTTGCGATGATAGACATGATGGTGACGCCAAAGAAGGAAAAATAATGATGAAGGTATCCTTGACTCGATGATTGGCGCATTATTTGGTAAATGAGGACAATGTGGGCCGAGCTTTATCGCCAGCGGTTGTACAGTTACTTAATTCAGGGATGAGGACATTAATCGCATCTGATAATATCAAAGAACTGTTAAAAAAAATTCTGCGCCCTGCAAACTGTGACAAATGACAGTGCCCACGGTGAATCCAGAAGAGTTGGACAAACTTAAGGAAGGATAATAGAACGTCAGACCTTAAGCTACAACATTCAAAGCCGTCTAATCAAAGACTTCATTTTCGTGGTGAAAGCTATGAGCAAACTTGGCATTAACAAGCGTGCCACTCCTGTAAATAAGGAAAGTTTAACACTGGCAGCAAAGACTTTCCAGTTACAAAATTGTGCACACATTGCGTTATTTATACGTAGGAACGGGTTATTGAAGCCAGACCCCCAGTAATCGGTACACGCGACTATGCGCAACATCCTTACACTGATATTTTGTTAGGTGACAATTGAAAAACAAAAAAAATTCAAACATCAATGCTGCACAAAGACTTGGCTCAATATTTGTCCATAACGCACCTATCAGAAATTCGGGAATGGCAACATGTTTCGCTCCCATAGATCAAAAAAACTCATTCCTTTACATAAATCACAGAAGTGGTCTTTTTCAAGGGAAGCTCAGTCTCTGTTTTGGGAGAAGAGAGGGCTACTAAACTGTCTTAATTGAAATATCCCTAGCAGAACATTGGTCAAGTGAGAGAAAAGATCGAAACATTCATGTTCAGCTAACGCTGAATAATTTCGGAGCAGTGAAATATTTGAAAAGATAAGTGGGAGCCAAAAGTGTCCAAATGACTTGTGTAGTGAGTTCTGTTTTTGGTGAAAAAAATTTAATATCTGGATTTGTTTGTAGTCTTATATCGGAAATATGTAACGTTTCGGGCCGACAGCTTATCGCCTAAGCTTAGTGTGGATGGTGTATGGACACACAGGGGACATGGTTTTGCAAGCAAGTGTAAAGTCGTAGACACTCAACATATTCATATTGTTTGTAGCACGGCTTAATAAACGTTTTACTCGCTTGTGTGTCATATTTAACATATTCTTAGACATATGCCCTGCTTGTTTGTCTGATAAATTGAAAGAAACAACATAATACATATTGGCAGACTTGACTGTCTTTTTGTGGTAGACAACAGTGTAATTAAAAAAGCACATGTTTCTTACTGAACTATATCAGGATGGGTTGGAATAAACGGCATTAATTGAAGATCACTTTGCCTGTGTTGCGAAACGTTTTATGAAATTAGTTTTTCGTTCTAGGCCAGCTCTTCCTAGATATAGTTTCACTAAGAATGTAAATACTGTTTTAACAGATTTTGCGTCTTTGACCCCAGCGAGTTTTTGTCTCTTAAGGACTTGGACTTGACTCTCAAGGCAGCAATATTTTTGGCGTTACTCACTGGACAACGATGTCAATCTATACAGTTGATAGATTTTGAAAATGTTTTACTTGCTGATACTAATGTTAAGATTAGAATAGGTTATTACTCAGATCTACAAGACCAGGTAGACCCTAAGGCCAACATGTGTCTTAATGCATTTATATTATATAGCAGACTTTGTATTGCGTGAGTCTTGAAGGAGTATTTACATAGGACTAGCTTCCTCGGACCTTGCAATGATCACAGGCTGTTTATAAATTTTCAAGCACCTCATAAGAGTATTTGTATGGACTAGATTGCCTTCTGGATTAAGCTGATAATGACACATTCAGGAATTTATTTTTTCATTTCTACTCCCATAGAACCTGGTCTGTTTCATCTGCTGCAGGGTGAGTGCCATTGGACACCATTTAAAAACTGTCAGTTAGACATTAGAGTGTGGGTTTTGGAAATAGCATACATTACCGTGAAGCATGTTGATAGTTTTTTTTTAACAGCTATTTTGATTTCCAATGCTTTGGCATCCAGTGTGACAAACACTAAATGTACCGCACTTCCTTGAGAGTGCTTTTACTAGTATGTTTTTGGTTAACAGTATGCAGCCCTAGTACGGTAGTACGGGGTTCATTTGTTTAATTCCTCTAAATAAAGTGCATAACAAATCAATAGTTTTGCCTTTTCAGTACTATTGTACTCTCTCTCTCTCTCTCTCTCTCTCTCTCTCTCTCTCTCTCTATATATATATATATATAATAGTGTCTTGTCTTCGACACCATTTTTATCGTATCTGTGAGTCCGACAATCTTTCTCTCTCGCTCTCTCTCTCTCTCTCTCTCTCTCTCTCTCTCTCTCTCTCTCTCTCTATATATATATATATATATATATATATATATATATATATATATATATATATATATAATTGAATTTGTAGCTGTCAATATCGATACATTGTAGGATGAACAAACTAGAGAAACCACGACGGTAAAGGATAAAGCATGTAAACACTTAAATGAAGGGCGTAAAGGAAAGATATTAAGATGCTATGATGATACTCCAGATAGTATCGATTCTAAATTAATTTACATCATGGAGGATAAAGCACGAAGATACAGGAGGACGAGAATGACCTTTTGATGTGACCCTCCAGTAGGATATTCTTAAGTGGAATTGTCCAGTCGAGAAATATGTATTGAAGTGAATCATGCGTGCATAATATTCCAGAATTATCTTGCTCAAATAAAAAATGTACACTGCATGCCTACTGCTGTACATACTTAATAGTTAGATCAGGTCCTAATTACTTTTGATTGCTTAGTTAGTAGATCTTCCGAACCGGAATCCCAGGGACTCACTTCCCGCCCAGGCCATCCAGGGTAGCGAACTTAGCTCCAGTAATGTGCCGAAATTGCAGCTTAAAAAAAAAACAAAATACAAACAAACGATAAAACATTCAGCAAACGAGCTATTGAGGTTCGTGATTCTTACACGTAGATTCGTCTTTTTGTAAAACAAAACGTAATCAATACAATGAAACCTTTAGGTCTGGGTTTTTTTTAGACACTAGATCATATCAAAAATATATTGAGTGGATAAAAAGGGCAATGTTATCTTCTTAAATCTGAATAGAGGCTCCGGGTGATATTAGCGATGTCACGAGCACCGACTGCAGGTCTTTTGAAGATTTGAAGATGTTTGTTATTTCACATACAAACAGAACATTCTTAGCTGAACATGATTGTGTGTGTGTGTGTGTGTTGAGTATTTGTTTGTGTGTGTGTATGTGTGTGAGAGAGAGAGAGAGAGAGAGAGAGAGAGAGAGAGAGAGAGAGAGAGAGAGAGAGAGAGAGAGAGAGAGAGAGAGATTAAAGTTGCCGGGCTAATAAATTAGACAATCAGCTACGCTGACATGCTGGCTTTGAAAACAACTAGTAAAGACCGGCCTTTGTATATACAGTTTTCCCGACAATTCTGCTAAAATAGTACAAGATTAAAACAATTCATTTTCGAAAAGATGCGCCCATAATTTTGTACAGCTCTGACCTGCAAGCCTTCCTTATTTTCAATCTGTTTTATCAGAATTTTTTAGGTTTGTACTATTTGATATAAATATTTGATACCCTTAAGAATTTAAATAAAGTTTTCATCCTTTCTAATGTTAACTATCACACACTGCAACTCAGACGGGTATACACTCTTAGAAGGTGTCACTTTACATAATTGCAACGTCATAACCCTGACATGACCCAGTTCAATTGGAATATAGTCGAATCTAAATTATGTTTCTCTGTGTGTATGTGTTTGTGTATATGTGCATACACAGAGCCAATACAGTTACTTGTATGTTTTTATTCAGATCAGTGTTAGAAATCTATTCCGATGAAATTATAGGCCCGCATTCTGAACAAAGTTGACTTTTCACAAGATAAGGATTAACGTGAATACGGTGTTTACGGTGTATGTTAAATAGAAATCGTACGTAGAATTCGCATATTATTCCGACATCTAATAGGTAACGTATCCAACTATCAAAAGCTGGCTGTTTGGTTTAGGCACGATACTTGTATTAACATATATTAGATAGGTTTATTTCATTTTGTATTTACAACTTGTCAATTTAATTTTCGATGCTAAAACATTTAAAAATAATACTGTACAATAAGATTATCAAAGAGAGAATTAAAGACAAAATATTAAATTATATCATAATTGAATTGTAATAGTTTCATGATGAGAGTATGTATGTATGCATGTAATATGTTTGACTCGGTAAATTACAGTTTCTACCACGCCGAAGAAATCAATGTATGGAAGGAAGTGGTATGGCTTCAAATCTCTCTCTCTCTCTCTCTCTCTCTCTCTCTCTCTCTCTCTCTCTCTCTCTCTCTCTCTCTCTCTTGAAATTTGTATTTATCCAGCCATGTTTGTAAGGAAGCATATAATAATATGCATGTTGTTGTCTTCTTTGTCTATGCCTGTCTGTCTCACTCTCTCTCTGGAAACTGACTTACAGGCAATACAAGTCGAGTAAACGGTTCCTTGTGTATACTGATCTGTCTGCAACTCTCAACCTATGACAAGCTTCCACGTGGACTCACGTGGGATACAACCACAGATGCGCAAGTCTGTAAAAAGTTCCAGTGGGAAAAGTTATGGGGAATCCCGAAGAGGTTTCGGGCTTGGAAACAAGATCTGATGAGCCTGTCTTAAATTACCATTATGATACTACTACTTACGTTCGCTGAAATTCCCATTAATGAAAGAAGTATTTGCAGAAATGGGAACTAAAGGAACAGTTTCATAAATACAGAAAAGAAGCAAAATGAATCCCAGCCAAACGTTTATGTAGTAGCTGGTGAAAAAAGATTTACCGAAGGAAGGTGTGGCACAGAACATTGCAGTCGTTACAGATTTTTATCAGATCGGTAAAACACAGACTTCTGCTTACTTCCTCAGACTTCTAAAATATAACACATTTCCTACCAAATGTGGTCCTTTTTTGCTGTCCTATTTTTTTTTTTTTTTTTGTTGTTGTTGATATATCTGACATAACATTTATCATAGACGTAACACAATTCAGTTCCAAGAAATTCCAAGAAATATAGCAGTTCCCCGTGGATGGGTCTATGAGTACACATCAAAATCAAAGCCTTGTAGCTCCAGGGGTCAATATTCTAGAGTAAATCACCCATGAGTCTTTTTTTGTTGTACTTTTTGGATGTATCTGATCTAACATTTATCATAAACGTAACATGATTCTTTTTCAAGAAATATAGCAGCTCCACTTTGATGGGTCTATGAGTACACACCAAAATCAAAGCCTTGTATATCCAGGGTCAACATTCTAGGGTAAAACACCCAGTGGTCTCACATGTACCTTGAAGTTCCGATATTATACACAGTCGATAAAATTGCGAAGAATTTCCCACTGAAAGCACGAAATCTTCTCTGTCATCTATAATGTTTGGACCACGCTTTTAAGCAAAATATGTCTAGTTAAGTCGTTATACTTTTACGGAAAATAAAAGATGTAAAGTTGATAGGCTGTATAAAAGCTTAGTGCCTTTTCCAATAATATACCAAGACAGCCGACATGGGCAGGCATGGGCTTGAATCGAACCCGTGAGTCTTGGCTTATCAGTCCGATGCTTTACCATTTAGGCTACTGTATAAACGAGTGTGAATTATCTATTCTTCTAAACGGCGATAAACAACAGTTTACACTGAAAATAGTATGAAGTCTAAACGTTCAGGAATAGATTTCAAATACTTAGTTCTGTGGAGAAACAAAGGACACTCAATATAACTAGAATATACCACTAAATTAGACAGCATACAACTTGATGAGTTTTTGTTTCCCTCTGTCCGACTTCGGCGAAAGAACAGCAGAAAATGAAGACTTTGAAGGTTCAACAATATGTGTTACTTTCCAAGATATCTGTGCGAGTTATCAGACCACTATAAAAATATTTGCTTTGAGCCACTTAATTAATAGTTATTGAGAGAGAGAGAGAGAGAGAGAGAGAGAGAGAGAGAGAGAGAGAGAGAGAGAGAGAGAGAATTACAAATATACACCAAGCAGAGCGGAAAGTGCTATCTATGGAACATACAGAAGAATGCTTGATAGCATTAAGTGAATATTTGAATATGAAGATATAATATTATCATACAGGTTAGAGAATTTTTAAATTGTACTCTACGGAGATTCGAACCTGGGTCCTCGGGTTACAGCACCCATCGCCTTGCCTTGCACCAACCCCTATACCCCCTCGACCATGCACACATAACCATAAAAATGATGCTACAAAGTCGATGGTATAGGCATTCGTGCATAGCAGACACCCATATATCGATCCAGTAATTAATTCTCATCTAAGTACACAAACACTCCGGGATTCCTACGACAGAAATCAAAATATATATAGGATATTATAAAGAATTACAATTATACACCAAACAGAGCTGAAAGTGCTATTCATGGATCCTACAGAAGAATGCTTGATAAAATTAAGTCAATTTTTAAATATGAAGATATAATATTATCATACAGGCTAGACAATTTTCAAATCATACTCTACGGAGATTCGAACCCAGGTCCGCGATTTACGGTACCCATCGCCTTGCTTGCACCAAGATTGATGTTTCAAAGTCGCTGGTACACTGGCTCAAATCTCCGTAGTGTACGATTTGAAAAATAAGAAACGTTCAAGGGTCAGCAGACTTTTACTCTGAGATCAGTTGTTAACCGCTTGCGGTAAAGAGGTGTACCTCTTTTGGAGGTAAAAATCATTCACAAATATCTCTGACATGGCTACACAAGCAGACTATTTTGCCAAAGCTCGGGGAGGTACCCAGAATGTGGTCTCAAAAGACAATAAGTCAGGTGATAAAGGTAGACCAGAGACCGCGAGAACCCATTACACCTAGTGCTAATAAGGTGGAAGTTTTCAGTCTGGAAAGGGTGGTATCCATAAGAATAAACAATGCTACACATGTAAGGAGTGGGGCACATCTCGCCCGATTGTCCAGTACGAAGGGGTTTGTCCAGAGAGTAGCGAATAACGCGAGTAACGTATACGATTCCGCGGCAAATGCGCAGATCAGTCAGGATGTTATTCAGTCGATTGGCACTTGTCTTTTCCACGATGCGAGGGTACCTACAGCTACTAGTACTGCCAACGGTCAAGAAGTTACTGCGTTTCGCGATAACGGGAGTACGGGCGTCGTTGTAATGATGACCAAATGCTTGTTTGGAATACCCCGTGTATGTTGTTAGATCAAATGATTGATCACATTCCCGTCGCGAGAATAGAAATCGAGACACCTTTTCGGACCAGAACTGTCGAAGCACTGTGTATGGACAATCCCATATAAGGCTTAACAATTGGAAATATCGAGGTCTCCACACTCTTAATTATGTCACATTTTCCGCTTCCCATTATACAAATGGTCGAAACTAGGTCGCAGGCTCGGGTGGGGAAATAACCGCTGCGAAAACTGAAAGTTCCAGAAACCGTGACCAATATCTCCCGTGATGAATTTATGCGTGAGCAAGGGCATAACGCGTCATTGAGCGCGACTGTGGAGAAAATTGTGCTCGGTACCGTGAAATATTGTAAAGGCGAGGGAAGTTATAAATTTGTATGCATGAAAGGATTAATGTACAGGGAATTTACGATCTTGGATTCTTCCACCTTATTGTCCCACAGAAATTCAGGTTCCATGTAGTAGGAGTGGCACATGAATCCAGACCATTTTCCCACGCTACCGGTCGACATGGCCATAATCGCGCCCACTTAATATGCAGCTACAACGCACTGAATGGAATTCTGGCCCGTTATTGGTTGACTGAACATTAGATAATCAGTAGGCGTAGTACGTCATATTCGGTCGACCAATGAGAGGGCCGTATTCCATTCGGCTCGTTGCACTTACATATTAAGCGGGCGCAATCATGGCCATGTCACCGGTAGCGTGGGAAAATGGTCTTGCATTCCTTAAAGTTGTGGTAGTTAGTCAAACTTTGTATAGGAGTAAAAAGTCGAATGCCTGAGCTAAACATCGGTGCCAAATTTATTACGCCACGCGATGTGTAGCTCGAAATATCAGCGTCGATTCTTAAATAGGTTGCGCCTGAAAAGAGAGGTGTCCTCCCTTGTAGTATCATATAGTACATGTATGACTGATAGATAAGTTGTAAGCAACAATACGAGCCCCTGTGACTGAGGCAAGGTATAACAATCAGTAAGCTGTATTAAAGTATGGCAAACTGGTTATTGACGTCAGTGTCTTGTTTTTGATTCACATCTGAGCGGTCTGAAGTGTATGGTAAGACTCATACATTGTGTATTGATCTTGTAAATATTATGGCTTTCAAGTAGGGTACTAATATGACACTCAAGTAGGGTACTAATATGACACTCAAGTAGGGTACTAATACGACACTCAAGTAGGGTACTAATATAGCTCTCAAGTAGGGTACTAATAGGACTCAAGTAGGGTACTAATATGGCTCTACTATGGTAAGACTCATACATTTTATATTGATCATTTAAATAATATGGCTCTCAAGTAGGGTACTAATATGACTCTCAAGTAGGGTACTAATATGGCTCTCAAGTAGGGTACTAATATGACTCTCAAGTAGGGTACTAATATGGCTCTCAAGTAGGGTACTAATATGACTCTCAAGTAGGGTACTAATATGACTCAAGTAGGGTACTAATATGGCTCTCAAGTAGGGTACTAATATGGCTCTCAAGTAGGGTAATAATATGGCTCTACTATGTTAAGACTCATACAATTTCTATTGATCATTTAAATATTATGGCTCTCAAGTAGGGTACTAATATGACTCTACTATAGCAAGAATCGTACATTTTGTATTGCTCATTTAAATATTATGGCTCTGAACTAGGGTACTAATATGGCTCTCAAGTAGGGTTCTAATATGGCTCTAATATGGTAAGACTCATACATTTTGTACTGCTCATTTAAATATTATGCCTTTGAAGTAGGGTACTAATATGGCTCTCAAGTAGGATACTAATATGGCTCTACTATCTTAAGACTCATACATTTTGTATTGCTCATTTAAATATTATGGCTCTGAAGTAGGGTACTAATATGGCTTTCATGTAGGGTACTAATATGGCTCTCAAGTAGGGTACTAATATGGCTCTCATGTAGGGTACTAATATGACTCCCAAGTAGGGTTCTAATATGACTCTCAAGTAGGGTACTAATATAACTCTCAAGTAGAGTACTAATATGGCTCTCAAGTAGGGTACTAATATGACTTAGTAGGGTACTAGTATGGCACTCAAGTAGGGTACTAATATGGCTCACAAGTAGGGTACTAATATGACTCTCAAGTAGGGTACTAATATGACTCTCAAGTAGGGTACTAATATGACTCTCAAGTAGGGTACTAATATGGCTCTACTATGGTAAGACACATGCATTTTGTATTGCTCATTTAAAATATTATGGCTCTCAAGTAGGGTGCTAATATGACTCTCAAGTAGGGTACTAATATGGCTCTACTATGGTAAGACTCATACATTTTGTATTGCTCATTTAAATATTATAGCTCTGAACTAGGGTACTAATATGGCTCTCAAGTAGGGTACTAATATGGCTCTACTATGGTAAGACTCATACATTTTGTATTGCTCATTTAAATATTATAGCTCTGAACTAGGGTACTAATATGGCTCTCAAGTAGGGTACTAATATGGCTCTAATATGGTAAGACTCATACATTTTGTACAGCTCATTTAAATATTATGCCTTTGAAGTAGGGTCCTAATATGGCTCTCACGTAGGATACTAATATGGCTCTACTATCTTAAGACTCATACATTTTGTATTGCTCATTTAAATATTATGGCTCTGAAGTAGGGAACTAATATGGCTCTCAAGTAGGGTACTAATATGGCTCTCAAGTAGGGTACTAATATGGCTCTCATGTAGGGTACTAATATGACTCTCAAGTAGGGTTCTAATATGACTCTCAAGTAGGGTACTAATATGGCTCACAAGTAGGGTACTAATATGACTCTCAAGTAAGGTACTAATATGGCTCACAAGTAGGGTACTAATATGACTCTCAAGTAGGGTACTAATATGACTCTCAAGTAGGGTACTAATATGACTCTCAAGTAGGGTACTAATATGACTCTCAAGTAGGGTACTAATATGGCTCACAAGTAGGGTACTAATATGACTCTCAAGTAGGGTACTAACATGACTCTCAAGTAGGGTGCTAATATGACTCTCAAGTAGGGTACTAATATTACTCTCAAGTAGGGTACTAATATGGCTCTAGTATGGTAAGACTCATGCATTTTGTATTGCTCATTTAAAATATTATGGCTCTCAAGTAGGGTGTTAATATGACTCTCAAGTAGGGTACTAATATGGCTCTCAAGTAGGGTACTAATATGGCTCTCAAATAGGGTACTAATATGGCTCTACTATGGTAAGACTCATACATTTTGTATTGCTCATTTAAATATTATGGCTCTCATGTAGGGTACTAATATGGCTCTACTATGGTAAGATTCATACAATTTGTATTGCTCATTTAAATATTATGGCTCTCATGTAGGGTATTAGTATGGCTCTACTATCGTAAGACTCATACAATTTGTATTGCTCATTTAAAATATTATGGCTCTCAAGTAGGGTACTAATATGCCTCTCAAGTAGGGTACTAATATGGTTCTCAAGTAGGGTACTAATATGGCTCTCAAGTAGGCTACCAATATGGCTCTCAAGGAGGCTACTAATAAAACTCTACTATGGTAAGGCTCATACATTTTGTATTGCTCATTTAAATATTATGGCTCTCAAGTAGGGTACTAATATGGCTCTACTATGGTAAGACTCACACAATTTGTATTGCTCAGTTAAATATTATGGCTCTCAAGTAGGGTACTAATATGGCTCTACTATGGTAAGACTCATACAATTTGTATTGCTCAGTTCAATATTATGACTCTCAAGTAGGGTACTAATATGGCTCTACTATGGTAAGACTCATACAATTTGTATTGCTCTTTTAAATATTATGGCTCTCATGTAGGGTACTACTATGACACTCAAGTAGGGTACTAATATGACTCTCAAGTAGGGTACTAATATGACACTAAGTAGGGTACTAATATGACACTCAAGTAGGGTACTAATATGACACTCAGGTAAGGTACTAATATAGCTCTCAAGTAGGGTATTAATATGGCTCTACTATGGTAAGACTCATACAATTTGTATTGCTGATTTTAATATTATGGCTCTCATGTAGGGTACTAATATGACACTCATGTATTGTACTAATATGACTCTCAAGTAGGGTACTAATATTACACTAAGTAGTGTACTAATATGACACTCTTGTAGGGTACTAATATGACTCAAGTAGGGCGCTAATATGACTCTCAAGTAGGATACTAATATGGCTCTACTATGGTAAGACTCATACATTTTGTATTTCTCATTTAAATATTATCGCTCTCAAGTAGGGTACTAATATGACTCTCAATTAGGGTACTAATGTGGTTCTACTATGGTAAGACCCATACAATTTATATTGATCATTTAAATATTATGGCTCTCAAGTAGGGTACTAATATGGTGCTACTATGGTAAGACTCATACATTTTGTATTGCTCAGTTAAATATGATGGCTCTCAAGTAGGGTACTAATATGGCTCTCAAGTAGGGTACTAATATCACTCTCAAGTAGGGTACTAATATGGCTCTACTATGGTAAGACTCATACATTTTGTATTGATCATTTAAATATTATGGCTCTCATGTAGGGTACTAATATGACACTCAAGTAGGGTACTAATATGACTCTCAAGTAGGGTACTAATATAGCTCTACTATGGTAAGACTCATACAATTTGTATTGCTCATTTACATATTATGGCTCTCAAGTAGGGTACTAATATGACTCTCAAGTAGGGTACTAATATGACTCTACTAAGGTAAGACTCATACATTTTGTATTGCTTATTTAAATATTATGGCTCTCAAGTAGGGTACTAATATGACTCTCAAGTAGGGTACTAATATGACTCTACTAAGGTAAGACTCATACATTTTGTATTGCTCATTTAAATATTATGGCTCTCAAGTAGGGTACTAATATGACTCTCAAGTAGGGTACTAATAGGACTCTCAAGTAGGGTACTTATATGGCTCTACTATGGTAAGACTCATACATTTTGTATTGATCATTTAAATATTATGGCTTTCAAGTAGGGTACTAATATGACACTCATGTAGAGTACTAATATGACACTCAAGTAGGTACTAATATGACTCTCGAGTAGGGTAGTAATATGACTCTCATGTAGAGTAGTAATATCAGACTCAAGTAGGGTACTAATTGACACTCAAGTTGGTACTAATATGACTCAATTAGGGTACTAATATGGCTCTACTATGGTAAGACTCATACATTTTGTATTGCTCATTTAAATATTATGGCTCTCAAGTAGGGTACTAATATGGCTCTCAATTAGGTTAATAATGTGGCTCTACTATAGTAAGACCCATACAATTTATATTGCTCATTTAAATATTATGACTCTCAAGTAGAGTACTAATATGATGCTACTATGGTAAGACTCGTACATTTTGTATTGCTCATTTAAATATTATGGCTTTCAAATAGGTTACTAATATGGCTCTCAAGTAGGGTACTAATGTGACTCTCAAGTAGAGTACTAATATGATGCTACTATGGTAAGACTCATACATTTTGTATTGCTCATTTAAATATTATGGCTCTCAAGTAGGGTACATATATGGCTCTCAAGTAGGTTACTAATATGACTCTCAAGTAGGTTACTAATATGGCTCTCAAGTAGGGTACTAATATGGCTCTCAAGTAGGGTACTAATATGACTGTCAAGTAGGGTACTAATATGGCTCTCAAGTAGGGTACTAATATGGCTCTCAAGTAGGGTACTAATATGACTCTCAAGTAGGGTACTAATATGGCTGTTAAGTAGGTACTAATATGGCTCTCAAGTAGGGTACTAATATGACTCTAAAGTAGGGTACTAATATGGCTCTCAAGTAGGGTACTAATATGGCTCTCAAGTAGGGTACCAATATGACTGTCAAGTAGGGTACTAATATGGCTGTTAAGTAGGGTACTAATATGGCTCTCAAGTAGGGTAATACGGTGGCTCTCAAGTAGGGTACTAATATGGCTGTTAAGTAGGGTACTAATATGGCTCTCAAGTAGGGTAATAAGGTGGCTCTCAAGTAGGGTACTAATATGGCTCTCAAGTAGGGTACTAATATGACTAAAGTAGGGTACTAATATGGCTCTCAAGTAGGGTACTAATATGACTCAAGTAGGGTAATAATATGACTCTCAAGTAGATTTCTAATATGACTCACAGGTAAGGTACTAATATGGCTCTCAGGTAAGGTACTAATATGGCTCTCAGGTAGAGTACTAATTTGGCTCTACTATGGTAAGTCCCATATAATTTATATTGCTCATTTAAATATTATTGCTCACAAGTAGGGTACTAATATGACTCAAAGTATGGTCCTAGTATGACCCATACAAATGTATAAATTTAAGGCTCAAATGTAGGGATTAATTTGGTTCTGTATTCTTGTGTGGGTAGGTACCTACTCTACAACTATATATACATCTAATGGCATTCCAACACATATCCTGGGTTATGGCCCTCGAGTAGGGTTCTTTCCCTTGGTTCATAATTTGGAAACTTAAGATTCCTACCATATAGAAATAAATATACCCTAACAGGATACGAAAAGAGTCAATTTGCAGTATTTGTTAACTATACATCATGACTTGATGTTGTCAAAGCACTATTTGTAAGGCCAGGTGTCAGGTCAGTATCATTTTTGTGTGTCCAAACTGTCACCCAGAAGCTGTTATGTTGTTACAGATAATGGAATGAAACATTTCACCCTGTAAAGTCAGAGCTTGATGGTGTGTCATGTACCTATCAAGCGTATCAATAGCATGAACCTATCAGCAAAATTAAAATCACAT
This sequence comes from Margaritifera margaritifera, assembly GCA_029931535.1. Taxonomy (NCBI): domain Eukaryota; kingdom Metazoa; phylum Mollusca; class Bivalvia; order Unionida; family Margaritiferidae; genus Margaritifera; species Margaritifera margaritifera. The sequence goes on along the minus strand of JAQPZY010000904.1, from coordinate 426,544 downwards.
GTGAACCTTACTCACTTTTTATTTTAGAACTGTAACTATGAAGCCAATAAAATGGCAGTCTAATTAAATTATTAATTAAACTTATGCTTAAATCATAACTTCTGAATATGTAAGTTTTTTTCATGGTATTTTCATCAAGGTTAAAATCAAAGATCAACATTATCTATTTTTAGCTCTATTCATGTCATAGACCAGAAGAACTTATGAGATGGTCTTTTGTCTGTCATCCATCCGTCCATTAGCACAAGTTTGTTATAACTACACCTTCTTAACTACTTTGAGGATTGCCATGAAACTTGACACGTACATTCATCCCGTGGTCTAGTTGGTCCTAAATGAAAATTGTGCTTCTTGGGCATCCGATATTACCACCACAGGGGCTATCATGAAATTGTTTTTATTACTACTCCTCCTGAATGGGCTTTTTATTAAAAGACTTCTATGATGCCCTGTTGGTCTTAAATGAAAATGGTGCCGATCTGACATCCAGTACGGCCGCCACACAATGGCCATATTGATAATCTTGTTATTACTACTCCTCCTGAACTGATGGTCGTATCAACATGAGGTTTTCACTGAAAGACTTCTTATGATGTCCAGTTGGTCCTAAATGAAAACGGTGCTGATCTGACATCCAGTATAGCTGACACATCAGCCATCTTGAAAATCTTGCTATCACTACTTCTCCTAAATGGAAAATCATATTGACATGGTGTTTTCATCAGAAGACTTCTTATGATGTCAAGTTAGGCCTAAATGAAAATGGTGCCTATCTCATGTCTAATATGTCTGCCACAGTTACCAGCTTGAAAGTCTTGTTATCACTTAACTTCTCCTGAATGAATGATTATATCAATTATGGGGTATTCATTAAAAGACTTCTTTTAATGTTTTGTTGAAATCCAGTATGTGGCAATCTTGAAAATATTGCTTTTGCAACTCTTAAATAGAAAGTCATTTTGACATGGGGTTTTGATCACAGGAGTTCTTATGGTGTCTATAGTTGGGCCTAAATGAAAATGACTAACCTTCAATATGGCCACCATAATTCCCATCTTGAAAATATTGTTATGTCTACTCCTCCCAAATGGACAGCTATATCAACATTGGGTTTTCACCAGTAGACTTGTTATGTTACCTAATTGGACCTAAATGAAAATGGTGCCAATCATACATCCAAACTGGCTGTCTCAATGGCTGTCTTGAAAACCTCGTCACTTCTCACCCTGAATAGATGATCATTATGACATGGGGTTTTCACCAAAAGATTTGTAATTATATCTGCTTTGTCCTAATTGAAAATGGTGCCAATCTGACATCCAATATGTCTACACCACAGCAACTAATTTGAAAATCTTGTTATCACTGAAGACTATCAGAGATGGTTTCAACACTCAGCAGTTAAAAGGAAGAAATGGTCTTATCTTGAATTCCTGGAAATTCTTTTGGCCCAGTAGAGTGTCAGTCAATTCGAGGGACTCTGGTTTGTCAGGACTTTAGCTCAAACCTTTCAAGGATAGCAATAGTGAGATGAAACTTTGCATATTCATCCATCATGACCTAAGGTCACATGACATAACACACTTTTATGATCCAGTTTTCATGATCAATATCACTTTTCATGGTTGGATTGTAGTTCAGAAACTGTTTAAGTAAAGAAAATGAAATATTTTGAATGGTGTGTCCTGTATGGCTATCAATAGCCTATCTGCAAAGTAAGGTCACAGTCATCTCAAGGTGTATTGGATGTAACTTTAAAACCATTAAAAGTAGTTTTTATTTTTAAAAATGTTACAATTTTACATCTGGATTTTTTTGTGACTTACATTATCTTAGCCACAAGGTTATGGTCACATGCCAGTAAACATATTTCTCTTGCCAAGTCTTGAACTAAAACCTCATATTTTGATAGGCGAAACTGTATATACTCATATCCATGATGACCTGACACTGACTTGAAGGTCAAGGTACTGAACTTTTGTATCCAGACTGTGGCTCTGAAGCTGTTTAAGATTTTTGGGAAGTACGTATGTATGCTGATATAGAGAGTGTGTTGCATACCATGTCCTATGTCATTTCTCAAGGTCAAGGTCAAAACATGAACACCTCTGGTGCCATGTAACTCTAGTGTCATGTTAAATTATGACATAAACATTTTTGCATTTTTTACACCTGTTTAAAATCAGGCATGTTATATTAACCCATTGTCTGCCCATCGTTCTGTTAACATTTGCTTGTCCAGCCCATAACTAACAGCTGGTGAGATTTTCATGAAATTCTGCCAATGTATATATCATGATTAGATGGTGTATCACGTACCATAGGCAGGCCCCTGCCACAAGGTTAAGTACATGGCAAGGCAATGGAAAATGTAAGTATGTGATTTGGAGAATAATTTTTTTTTAACTACTAATAATATTTTAATGAAGCTATAACCAGTCATATATAATAACTTGGGAGTGTGTCACATATCATAACCATGACTCCAGTCTCAAGGTTAAGGTCACAGTTGGAGAAACTATATAAATCAGTGACATTTATCCATGTACAAGTTGCAAATTTTAACCGGTGAAGATATTTTCATGAAACTTTAGCGTGTTATATATCTGAACTTAACAGTATCTCATGTTTTCATTGTCATACCATCTGTCCCCAAGGTGAGGGTCAAAAACAAGGGAAGTCAGTGGCTTGTTTCTTTATCCAAGATGTCACTTTTTTAACCACGTCAAATATTTTCATGAAATTTTACCCAGCTCACACCTAATGATGCAGCTGGCATAGGTTTTTAGCTCAAAGATCAAGGTCATTGGTTCGCAAAAGGGCACAAGATGTGTGGTACTCTTGTTACTTAAAACCTCAAGGTTGTGGCTCATCTCATTGTTTTGGTGCCACCATCAAGATCAAAGTTGTTGACTTTGAGGGGTTATTCTTCAAGTTTTAACATCAACCCTTGTGATACTGATGCAAAATTTTGGGTGTTTTGAGTATGTGCATCTTAGCCGCCTTGTGAACATTTTATAAACTTTCTGTACATGCGGCTTTAGCATTATGGGTTTAATAATGGATAAAAGAGAAGGGCATGCAGACATGCCACTTTTCTGAAGATTTCAATTTAAATCAAACTTTATAAATAAAAGAAAAATCATGGGTGGGTGGGTGCATTTGATTTTGTTTTGAACCAGATTGAGTTTTCTTTTTTTCTCAAGATAATTAATTTTTTTCAACTAATATAATACATATAATAAGATCTGTCCACAAATCAGAACAAGAACTTTATTTTTTCAAACTAATTGTGGGCAGGATATTTTTTTAGAAAAACTCCAATGCACCCAACCACCAAAGAATTAAATGGACAGTCTCAGAGTTTAATGCAAGCTGGAAATAAAATCTATGAACCTAGTTTAACCTGTAAATTGCTGTTATTTTATACTTTTAGTTGAATGTGAGCCTAGTGAGCCATCTCATGCCCACTTGGGCCTCTTATACTTACTTGATTTTTTTAAAAGTATGTTTCATTAACCCCTATACAATTCACTTTATTTGTTGAAAAGACGACAACCTTTGAATAACAACAATTATTCAAGAGTTGCATCCTGTTTAAAATGCTTCCGTTTTATAGTTTTGTGTCAATTAGAGGGCAGTATATGGGATTTACTTTGTCCATCTGAGTGTCCATCTATCAGTCTTCCTTGTCCATGCTATAACTCCAATACTGCTTCACTTATAAACATTTAACTTGCACTATGGGTGAAATTGGGATGAGCATTTTTGTGTACCAAAACTGGATCACTATGGCCTACTATCCAGGATTTATTGAGAACCAAAACAAATGTGCCTAGGCTCTAATTACACTACCTTTTCACCTATTGCCACCAATCTTGGACTAAAGGTGCATCTTACAGTGGACATGTGTGCTAACTAGAGCTAGACTGCAGTGACCTAATTTCCAGGTCATATTAAAATTGCTTAAAAACTGTGTTCATCCTTCCTGTCTGGACATATACTGTTTTGCATATAGAATTATAAAGTTAATTACATCATCAGTCTGAATGTTTTCTCGAATTTCAAAGATAACATTTTTTGGAGTTTTGTCTCTAATTCCAAACATAACATTTTTTGGGGAATTCCAAATTATTTCTGTGACTACACCTACTTTTTATCCATTGTAAGGAATCATTACAAAATCTTAGTTATCTGGAAATCCCAAAAGATTTGAGATATTGTCTCTGCATGCAACACAAATAGAACAGAGCTCACTTGAAATAATTCTAATTCTTTTGAGAAATACAATCATAACCAAACTTCTATATAATATTGTAAACTGCAACCATCTAAGGTTTGGACATTTTGTACTTGTATATGGTAGCAAGAAACATTGCTGCTAGTCTGTATTTTCTAAGTCACCAAATTTAAAACTCCATTTCCTTCTAGGAGTTGGTATTTCATTGCTTTAATAATTACAATATATCTTAAATAGACAAACAACCAAAAGCTATTCACTTTGTTCACTATATACTTTACAAGTAACATTAATTTTTCTTTCAAATGTGATTTTTTTACTGTAAAAAATATGCTGGGCAATATATACTACTACTGCTACTGCTGCTGCTGCTGCTACTACTACTATCAGCAGCCGATTCAAAGAGGGGAATGGGAGGAAAGGGTCCGTCAAAACTTCATCCATTGTTTCAGTTGAAATAGCACAATTTGAAATTAAAAACTTGACTGATACAAGCAATTCCATCAAACCTTTATCAAAAGCAAAAAAAAAAAAAAAAAAAAAAAAACACAGAAAGAATCCCAGATTGTCCCCTGAAAACTACCACTACTACTGATGATGATGATATTGTTTGCCATAGTTTTCTCCCTTATTTTTCAATTGACTATGCAGTCAGTACTCTTATTATACAGGCAATCCAATAAAAAGTTTCACTTAATTTTATGACAGATATGTATAGCAGTATATACCCAAAACTATTATAAGAAATACAATAAAATGCTTTTTAGCCGATAGCGGGACCAAAATTAGAAAAAGGAAACATTCAAAGGTTGGATCATCTGTAAGAAATACAATGAAATGCCTTTTAGCCAATAGCGGGACCAAAATTAGAAAAAGGAAACATTCAAAGGTTGGATCATCTGAGACATAAATTGTTTCATTTAAAGGCCAGTCTACCACAAATCTTGACAAAGACTTATGTGAAGATTAATAAACAAATTAAATCCACACAGTGTGTGTGTATATGTGTGTGTGTGTGGGGGGGGGGCAGGAGTGTATGTGTGTGTGGGGGGGCAGGATGATGATGATCCTTTTGATGGAAATGTTGATGTTTATTGCAACTTCAGTTCAGTCAGTTGTATTGCAAAAAAATAATGATAAAATAAATAAGTAAATTTTGAAAGTAACTCGTGAAGAAAACGATAGATCTTGACGGTAAGAATTTTTATGATTTTAGTTACGTACACCCTTCCTACTGAGGTCATTAGTATATGATTTTCTGTCTATTGTACGTGGATGTTGGAATTAATTACAGTTGGTCCTATCCAAGTTTATAATAAAGTTGCCAAATGCATCAAGGCAAAATCAGCACACATAACTAATATAGATGCTTACAATACCCAGTTTTGTATTCTTCTTATTTAGGTGTTTTGCTATATTTTGTTGAGATTCAAAAGATACATTAAAGCCTTTAAAAAAAAAAACATGATTAGTAAAATCAGTCAATAGCCTACTAATAAGGCTCCGACTGCATCATATGAAAAGAATCCACAGAAAACAAAAAAGAAAAAGCTCCTACTATAGTATTGGCTTACCCTCCTGTTTGTTTGTACCCACCCCCCCCCGACCGATTTTAAAAACGAAAAGCATGAAGGATATAAAAAATGCACAAAACTTAGTCATTTCATTCGTCAATTTATAATTTCTAACCTGACTGTTACCAGGGGGACCCTAACACTGTCATCTACTGCGCGTTTCCAGTACACAAGCATCTTTCCTTAAAATAACAACACTCAACTCATACACCAAAGTACTTTGATTAGAAAATGACACGACTGACAATAATTAACATATTAATAATTTGTAAAGATATTGCATTTTGGGAATGTCAAAAACATGACACGAATGTATGTCTTGTCTGGTTGACTGAAAATTTTAAAATGCTCATTAGTGTTTTGATTAGGAACAGAAGAGCACTTAATAAAGTTATCAAATTTTATTTTAAATTGATGTCGAGTGAAATTAAATTTTAGGAAACGTTTCAGGAAAAGAATAGAAGACAACAGGTGACAAGCAATAACAAAAATTGGTGTGACTTTGAAGCACATAATACATAATTTGAATACCCATTATACATTAAATACACGTATCTTCCTAGTATAGTTTTAACAGTCTTTGAATTGATAAATCTGTGAAAAAAGTTAAATATCTAACAAAGTACAAATAACTATAAAATGAATAAATTATGAAATTGACTTTCTTTTGTAAACCTTATGTATTCAAAATATTTTAAATGTCCGTATCTCTCTCTCTCTCTCATGTTGGTGTTTCAAATTATAAATGGTTAAATAAACGGAAGGATAGACGGTAGAAGGAAAAGAAAGAGGAGGAGGGGTACATGAAAGAAGGAAAGAATTAGTGAAAGAAAGCGGAGATATTGTGTGTAGAAAGAAAATATTCTCTTATTGACATCATGAATACGGGTACAAGATCTACATTTGATGGTTGTCACCGCATATTTAAATTTTTCATATAGACAATTTTGGGGAGAAACTTAATTCTAATTCTTGGAATTACGCTGAATATTTGCTTAAAGAAAATAAACTGCCCCTTTAATCTATTACATATTCAAGAGATTTTTTTGTGACAGGAGAAAAAATACAATGATCTAAAGAATTATGTATATGCCCTGCAGTCTAGATATATGAAGATAATTTTATTCTGACATTTTAACTGTCTAGTATGTGGTGACTTTTTTGTTTTGAATTTTAACGATTTTTATTTCAATTGGCAAACTATTACAGCAATTACACATGTGTAGACATAGTAAGTGACCGTTGGTAGCTAGTGTACCATTAACGTAAACACATAAACACGCATATCCAAGTCACGAAAACACATGTATGGGTGGGTGTATATTTGTTATACCATACATATTCGCAATCAAAACCTGGTAATTTATTTACCTACATCAGTGTCAGAATGCGCTGGTTTTCTTGCCCTTTTTTCGATGAAAATGTCTCGACTGATGAGGAAAGTATTTCGTAACAGTAAAACTATGCATACATCATTGAGGAGACATTACAATGCAGATACAATGTTGAGTTATGATAGAGTTTTGATTACAACAGTATATTTTATTTTTAGTACGAGGTGCATGAAATTGTTAAAAATGGATTTATTATTTGATTAAAAACATGTGGAATACAAAAAGTTGGATTTACATTTACATGTAGATATTTATGAAGCACTGAAAAGTGCGTTGATTGAAATTGTTAACATTGTTTGCATTATCGGTACCAGGACGGGAAAGAAACGACTAAATCATCAAAAAAACTCCAGAACTTTGCAATCTCTCCATATTTAAAAAAGAAGATATTCTGAAAACTACACCATGTCTGATTGTCTGATGAACCTGTGGCATCACCTTAAGTAATATTTGGCTGTTAAATTGTTGCCATGAATTCGCATGCAAAGAGACTTGTGTAAAAAAACTTTCAATACGCTTTTCAGGGAGTCAACCTTATGTTACATTTGAAGTCAGAAAAAAAATATATATATTTTTTTAAAATTAATACAAAATTACATCTCTCTCTCTCTCTCTCTCTCTCTCTCTCTCTCTCTCTCTCTCTCTCTCTCTCTCATATAGCCCAAATGCAGTTACATTTTTATTGTTTGCTGTAATTCTATATGAAGAGGTATATATAAACATCAATTTTTATCCTTTTCTTTCTTCTTGTCTTTCTTCTTGTCTTTCTTCTTTCGTTTATTAATTTGAGCGAACTGAATACCTGTATTAAACGTGTGTTTCTTTGTTTCAGGATTGTGACATGGTGAAATTATTGAAACCTTGTCCTATACAGTATACACTGTGTACATTGGCTTGAATATCCTCACCACGTCTGACATTTTCACATACCACGCTGTCATTATAATTTTATATATGAATAAAACAGCACGAAAGCCTTGAACGGCTTGGTGTAAATATATCAATAGCGGTATGTATGACTCTTAATATAGGACAGGTCGTATATTTCCAAAAAGATGTCATTCTAACTTAAAAACTCACCAACGCTTGGTATTTCCCAAAATTACTCATTTAATCCTTCCAGTAAAGTTTACAATACTGCAACATCAAACTACAAGAAGATCTTATGATCACAGCAGATAAAAGCATCCAATACCGTCAACTTGTACTCTGATAGGCGACTTGCAATTGGTTTTATACCTCTATTTTTGTAGTCAATAGCAACGTACCTTTTACAAATTCAATGCAAATCAAAATATTGTAGTATCAATTTCCAAAATCACCGTTATGAATGCTACACAAACAATCAGGTGTAAAGGCCATCACATATTACAGATCTATAGTGAGGGCAGCACAGCTGTGACATAAAACTGATAACTTCAATCTGCGATAAATAACTGCAAATGCAAATGCCAATTAAATCGTAAATATACCAGATAATGATCATAAATGCAGTGTATTACTGCAGTGTATTATAATATAGCAGATAATGATCATAAATGCAGTGTATTATAATATACCAGATAATAATCATAAATGCAGTGTATTACTGCAGTGTATTATAATATAGCAGATAATGATCATAAATGCAGTGTATTATAATATACCAGATAATGATCATAAATGCAGTGTATTATAATATACCAGATAATAATCATAAATGCAGTGTATTGTAATATACCAGATAATGATCATAAATGCAGTGTATTATAATATACCAGATAATGATCATAAATGCAGTGTATTATAATATACCAGATAATGATCATACATGCAGTGTATTACTGCAGGTATTATAATATACCAGATAATAATCATAAATGCAGTGTATTATACGATTATTATGTAATAAATCTTGGCAAGGTCATCTTTAAACTAAAAAAAAAACGTACTAGTAAAAAAAGAATATGTACGGCAAACTCACACTTGTGATGTCTCCACCGTTGTGATCTTGCTTTCATGTAGATATATCGTTGTCTTTGTAGGCATATATATTTCTGAGTGGGAGGTGCATGCATGAATCCGAAATTGAGTTAATATGATGATGGTGAGATAGCAACTGATCTCCCTCCACACACACCCCTGCCCCCACCCCCACCACATAACCTATATTTGCAGTCTTGAGTTTTGAAAGATAGAATGATGAGTTTGATAATCCAAATTATCTTTGAAATTCGATTTTTTTGGTCTCATTTCCAATGGTAAAGATGGCTTATAAGGAAGGGTGAACATTTTAGTTTTTGCTCATAAATAAATTCTTTTCGTGAACCAAACGCTAGGACCTGCGTCTGTACCCCTCTGGAGAGAGAGAGAGAGAGAGAGAGAGAGAGAATTTAAATAATTGATTTCATTTATTCTGACATATATTGGCTATCTATATTATGCATCCGCAAATACTGAAAGTCTACCTCGTACTTTACCTTTTTATAAACAATAACATGATTCAGTAAAATATGTACTAAGAGTTAACCCCCCCCCCCAAAAAAAAAAAAAAAAAAAAAAATTCTGTTTAATTCTCTATCATTCCATTTTTGTTCAAAATCGAAATTGATGTGAAATTTCATCCCAGGCATTATTTTGAAGCTCTTCGGATGGATCCATTTTTTTTTCTTCATATAAAAGATGTTATGTAGAGAGTCTATCACCAAAGTAAGAAACATGTTATGAAGTAATAATATATAAATCTCCATAATCGGCTCATATTCATTATACAAATATTTTCCTTGGTTCCTAGGCGCTTATATGTACACCAGTTGTTGCAAAGACTTTTATGACACGGTGACATGACTTGGAAGTTAAATGGGAATCATAAACTAGCCTGCTTGTGAAATACCGTATATATTTATTTGTTTGAGCGGTTATTATGTTGAACTATTCTATGTTGTAATGATGTCTCTTCACTATAAGGCTGTGAAAACGAGAGAATTTTCATACTGAAACTCTTTGTCACCAAACTCTTTTTCTGTTAACCTTAAATTAAGAAATATACAGAAATTGCATCCATTTTTTGGCGTCTCGTGTGCAAATGTGCTTATAGTCATAATACGTTTGAAAGCACTGTGACTAAGATTAAATGTCAGCATGATCTCAGATGGGACTAAGCTTAAATGTCAGCATGATCTCAGATGGGACTAAGCTTAAATGTCAGAATGATCTCAGATGGGACTAAGCTTAAATGTCAGAATGATCTCAGATGGGACTAAGCTTAAATGTCAGCATGATCTCAGATGGGACTAAGCTTAAATGCCAGAATGATCTCAGAGCCTGAGACGTTAATGCAAAACCCTCGAGAAAAAGACAGAGTGTTTGGGCGAGGCAGTTCTTGATACACAAACAATGTTGTCGTGAAAATTCTCGCCATAACGGGAAGTGCATCGTTCGCAACTGTTCTCGGGTTGAGAACTCACACCATCTCTAAAGCAGGAGTAAAGGAGAACAAAGATGTCGGAAATGCCGAACCTAATTTGTATACATTTTTATGAGGACCATAGGTGTGATTAACTTGAATGCTAAATATGTCGTCCTTTGAAAATAAAGACATTATTATTATTATTATTATTATTATTATTATTATTATTATTATTATTAATTCTAGGCGTTAAGGCGATTTTCAACGCGAACAACTGTATGTATGTATAGAGTTCAAAGGCACTTCAGCACAATCCTGGCTATTAAGTGTTCATTAAATGCAATGTTCCAAAACTGTAAAGGAAAAAGATACAAAAACTTCAGGAACATAAACTCCTCCAAATAAACGTAAAAGGAAGAGTCCAACATAATGAATGGAAAAAATTAATTTAAAAAAAGAATTAACAAAACAGAGAACGTTTTCTTGGCGTCTGATAACAAGTCACCATAAAACGACTACAGATATATCCGTTGGTGCACATAACAAAAATTTACAACGAATAGTTCATTTTCAAACCTAGATTTGTGCGCACGTAAATTTTAGTAGCAGGAAAATAATCAGAAAAGACACACCATAAAGTTTGAAATTGATCATCTCGCGTGCGATGACTATCGCCTTTGACTTTGAATCTCCGGTAAATGAAGTGCTTACATGTGATGAAAGAGACCATACAAATGAAACAGACGCCGAGGTCTGAGTATCGGACGATAAATATATAGAGTATCGGACAATAGATATAGAGAGAGTATCGGACAATGGATATATATATATATATATATATATATATATATATATATATATATATATATATATATATATATATATATATATATAGAGAGAGAGAGAGAGAGAGAGAGAGAGAGAGAGAGAGAGAGAGAGTATCGGACAATAGATATATAGAGAGTATTGGACAATGGATATATATATATATATATATAGAGAGAGAGAGAGAGAGAGTATTGGACAATAAATATATAGAGAGTATCGGACTATATATATATATATATATATATATATATATATATATATATATATATATATATATATAGAGAGAGAGAGAGAGAGAGAGAGAGAGAGAGAGTACAATAGATCTGGAACAGCTAACATGGTGGCAGCTCTATATCACCTTTTACAACATTATTCATTGTAAAGATGGATATACACAGAAATGCTGACACATTTGTGACTCATTATACGGCCGTCTTATATCGGACCCAGTGTGTTATGGCTTTGTCCATCCGTCCGTTAACATTTGCTTGTTCGGTTCTAAATATTTAGCGTTTGGCGGAATTTTCATCAAACTTTGCCCAAGTATACATTATGATGAGATAGCGTGTCGCGTACCATATCCACGCTCCTTTCTCAAGGCTAAGGTCACGGTTAGGGAAAATATAATTATGTGACTTGTATCCTTATCCGGAGTTTAACTTTTGAACCAATGAAGATATTTTACTGAACATTAAGCTAATAATATATCAGGCATAGTAGGTGTGTTACATACCACAGCCATGCCCCTGCCTCAGGGTCAAGGTAACAGCAAGGAACAAAAAATACCTCTGGCTTGTATCCTTGTTTGAACCACTGAAAATATTTTAATGAAACTTTAACCAGTTATATATCGTGACAAGACAGTTTGAATCAGCAACCTCTTTTTCATGAACAGGTATAACATTTGAACCTATAAAATGTTACCTTTTATATATGTTGACTTGATAGTGTTTCGTATATTCTACCCCCTGTTTCAAGGTCAATGTCACAAGAAGGGATAATGTAAGCCACTGGCCTGTGTTCTTATCCAGGCTGTCACTTGACAGTGTTTCGTATATTTTACATCCTGTTTCAAGGTCAATGTCACAAGAAGGGATAATGTAAGCCACTGGCATGTGTTCTTATCCAGGCTGTCACTTGACAGTGTTTCGTATATTTTACATCCTGTTTCAAGGTCAATGTCACAAGAAGGGATAATGTAAGCCACTGGCATGTGTTCTTATCCAGGCTGTCACTTTTAACCTCTACAGAAATGTTGATGACACCTTACGCAGGTCCACATCTTATACAATTGTCAAGTCCCTAGCTCTAGGGTCACGATCATCAGCAGATAAAAGGTCACGAGATGGGCTTATCATGTGACGCTTGCGGTACTCTTGCTTATGTTATATAATGTCCTTACATAATCAGTTCGTCTCTTATTAGAAAAAAAAATTGAGATGAAATCTGAAATAATGGATCTGACAAATATTAACATTGGTAATTACATACAACACCTTCTTCACATATACTCTCTTTTCATATTCCTTTTTCAACAAATGAATAATAGATCGTTCCAATAGGATCTCAGTGTCATTTTGTTTTGGCAATAATGGTTATACTTACCGCTCGTTTATCCCTCAAAATTTTAAAAGTATTGAAACTTAATATGTTTGCTTAATTGAAATATTAGTGGGTAGGAATGACCTTTATTACGTTGCTATCTGCGCTTATGAAAACAATTTTTATTGCGTATATGCGTTATGAAAACGCTTATCATAAATGATTAGTATCCCTAAGCTTTTCGAAGATGCCTGTCCTGGTCTTCGAACGTGCGTGCGTGTGTACTGAGAAAGATTTGAAACATTGTAATATGATTATGAGTGGTCTCTAAATGCACAAAACTGTTCCAGAATTTCGATCCATTTCCTGAGGTGACCTTTGGGGTGGGAACACTTATGGTGATATTTGTATGTTTTTTTTTTTTCGGGGGGGGGGGGCGGTAGGTATAACTGAAAATTACATGGCCATAATGCTGGTCTGGTGAAGACGCTTAGTCAACAAGCTGACTATTTATTTTGCACGTCATTGTTGTCAGCGTTTAAAGTAGGAATACTAGTTTTAACTGATGTATATACGTATGTAGTTTGTATACATTATCAAGGACAATATGGGAGATTGGCTTTAATGTTAAATATGTCATCCTCTTAAAAAAAAGATATTATTATTATTATTATTATTATTATTATTATTATTATTATTATTGCATAACTGGGGTAGAATATAAAGTTTGAATTATATGCATCATCTGGAGGGACGGGGGAGAACTTGGTCCTTTTTGGTTAATTAAAGAAAATTGAAGTCAGATAGAGAGCATCTAATAGTAATTGACAATTGTTTTGAAGAGTTAAGTTGTCTTTGTCTGTATCCTATTTGCTGGTAGTATTATTATAAGTAAGATGTTAATGCTAAAAGGGATGGTCAGATGGTAACTGCTGCCTGTCTTCCCATCCCACCCCCCTCTTGATATTCAATTTTGTCCCAGTCATCCTAATGGTAAAGTAAGTTTGAATGACTTTCAAACCACCACCAAGTCCATCATCAGTGTTGTCCTTACGGGACACGTCTCCTTGCTGGGCTAGTGAAGTTTATTTGTGCCTTTAATGATCTCGTGTTTATATACGAGATGTAAAATCGCAAAAAATGTGTGGTATTGCTTTCCAATTTATCAACTCCTTTTGTCGGCAAACAAACAATATATTATAACCATCCAATAAGCACCACCACGGTAAAAAAAAAAAAAAAATAAACAAAAAAAAAAAGTTACACAACCTTGATCAGATATCTCTCTCTCTCTCTCTCTCTCTCTCTCTCTCTCTCTCTCTCTCTCTCTCTGTGTGTACGTTTGATTTCTTCTCTCGGTATGTGTGAATGTTATAATAGAAATATGAAATATGATTTCTTTACCAACAAACTTCGAATATATTTAAAATTATATATGCGTGTGTTTCACAGAGAAAAGAAATTGCCAACATTTTTAGCACCACGAAGATTTCTAGCTTGAGGTGCAGGTCACCCCTTCACCCTCCCGGCATAACGTATAATAAACTTATTATTATTATTATTATTATTATATATATATATATATATATATATATATATATATATATATATATATAATTAATGCTTTGTCATGCACTCGTTTGACTTTTGGAGTAAATACCTCAAATCTTGGAATTAGTATCTGGTCCTTTTACGTTTAAACTATGAGGAGAAAAACAACTGTCTAATAACTCCAATAGACGATTGAACAATGGGTTTCAGATCGTTAATGTTGTTATATTCTTGCCATAAATAATAATAATAATAATAATAATAATAATAATAATATTTAATAATAATAATAATAATAATAATATATTTAATAATAATAATAATGACAATAATAATAATAATAATAATAATAATAATAATAATAATAATAATAATAATAATAATGATAATAATAACAACAATAATAATAACATTAATAATAATAACAAGTAGTATACCCGCATTTTGAAACAAAAAACAACAAACACGAAATCTTAGTTTTATCTCGGTGTCCGCCCTTATTTAAATCCGCCACATTTCTTGTGAACCCAATATTTTTTTTCCTTTCTGAAGATAGCTAGGTAGGTGCATGATTTCCTTATCGGATGTATATCTGCAGTAAGGTTTCTCAATTTCCCTGGGGGGGGGGGGGGCAAGATTAAAGATCAAGAATACATAAAATGCTCTAATTTCTCTGTTGATTATGCTTTTCATTTTCATTGTAATACAGTTCTTGAACTATTCCAGATATACCCTACATGTAGCGTGCTTTTCACGGTCTGACCCAGAATCTCTGATACGAGGGCAGGAAAATAAGTCAATGGGATCAACAAATAGGACATCACCAAGACATGTCATAATGCGTGTCAAATCAAAGGGCTTGAGAGTATTTATGATTGGAATGGATTTTAATCCTCAAACTGACCCCTGGGGTCCAACAGCAGAAGTCCAAAGGTATAAAAAATAGGATTTCACTGAACCATGTCATTATGGGCATTACATTGAAAGTCTTCGAGATCTTTGTAACTGCAAAAACATTGTGTTCCTGATACGTCTTTTTAGCTCAGTAAGTAACTCCCACGGGAATGTAGATGGGCTCTAGATATACTGGGAGCTGTAGCTGCCGACCTGCATACAGGCGGCTCAGGGCATAGGGTCGATTTTCACTGGGCCGAAGCACTAGCGGAACTATACATCACCCTAGGCGCCTGAGCAACCTTATTTAGGATGACATTGCTCACCTTCATAGCACGAGGAAGGGGCTAGAAAAGGTGATCCAAACATTGCCTGATTCACCTTAACCCTTGTCAGCATACCGCGGCTGATGTAGATCCCACCTTAGCGGTAGATAACCTAACAATAAGACAAAGGTGATACCACTCACCATCGGTGCCTGGAACGTGCGCACACTAATGGACAGTACATCATCAGATAGACCAGAGAGAAGAACAGCTCCAGTTGGTATAGAACTGGCCATATTCAACAGCCAGATAGCGGCCCTGAGTAAAACTCGCCTAGCTGCGAAAGGACAACTTACCGAATTAGGAGCCGGCTACACCTTCTTCTGGAGTGGTCGAAGTAAAGAAGAGCGACGTGGAGCTGGTGTTGGGTTTGCCATCATATCACAGCTAGTCAGCAAGCTCAGAAACCTTCCAAACGGTGTGAATATCAGGCTAATGCAAATGAGACTTCCATTGTCTGGCGAAAGACGTGCAACTATCATCAGCGCCTTCCAGTCAATGAGGACTCAAGGAACTAAACCCCAGGAGTACACGTACGCTTCCATCGTCCGATTGAATAAGCAGAAATGCGATAGACTATCCTGTGACAACCACCTGGGCATCTGCCTGCTGTCAATAACTGGCAATATCCAGGTCAGTATTCTGCTAAATCGCCTTGTGCACCACATCGATCAAGACCTCCTTCCTGAGAGTCAGTGTGGCTTCAGGAAAGGACGAGGGACCACAGACATGGTGTTTGCAGCTCGTCAACTCCAGGAGAAATGTCAGGAACAGAAACCCACCATGTATACGACATTTGTCGACCTGACAAAGCCTTTGACACAGTCAGTCGTGGGAGCCTTTTGAAGATCATGTCAAAATTTGATTGCCCAGGGAAATTAATCGTAATGGTGTGACAATTCCATGGTGGCATGCTCGCTGGCGTTATGGACAAAGGTGAGTCATCTGAACCATTCCCAGTCACCAATGGAGTCAAGTAAGGCTGCGTGTTGGCCCCTTCTCTCTTCAGTATGGTGTTCTCTGCTGTGCTTACATATGCCTTCTGTGACAATGACATTGGGATAAACATCATACCCTGGACTGACAGCAAGCTTGGGAGACTACAGTCAAAGGCAAAATTACAGGAATTGACTGTTCATGATCTCCTATTTACTGACTACTGTTCCCTGAATGCCAAACCTGAGTCTGACATGCAACAGAGTATGGACCACTTCTCTTCAGCTTGTAACAATTTCAGTCTCACAATCAGTATCAAGAAGACAGAGTGATGCACCAACCCGCAGCAGAAAAACCGTACGTAGAGCCTACCATCACAGTGAATGGCCAAATCCTACAGGCAGTGGACAGGTTTACCTACCTCGGCAATACACTGTCACCTACCTCAGCGGTACAAAGCAAGTGTGGCCTTTGGCAGACTAGGCGCTAATGTTTGGGATCTCAGAGGCATCAGTCGGCAACAAAACTGAAGGTCTACAAAGAAATGGGTTGCCGACCCTGCTGTATGAATGCGAAACGTGGACGGTGTACAGACGCCATGTCAAGAAGCTGAACCATTTTCACATGGGCTGCCTAAGAAAACTGATGGAAATAAGATGGCAGGACAAGGTCATAGACACTGAGGTGCTTACACGAGCAGGCATTCCAAGCATCCACACTCTGCTGATAAAATCACAGATGAGATGGGCAGGCCACGTCACCAGGATGTCAGACTCGCGACTACCAAAGATCTTCTACGGCAAGCTCAAGAAGGGAAAGCAAACTCGGAGAGGTCAGAAGAAATGCTTCAAAAACTCCCTCAGGACATCCGTAAAACACTTCAACATTGACTCTGAGTCTTAGGAAATCTCAAACAGGATCGTTTCACCTGGCGCAGTCTCATCCACAATGAAGCTACAGACTATGAGCTGGGGAGAATTGCAGAGGCAGTACAGAAGCGCGAGCAGCGTAAATCTCGGAATTGTGAGCACGTCCAGTATTGATCAAGCAGTCCCAAGCGGCATCTCCTGTCCAGTGTATCACAGACCGTTCAGAGCCCAAATTGGCCCGATCAGCCACCCACGTGCTCACAGAAACCAAACCAGTTAGTAATGTCATGGTCATCTTCGAACTCGAAGGACAAACAACAACAACAACATATTGGCTGTTACATTTTTGACATTTCAGAGGAACCCTAGTCTTCCTCATCCCCCTTAAAGCCTCTAAGCAGTGTTATAAGGTCAAGAGTGTATCTCTACCTCTTTCTCTGTTAGGAAGTTTTACTTTCATTTTGGTACAGTTCTTAAATAACTCAAAACATATAACGTATGTTATAATGCGCTATTCGCCCCAGACAGCCTAGGGTAGGGTCCAAGTTGTAAAACGATAGGGCATCACCGAAGCATCGTCATAGGAGCCAAATCCATGGTCTTTTTAGTACTTTCGCATGCAATGAATCTTAATCTTCCAAGACTTAAAAAAGGTGCAAGACATGGATGTAGATGATGTAAATAATTTGTAACTTACTATTATGACTGAAATTCGCTACAAAAGTTCATAAAGTAGAATTGGGATATTGGTTGAATACTACGCTAACGTCTTCTTGCCTTAAGTGAACAACATACGATACGTGAGCTAATTCTCCAATTCTTTACGTCAATAAAGTAAAGCATCATGTTTGTAGCGGTAAAGAGGTTTTTGCACTCTGGGTAGGATCATGCGCTCTCGTCCTACTAGTATAGAAGCGACTTTTGTTTTTAAACTTTGTACATAGAGCCATAGCAGGAGACACATGTTATAGGTCATGAATTTGGGGTTCTGGCCATTGGGTAACTGTCTAAGGTTAAGGTGACGAGAGAAGCCTGGAGTTGAATATGTGGGGAGTGAATGTTGACTTTCCTCTTGTTATTATTATTATTAATATTGTTATTATTATTACTTCTTCTATTGCTCCTTCATTAGTGGAGGTATAGTATTCGGTTATCTTCCCGTTTGTTTGTACCCCCCTACCGATTTAAAAAAAAACAAAACGAAAAGCACGAAAGATATATAAAAAATGCACAAAACTTAGTCATTTCATGCATCAATTTATAATTTCTAACCTGATCTTCCCCAGGGGATCTCTAACTCTGTCATCTTGTTCACGTTTGAAACCAAACTGGAGTTTCTCTACTAGAGCGGTCGCCATATTTGCGGCGGCGAGTCTTTTTTTTTTTTTTTCTCAGGCAACAGATGTGATGTAGTTCGCTGTCTTCGATAAGCTCTGAATAATTCCGTAAATTTCCATAACTTTGGGAGATACAGTTACACTTTATAATTCTGTTCAATTCTTTTTATAAATATTAAACATAGACATTGCAAATATTGGATGCAGACCACAAAGCGTTTACTGAAAATGGACTGTTCTAGAAACCGGAAAAGGACAGTGAGCAGTCTGTCTGGTTGTTAATATGTACAGCTTCCGTTTGGTTTGAAGCGCGAACAAGATGACAATGTGGGGAACCAACTGGCGACAATCTGGTTAGAAATTATAAATTGATGAATGAAATGACTACGTTTTGTGCATTTTTTATATCCTTGATGCTTTTCGTTGTTAAAGTAGGTAGGTGGGTACAAACAAATAGGGGTGGGGGTGGGGGTGGGTGGGTGTAAGCAAATACTTTAGATGGTACATGACATGCACTCTTAACAGTTAGGTCGGGTTTTCATTACTGATTATTTTTATTCTTCTTTTCTTTTTCTTTTTTGCCTTTTTTATCGTCCTCCTTGTTATCAAAGTAACTTTCTTTCGTACCCGAAAAAAGTACGCACCATCACTGAGGAAGTTTGAGAAGAACGAGAGTGAGACAAAGGCAGGCTTGACGATTACACTCTATTTAGTTTTCGTGGTCCAAATATTAATCGCTGTTGATTCGTCTTCTTTTTCGTCGTCGTCGTCATCGTATGCATAACATTTTTATATTGTTATTTAGCTTGAATGACAGAGGAACTAACATTATGGGGAAAACAAATCAGAATCGTAAATTATTGCAAGAACAAAATGTAAATTGCCAGTCCGTACAAGGGAGAAATTTAATTAATTATTATCCCCTTCGCATGCGCCAGTAAACATCCATGTACTCATCTACATATATAAGTTGAGTTACATACAAATGTAAATTTCGTCATGTTAACACATTTGCGCACTTACGTAAATTTACGTGGTGTCAAAATTTCCACCAACTCCTGTATAAATTTGCACCGTCTGTAAATATCAGTATGTGTACGCCATATTAAAGTATACATTTGTGTGTATTGTATATTGTATATAAATGATTAAAAAAATTTGGCCCTGAAATTATATATGCATATTTTCTTTAAAATTTTATTTCAATTTGAACCTAAATGTCTATCCTACCAATTATTTTGTCGAGACAGAGTAAAGCATTACCATCGCCGCCAAATCACAATGATATAGAAATATTTAAACTTTAAACTGTATTTATTTGTATGAGGTTTTATTCTCATAACTTATACTAAGCAATTTAGATGGCGCAGAATTTTCATATTGTGGTCTTTTGTGGCGGAGGAAATCGGAGAATCCGGAGGAGACCACCAATCTTGGATGGGAAACCACTTTACTCTCTCGCATGCTGGAACTGGAGAAAGAACCCGGGATCGCAGAGGTGCGAAGCAAATGTGTTGCCACTGCACTATCCAGGTCATCTTTATGTCAAAAGTAACTTTATTATATGGTTCATAAAGCGATCTCCCTTACACAAAACAGGAGTGCTTTCTATCCTTCCCCAAATATATACAATGCTTTTATTTTTTCCTGCCATGTTTTATTTTGTAGTCCATGTTTTTACTCTCTCTCTCTCTGTTTATATATTCATTTATCTATAGAACAATTCCAAGGAATCAAATAAAATATGAAGAGAGATATTGACTTGCTATCTAATTGTATATAGCCATATTTTTCGTTCAGTCTTTCTTTTCCTTCGCTTTAATTAAACGGAAGTTTCGAACGCTAGAGTTCAACAATAGTCACTTTCGGAAAACAGGTCTATGGTATCTGGGTCGTTATTAAAATAAAATATGCTGTTGTGAAATGAAAGTATCCGTTGTTTCCTTCGAGCGACTTCAATATCGATATTCTCAAATGTTATGTCTATTATCCAATTACTACTAAAGAGTGATTTTAGACTTTCCTAATTAAAACATACCAAGGTCTGTGTTATTTATTAGAAGCAGTTACCCGAGTTCTAAATATTCCGATTTAAATTATTCATTATATTCAAGTGCCATGAACACTTTGTTGTCAGTGATGGGTCTCCAATATCGTTTTATTTTATGCACGTAAAGTTATTACACTCAGAGGGATGCAAGTAAGAACTCCGTTTATCGTTGATTGAATATTGTTTTTGTCTATACCTCTTCTTTGTTTACGCTACGACGCTACACAATTTCTTACGGTCAAGCCCGCTCCGGCCTTATCATCTGCGACAGCCTTGGTAAAGGATGGATGGAAGGATACATGGACTGACGTATAGGTGTGTGAGTGGGTAGATTGATTGGCGGGTTTACTGGGTAGTACATATTTAATTTGGTAGAATAAAACATAGACAACATAAAAGTGGTTTATACCAAAACTTGGGTGATTAAGGTCAGATTATGGAGTTGAAAATAGAGGTTTTGTACGATGTTTCTCGTTATTTTTGTTCTCTCTATCCAGCCGGAAAATAAAAGGAGACGATAAACAAAAAATTAGTTCACAGAACACGGATACCTTTGGTTATATAGTATAGATGAAACAAACTAAAAACAGCATTCTAAATGTAAGGGGGACCTTTTTGGTCAAACAGGACCACATATAGAAAAAATCGGGCAAAAACACTGGAATCCAGCATGTCGTGTCCGATACGAAGCGAGGTTTTGCTCATAGGTTTGCTTTAAGATATGCTCTGCGAAAACGATACATAGCGCACCCACGATACTTTCGTAACAGCTATTTATCTCGTCTGGTTTTCTTGTCTGAACGACCCTGACTTCTTCAATCGATTGTTTTGCGGTTGGCTGGCAACATAAAACCACCGTTCGAAAGCCCGAAGTATTGTGACATATGATGATGAGGTTATGGACTGGTACTTACTATTGCAAAGACATTAGTCAAGTTTTAGTTTTTAAGCGTATTTAAGAGGTAAGGCGACCATTCAACTAAGAAGTGTGCCGATGAATCATCACGAATTTCGTTAACACGCCGTAACTTTTTTTTAAGTACCAATGAACCGCCTATACGACAATCCACCCATTCACTGGCCGTAACAAATTTGGAACCAAAAATAAAATATTCAAATAAAAAGAAAGTCAAGCTTTAACTTGCCTCCTGCTGAGCCGATTACCTTCAGCAGATAATTACGTTGTGCAAACATTAGAATGATATTTGAGACCTAAGTATACAGGCTTCAAGCAATTAGCATTATTAAAAAGGAAGTGCTCAAGGCACTTGAAAAGAACGAATAAATTACACCTGAATGAAAAGAACTCGACGAACTGTTTTGGTAAATAGTACATACCTTGGTATATTATAATTAAGAAAAATCTAAAATGACACTGACTTTAATTGGATAATAGACATAAATTTGAGACTCCAGATATTGAAAGCGCTTGACAAAAAACAACCCATAATATCTTCACACGACAATATATTCAATGTAAACTAACGACTGAGTTACCAATCGACGCGTTTTCAGGGGAATGTTTCAGCTTTCACAACATATAAATACGAAGTATTAACTCTGATGTTAAAAAAAGAGAGGAAAAGAGAGAAAGAGAAGGGGGAAGGAGGTAGGGAGTAGAAAAGAAAACATATTTGGAAAATCACAGAAGTAGATCTTTTTGGAGAATGGTAGAAAGCATTACAGTAAAGTGGTATCCGATCTGAGGTCGGTGGTCATCCATGATGTCCTCCACTACAAACCCCCCATCCCCACCCCCCCAAAAAAAACAAAAACCAAAAAAAAAAAAAAAAAAAAACACAGCAGGCTACGTCTGAGCTATCAAAAGTTGTTTAGTATTAGTTGTATTGGATGATTTGTTTTAACGGCGCTATCAGCCCTTTATTTGCCTATATCAAACCAAGGACTCGCAGAGGCAGCCGATCCGGGATGGCCGGACCGGGTATCGAACCCGCTACACTTGGATTTCAAGCCGATGAAATGGGAGCTAAGCACGTTTCCCAAGGACACGTAGAGGCAGCCGACCCGGAATGTCCGGGGCGGGTTCGCTACATTTGGATTACAAGTCCAATGTTTGAGAAGAAATCGACGTAAAATAAATAAAGTTTCAAGTTGAAATATGACCATACTGCTCGTGATTTGGCACGATGGCCATGCCCTTACTTTGTCTCGACAAAAATTTCATAGGTTAGACAGAGAAGCATACAGAAATGCGTGTATGTATTCTAAAAAAAAAAAAAAAAACACGTAGCCATGTTCAAACAGACTTGTCATCTAAACTGATGTTTAACATGTTTAAAAGAAAATACAACTATATAATTTCTAGGCCAAAGTTTTAAAGAATTTATATAAAATACACGCGTATGTATATTTTTTTGTATGTATATACATGCTGAAATTTGCATACGGTACACATTTTCACCTGTGCCAAGTTTCTTTTGCATTATCTCAGTCGTTGGTGCAAATTTACAAACCATGCAAATTTAGATAGGTGTCTAAATCAGTTGACGTGACTAAATTTACACAAGTATGCAAAAAACATATATGTGAATTTACACACCCATGTTAACTGCTTCATGCGAATGGGATATTAAATAAAATGTCCCTTTGAACCGTTATATTACACGAAACTACTACTAGTATCATCGACGTCCTAATCGTCATCATCACCATGATTCTCCTTCTTTCTATTATTATTATTATTATTGTCTACTGCTTTGCTGTTCTTAGAATGCCATACGTAAGCATACTTTTCTTTGATTAACAAAGTACAGTATAAACATCTATTTTCGTTTAAATCATATAAATATACTGAATATCCAAAATCCAAAACAATATACCAGTAATTTATACTAAAATTTGTGGAATCTCCACCCCCCCCCTTTTTTTCTCTCTCTCACACACACATACCCAAGAAAAAAGCCGTTGGCTGTTTATTAAATATCTATAATAAAC
Organism: Margaritifera margaritifera; assembly: GCA_029931535.1. Taxonomy (NCBI): domain Eukaryota; kingdom Metazoa; phylum Mollusca; class Bivalvia; order Unionida; family Margaritiferidae; genus Margaritifera; species Margaritifera margaritifera. Next base: position 402,660 of record JAQPZY010000904.1, on the reverse strand, counting down.
TTGCACGTTGACACGCCGCCGTTCACCTGATTGCGATCGAAAGATATATCTGCCATTACTTTCTGAATACATACAATGTAATTTTGCACGCCTTTGTGAGTAAGAGTGTTATCTTTTTTCTTCCAAACAGCCTTGTGAAACTACTACGGGATTTGAAAATGAAAGAAAACAAGTATGTTCCGTGAGACCGTACCTCAAACAATTGTTCATAGTAAAGAAAAAAAAAAAAAAAAAAAAAACCCGCACAAACAAACAACGAAAAATGGCAATTATTCCAATAATTCAATCTCTCTCTCTCTCTCTCTTTCTTTCTTTCTTTCTTTCTTTCTCTCTCTCTCTCTCTCTCTCTCTCTCTCTCTCTCTCTCTCTCTCTCTCTCTCTCTCTCTCTCTCATACATGCAGATAGTAAAGCAGCGTTATTAATAAACTAGATTTTATTCTGGAGTCGAATGATATTAATTATCTTAATCTATTTAACCTTAATTTAATTTAATCTTAATCTTAATCTATTTAATCTTATTAATTATCTTAATCTATTTAACCTTGACTGTGCACGACTAGTGACCTTTTTTAAAATACTTTTTCTGTACATAATTGGTGTTAGCAATGGTCAGCTCGTGAGAATAAAGTGAGACAAGGAATAAATCTTGGCTGTTTGATCTCAATTTTCAAACCCTGTCATGTAGGTTGAAAACACTTTATTTAAAAATAGATGAGAATTAGAGCCTTGAGCACAAGAAATGTATAAACCTGATGATCAATCAATCAATCAAGTTCATTCCTCCAAATCGTTTCTACCCAATGTGAAGTATTTACCATAGATATGGAGAGGAGGATCTCTAAATTCACAAGAAGGTGAACAGTGACGATTTAAGACGACTTAAGCTAAGCAGCATTGAATTATATGCATGAATTTTCGGATGCACTGAAGATGGAAAACTTCTATGCAGTTACTTCTGCTTACAAAATGGTGACTAAAAATGAAAAATCAAAACTTAATGTCAGAGTGGTGATACTCCCCCCCCCTTCCACATATTGCGGGGGATTTTGACAAGACAGCACACAGTGAATGCAGAAAAGAAACTATTTTAAATAATATTAGTGAATGAACTCCTTTACAAAGTTGGTGACATTCAATGGGTATTTTGCCAATATTCTTCTTCCCTGCATGCAGGCCCGCCAAGAGGGGGCAATTGCCTGATGTCAACTCAGTTATAAAAACAAATAATTAATCTTTGCAGTAAATAGTCAAATTTGTTCCTTGCAAGAGTCTAAGTTATGTAGATTATTACAACAGGTTTTATATGCAAAACTGTACACATTTTTTTATTTTCAAAAAATTAAACTAGTTTAGGCCCCATGATAGCTCTGCCCAGGGGCCCGGAATTTCTGTCGGCGGGCCTGCCTGCATACAAAAAAGTATTAAGTGTTATGCGAACAGATACAAAGGCTGAGCATTATTGCATTTGTTTGCACATATTTTTAATGTATCGACTACCTTGTCGACAACCAAATAATGTAATAATGTGTTTTGTTGACTATCTAATGACCATGATATCATATCTAGACAAATGTCTTTTGAACAAGAGTCAGTATTCCAAAACTTGGAGCTATTGTGCATGGTAGAGACTAGACACACTGTACAAATATTTGCTTAATATCTCAAGACTGATAAAATATTCTTAATTCAAATAATGAACTATAACTGCAGATAATTGATTTATTCAACTCAGAACTCTTTTGATGAACCAATAGTATCGTCACCAGCACCCTCTTCACAATGTTATTATTATTATGAACATACCTAACAATTACATTACTCTCTCTCTCTCTCTCTCTCTCTCTCTCTCTCTCTCTCTCTATATATATATATATATATATATATATATATATATATATATATATATATATATATATAAAAGCATGGCATCCACAACAGTTTGGTATAGGTATGTGGTTTCTCATTGAAGTTTTTACAGAATTTTTTTTTATGGCCTAAGATTTTCATTACTCTGAGTCATTTACCCACAAATTCAGGTTAATGTTGGTGGTTTAGAAATAAAGTTACCATGTGAAAACTGAAGCAGACAGGCAGTAGCAAGGACAGACAGGCAGATAAGGACCATTTAGTGTTAGAGGTATAACAAGAACTTTTACAATATACTAGGAAAAATTTGAGCACAAGTCTATAACATAAATTAGAATAAAGTTTTAATCAAAGAATGTTTATAAGTTTTTTAACGTAAGCACGTCTACAAGACATACATTTCTTAGACCTATACTTACTCCATGTATCATATGTAATTTGGGTGCTTTGAGGACAGGCTACCCCATTATTTGATTGGTATTAAACAATGATTTTCGATCACACTTTATTTTCTTCATTTAAAGTACATGTATACTAGTGTACCAAAAATATCTACATTACTCACAGGCTACCTCATTATTTGTTTTATCATTCATACCAAAGTAACAAATGGAGAGTGGTCGTTTGTAGTAGCACATTTCATATTTGACAAGAGCAGCCAATGCTAAGCTCATTCCATAACAGTAGTATAATATAACTCTGGCCAGTTGACACGGTTGAGAAATAAATATGAACATTTCTATTCAATTGAGAAATGTGTCTATATGAAATGAATGCCCCTGCCAATATGGCATCATTGAAGAAGCCTTGGCACAAACTAAATTGAAGAGCTTTTCAGGTAAACAGGTTCCATAACTCCATTCAAAATCTGATGCCTATCATTGAAAATTGAACTTTACCTAGATTATGTCTTTATTAAGTGTCATTTACCTAGATTATGTCTTTATTAAGTGTCATTTACCTAGATTATGTCTTTATTAAGTGTCATTTACCTAGATTATGTCTTTATTAAGTGTCATACCAAATTTGGTGTAGATCTGCTGTGTCCTAATATGAGAAATTCATATATACATTTCTGAAAGTAACTTGTCCATGTAACATGCATAATACACGTCCCAGCATTTTCAAAGTCGTTATACTGTTTATTCCTATTAAAATAATAATTTTTTCTTATACAATTCATGTGCACAAATAAGTGTGTTGTCAAAAATGGATGTGTCCAAAAATAATTAGTGATAAAATTCATTATCATTAATCACATAAGCATATGATCCAACTACACAATCATGTCAATGACACAATCATGTCAACTACACAATCATGTCAAATACACAATCATGTCAAATACAATTAAATTTCTTTTATATATAATCAACCACACAATCATGTCAAATACAATTATATTTATTTCAAATATAACCAACCACACAATTGAATTTCTTTTAAAAATAACCAACTACACAATCATGTGAAATACAATTAAATTTCTTTTTAATATAACCAACTACACATTCATGTTAAATACAATTAAATTTCTTTTAAATATAACCAACTACACAATCCTGTCAACTACACAATCATGTGAAATACAATTAAATTTCTTTTTAATATAACCAACTACACATTCATGTGAAATACAATTAAATTTCTTTTTAATATAACCAACTACACATTCATGTTAAATACAAGTAAATTTCTTTTAAAAACAACTACACAATCCTGTCAACTACACAATCATGTTAAATACGATTAAATTTATTTTCAATATAACCAACTACACAATCATGTCAACTACAATTAAATTTCTTTTTAAAATTATGCTTTCAGCAAATATTTTTAAAGTCTGAGAATATTTGCATATGGTATAGAGTAAAGAATCTAAAGTTATCATTCAGTGAAATATAAAATTGATGAAAGTCAACTAAATATGGGGAGAACAAAAGTAAATTTATTTACCTGTGAGATCTTAACATCATTAACCTTAAAAAAACATGGTTGATATTGGGGAAAAAAAAGAACAAAACAAAAAAAATAAAACAAGTATACCATGAACAGCACTTAGTACACATGTGCCATGTTTAAGAGTCCTCTGTGTAGGAACCAGTAAAACTTGGTTGACTCTGGAGATTACTGACCAATGGCCTGGACCTTTGGCCAAGGTATGTGGTCTTTATCTAAACTTACTGTGCAGAAATCAATATTTTCTTATCAGACAGTAACCTCTGACTTCTAAGCCCTTGAATCTATAGGTTTCTTTAAGTGCATGCCATCAACAAAGTTTGGTCAAATGACTTACTCTAGAATAAAAGTTATTCTGTAAAATCCATTTTTCTTTATGACACAATGACCTTGACCATTGAAATTTTGACCCCCAAATCCATAGACCTCTTTCATATCTTATGTGCAAGTCCTCCACAAACTTTGGTCAAAGAACGTGGTCTAAAACTAAAGTTATTATGCAAAATCCACTGTTCTTTCAATCACACCAACCTTGGCCTCTGACCCTATGATCCCAAAATCAATATGCTACTTTCTTACCCAACATGCAAGTCATCCACAAACTTTAGTGAAGGTACATGGCTGAGATCTGAAACTTTTGTGCAGAAACCATTTTTCTTCTTTCAGTCACAGTGACCTTGATCCAGACTTCTGTAGATTACTACAAATACTCTTTCTTCTCTAACAGCATCATCCAGTGGAACTCTATACCTGCTGATGTTGTTAACTTGCCAAATGTTGGTAATTTCAGCATGGCTACATCTATCATACCTTATCAACATTCCATTTATACCTTCTTTATTTATTTATATTCTCACCATGTATCAAATCATTCTATCACTTTGGCTATTTAAGATGACTTTCATTTAACAATCCTTTCTTCAGACAATTATTTGAACTTTTTTTCAACTAATTTAATTGCCTAGATATGCAGCTACAAGAGTCATATAAATGCTGTATGCAGTACTAGAAGATAGATAGATATTTTTGACATTAATGATACATTGGTCTCCTTCTGTTGCTGGTTCACCCTCCAATTTGGTTTGTCTGAAAATATGTCCATGTATCTGATGGTCTAGAAACAATGCAATAGACATATAGACAAGTGACAACCAATATTTACATAACCTCTTGTACCTTAAGGCCAGTGCAATAGCAGGCACTACAGACAAGTGCCTGTCTGGGATGGATATAATGACATTGAGAATATGGTTTTACAAAGGAATTAAGCATTGCCAAGGCATCCACAATGATGCACAGAAGGATTTCCTCAAATGTATCATAGTTCTGAATCACATGAATGTTTGCAAATGAAAAGAAAATGGTGCACATGTAAGTATTTATTCAGAAAAAATGCAGGCATGACAATGTGCAATAACATAGCAGCAAAATCATAAGTCTCTGACACTGTGCAATAACATAAACAGTACAATTGTAAGTCTCTAACACTGTGCAATAACATGACCAGTATAATCATAAATCTCCAACACCGTGCAATAACATAAACAGTACAATCATAAGTCTCTGAGGAGCACATCTGAGAAAAAAACCAACAACAACTGTGCATTCAAATAAATTATAAAATAAATGTTCAATTCATGAAGATTTGATAAAATGTATTTGTGGTTCTAGACTAATTCATTTTGACTTTTAACCAAAAGTTGACAATATTTCATCTTAGAATTAAATGACAATAATGATAGAGCTCTCCTAATACAGTAGCATTTTAAATATTTTGTTCACTCTAAGAATATATTTACAAAAACTTATTTGAACATTTTCTATATAAAGAACATATTCATATTTCCATATATCAGATAAATATAACAATGTTGGTAAAACCATATAATAACATAAGAATAGCAATATTTTGACATCTGTATAAGAATAGCAATATTTTGACATCTGTATAAGAATAGCAATATTTTGACATCTGTACAAGAACAGCAATATCTTGACATCTGTATAATGATAGCAATACTTTGACATTTGTATAAGAATAGCAATATTTTGACATCTGTATAAGAATAGCAATATTTTGACATCTGTATAAGAATAGCAATATTTTGACATTTGTATAATTATAGCAATATTTTGACATCTGTATAATGATAGCAATATTTTGATATCTGTATAAGAATAGCAATATTTTGACATATGTATAAGAATAGCAATATTTTGACATCTGTATAATGATAGCAATATTTTGACATTTGTATAAGAATAGCAATATTTTGACATCTGTATAAGAATAGCAATATTTTGACATCTGTATAAGAATAGCAATATTTTGACATCTGTATAAGAATAGCAATATTTTGACATTTGTATAAGAATAGCAATATTTTGACATCTGTATAAAAATAGCAATATTTTGACATCTGTATAATGATATTTTACAACACAATGCTTCAAAAGCACCACAGTCTTGTTTACTTTATTAGCTAAGATGGTTTTGGACCATTGCAACATGGAGGAAAATATTGTCCCTAGATATCAAAGTCAATATTGACGTTCTGATAATAAAAAAATTCATCTTTTTTTATATGCACCCCTCTTCTAAAAGCCATTGCTTTTGTTTAAGACAGATTTAATTTCATTCCATAATTACAGCAGAAGGTTTCTTGGACTTTGATTTGTTTTAGAGAGGATTTAATAATATTAGTAATAGTGTCAGCATATAAAGCAAAAGAACATATATTATCTAGTTTTGGACTAATTAATATATCTTTACAACCCATCAATTTCAACAAATAAAAATATGCATTAACATAGAAAATCAAAAGAGTTGGATTTAACATGCAACCTTGGCATTAACATAGAAAATCAAAAGAGTTGGATTTAACATACAACCTTGGCATTAACATAGAAATTCAAAAGAGTTAGATTTAACATACAACCTTGGCATTAACATAGAAAATCAAAAGAGTTGGATTTAACATACAACCTTGGCATTAACATAGAAATTCAAAAGAGTTAGATTTAACATACAACCTTGGCATTAACAAAGAAATTCAAAAGAGTTAGATTTAACATACAACCTTGGCATTAACATAGAAATTCAAAAGAGTTGGATTTAACATACAACCTTGGCATTAACATAGAAAATCAAAAGAGTTAGATTTAACACACAACCTTGGCATTAACAAAGAAATTCAAAAGAGTTAGATTTAACATACAACCTTGGCATTAACATAGAAAATCAAAAGAGTTGGATTTAACATACAACCTTGGCATTAACATAGAAATTCAAAAGAGTTAGATTTAACATACAACCTTGGCATTAACATAGAAATTCAAAAGAGTTAGATTTAACATACAACCTTGGCACGTATCAAGGGAAAACTGAAGGTATTCTGATTCACCATTCTCAGCTTGCACATATGATTTTAACTTGTATACATAGATCAAATAATTTTTAAACATTTACTATGAAGAATACATTTTAGTTCAAAATATAGAACACACAAGAGTACCATGAATAGTGCATTATATGCATGTCCTGTGCTAAATAGTCCTCTATGTAGATAACTTAAATTATATGCAGAAACCATTCTTCTTCAGTCAGTGATCTTGACCTTTCACCTTTTGACCCCAAAATCAAAACGATTCTTTTTTACCACAAGTGGAAGTCATCCACAAAGTTTGGTTCAGGCATGTCATGCAGTACTAATGCTTATCATGCAGAAACCATTTTTATTCTTTCAGTCACAGTCATCTTGACCTTTGACCTTTTGACCCCAAAATCAATAGAGTTTCTTCCTTATCTCAAGTACAAACCATAAACTAAGTTTTTTTTAACTGTATGTGATTGAGAACTCAAGTTATTGTGCATAAACCATTTTCTTCTTTGTCATAGTGACCATGATCTTTAACCTTTTGAGCCCAAAATGTATAGGTTTATTCCTTAACCCAAGTTCAAACCATCCACAAAGTTTGGTAACAATACATGGTGAAGAACTAGATTTTATTAAAACCTTTTTCTCTTTGTTCAGTGACAGTAACCGTAACATTTAATCTTTAAAGTTTAGTAGCTGTAGATGGTGTGCAAATCAATTTATTGTGTAGAAGCTAATTTGGTATCAGACACATGAACAGACAGACATTATAACATAACATGCTCTGCCTCTTGGTGGGCATGTAAAAATTATGCCCTTCACAATCAAATGCTTTTGAAAAGTAAACAAAAACAAAACAAGACTCTCTTTTCTTTGAAAGATATTTCTGAATTCAAGCATATAAAATGTATACATGTAAATTGTCTATAGATCCCTTTCTGTATCCTGCTTGGTTTTCAAAGAAGAATACTTACTTGATCATGTCTCCACTGTGTTATTCTATCATTGATAATATCTGTGAAAACTTGTCCAAAAATATTCAAATGAGTAATTCCATTGTATTTATTAAGTTACTTGATCATTTCTCCAAAGTGTTATTCTATCATTGATAATCTTTGTGAAAACTTGTTCAAAAATATTCAAATGAGTAATTCCATCATAATTATGTAGATACTTGATCATTTCTTCAATGTGTTATTCTATCATTATTAACCTTTGTAAAAACTTGTCCAAATACATTCAAATGAGTAATTCCATGATAATTATTTAGATACTCTTTACGCCCATCCTTATGTAATGGACAATTTCTCACATCATGACACTGGAAAATCCTTATGTAATGGACAACTAATTCTCTCACACCATGACTATGGAAAATTACCTTCTTGAAAAATTTTATTAAGCAGCAATGACATTAGAAATATAAGAGCATGATTACTAATCTTGAAAATCTAAATTACAATACCATCTGGACCCAGTGCTTGATTTGCTTTTCCATTGATTTGATAGCTTTATAAATCTTTTCCAGAGTGATAAATTGATAAAAATCCATATGATTTTATGCTGTAAGAAATCATATTCTGATTTTTATTTTCTAACCTATTTCTGAAAGTAAAACTTTGTTTTAAAAGGTTAAGTTCAATTTACCACCATGCTGGTTGCCCAGTATACTTTGATAAAGAACATTTAATTTCAACATTGGTTTTCCCACTTTTTGTATCATACTTGTAGGAAAACATACATCACTGTCTACATTATCACCTAAAAGATTATAAAATTGATCAATAAATTCCCGATTGTGTAAAAAAACATTTCATATTTAAATGAATCTTCTGCATGTTGTGATATCCATTTACATCATGACCAATCCAGAGTAGTCATTACAGTATTGTGTTCTAGGGGAGGTAACTCAACAAACACACCTAACTGCATAAATGATCAGATTTATCATTATCAAAAATTGTAAAATCCAGAATCTTATGAAATAAATATGATGATGCTAACATGTAATCTACAACACTTTTACCACCTTTACTGTCAAAATATGTCTACATTCCATATTCTTCCCCATTAAATCTTTTTACAAAATTATTGTTAATCTTTCAACTTCTTTCTCAGCTGTCTGTTAAAAATGACTGGGCTTCAAGTTTCCCATACTGATCTAGCTACATTCAATACCTTTTGCTTGTCTTTGTATGACTGAACTTTGCAATAATAGGTTTAAGACAGTTAGAGGAGTTTGTGTTCTTGTTGGTTCACAGATGGTGGGCTTTCAATGGGAATATCACTATCTACTGGATACCTTCAATATATATCTAATAAAACCTCTCACCGTGTGTTCACAATCATCACATGATTCATTGCTTTGACCCTCTATAATAAAAATATACTGAACCATTCTTTCTAGAATGTGCTTCCAGGGTGTCTACAGTAACCTCTAGTTGGTCTAGTTTCTTTTTCATTTTTTCATTTTCTTGTTTCTCTGCCCCTGTACAAGACCCCTGGTTGACCACCACTGAACCTGTTGTCACCAATGACATGCATAGAGCTAGTAACTTCTACTACTAATCTTCAAAACCTGAATTTGGTGTCTCCTCTTGTCTGGCTGATGAAACATCCTTGCTTATAATCGTCATTTTTAATGAACGTTTGCAAAAAGTTGACAGACATGTTAGGTACATGCATAACATTTGCCAGCAGGTGCTCCTTCAGTACACATATATTTACTATGCGAAGTCAATTTGATGTGTGGTTTAATTCTATGATTTCTGTATCCAAATTGATAGGCAGTCTACTTCCAACTAACGCCTGTAAAACATGCGAAATGTGGCCAACAACTCTGCTTTCTTCAACATCATTATGATTTATCCAGGGTGCATTTACAGTCCAACCTGAAACATAAACAAAACAAGAAAAATGAGAACACTACGTTGTACATTATATTGTCCATCAAACAAGGGAATGGTGTTTTCATCATTGTGTCACAGTAATCTTGATCTCCTGACCACTAGAACCAAATATCAAATGATGGCCTTGTAGCTCAAAAGCAACACATCCCCAAAGTTTCCCTATAAGATTGCTTGAGAAAGTGACCTCGAAGTACAGTGCAAAGTCAAAGATGCATGAAATATAGGTCACTGTGATGTACTTTGAATGTGATAATGTACTACTCGATATAATGGATACATATACAAAGCCACATGATCACAGACTCAGAGCTGTATGTTACACTGACCATAGGCCCAAGGTAAAAGCATAGACCCAAAGCTGTATGTTACACTGACCATATGCGCAAGGTAAAAGCATAGACTCAAAGCTTTATGTTACACTGACTGTATTCCCAAGGTAAAAGAATACACTCAAAGCTGTATGTTACACTGACCATATGTCCAAGGTAAAAGCATAGACTCAAAGCTGTATGTTACAGTGACCATATGCCCAAGTTAAAGCACAGAATGTAGGTAATGGTGACCTACTTTTGGAATGACAGTATAGTTCTTCTGAAGTTGAATCCACACGATAAACTACAAGATCCTGTAAATGAAAAAATTGGACAAAAGTAATGCAAAACTAAACTGAGGTGTGATGGAGAGATGCACAACAAGCAGGCAGATGAGGTTAACACTAAATGCCTCTTTCACATTTATTGTGGATCATACAAAAATGTTTTGCATCCTCTAAAAGCAAATCAAAAAGCTGGCCTTGTAAAACTTTGACCTACTAAGGCAAACATAAAAGAAGAGACCCAAATGGGCCTGAGATACTCCTCTGGCTAATAGCCAAATGCAAGAGAAGGCAGCTAAAATGTCTGGGTTATTAGCTAGGATACCTTTTTAAAATTTCTTCCAATGCTGTTGATTAAATATGTGATGACAACAACTGTTTCAAGGTTTCTCTTTTTTTTGGTATCTTCATTCATATCTGATCGCACATCAGCATCATTTGTCCAATATTGAAAGGTCTCAATGTCAGGATGCTGTCAAAGTTGGTCAAATTCTGAGTCATGTATAATAAGTACATGTTAACAGAATCAGAAAATTTACTTGAGATAGAATTTTCTTCAGTGGCATCAATTATATGACATTGCTCTTCGACATGCTACATGTGCAGTGGGGGTATGTAGAGGTGGTGTTTTCATGTTTGGTGTGCATTAGAGCTGCACAACAACATTTCTTGTTTAATTGCTCTAAACCTCCTTTATGGTGTGATGGTTAGTAGTTGTTGTTAGTATTTTGTTGGGAAATGAGAGTAAACTGGGTCTTGCCTAAGAACACAACATGGCAGGCAACCGAGCCTGGTCTGGGAATTAAATGTCTGTACTTCTGCATAGCATGCTAACCACTGAGCTAGCATGCCTTTTTTAATCTAAATAAATTTTAAAGACACTACTGAGTTCTAATGTCCACTACTTAGTGTATTCTGTTAAGGTTCAATTATAATATTTTATTGTAGTTAAACATTCCCAAAAAAGCAGAAACATTATGGATGCAGATTACCTAAATTTTAGTTTAATTAACATTTCAGATTTTTTTAGTGTTTTAAACATGTTAAATATCTGGGTATACATAAAAAAATAATGATGGCAATTATATTTTCTGTACAGTGTTAACCAACAAAGCCTCTGTTAAGATTTCTCAAATACAGTTTCAATGTATGACTGTTCAAGTAAGGGAAATAACACTCATGAATAAAATTCTTGTTATGAAAAGGGAAACAACTAAATTATCCAGGAAGAAATCTATTAAAAACAAGCTAAATCCATTATAGGCAACAAGTGGCTGTTGATGGCAGGTGATTGGTTAATAGAGGAAAATTTCTAAAAATTGTTACTATAAGGGGATTAGAAAAAAAGTGGTTGTTTAAGGTATGTGACTGCCTTGGTAGAAGTACATTTCTATAAACAATTGATAAAAGGGATTGCAAAAAGGGATTGTACAAATTTTAATGCAGCTTATTGATAAATATAGGCGACCTTTACAGTTGGTCTCATTGTACATAGGAGGGTGGACATGTGTATAATTCATACAAAATTTACCTGGAAATCCCACCCATCTCCATTACATGAGCTAGTGGATTGCCTAGTGTTATGCTCAGAGGCCTCACCTCCACAATGGAGTGCCCTTTCTGGGCAGTCAGGTGATAAACTGGTCCATTTGGCACTCAAAACAACTGTCCAGGCTTGTATCACTGTCTAAACTAGGCTTGTAATGCCCTACAGGGCAAAAATAACTTATAATAAATGAAGACACAGTACAGGCTTCAGAAAAATACTTGTCCAGACTTGTGTCCTCTATCAGATTTGTATGCCTTACTGGTTAATGTGTATGTATGCTCATTCATAAACCTACAATTCATTTCTGTTAATTCATATAATTCTCTCAAAATGTAAATGATGAATGTAGCCAACAAACAATGACTGTCTTTACTTTAAGATCTTACCTTTAAGACACAGATAGTTTTATTGGGTTTCTTATACAGATAGTTTTGAGTCTCTTACACAGATAGTTTTATTGGGTCTCTTACACAGATAGTTTTATTGGGTCTCTTACACAGATAGTTTTATTGGGTCTCTTACACAGATAGTTTTATTGGGTCTCTTACACAGATAGTTTTATTGGATCTCTTATACAGATAGGTTTACTGGATCTCTTACACAGATAGTTTTATTGGATCTCTTACACAGATAGTTTTATTGGGTCTCTTATACAGATAGTTTTATTTGATCTCTTATACAGATAGTTTTATTGGATCTCTTACACAGATAGTTTTATTGGATCTCTTATACAGATAGTTTTATTGGGTCTCTTACACAGATAGTTTTATTGGATCTCTTATACAGATAGTTTTATTGGATCTCTTATACAGATAGTTTTATTGGATCTCTTATACAGATAGTTTTATTGGATCTCTTATACAGATAGTTTTATTGGGTCTCTTACACAGATAGTTTTATTGGATCTCTTGCACAGATAGTTTTATTGGATCTCTTACACAGATAGTTTTATTGGATCTCTTACACAGATAGTTTTATTGGATCTCTTACACAGATAGTTTTATTGGATCTCTTACACAGATAGTTTTATTGGATCTCTTTCACAGATAGTTTTATTGGGTCTCTTACACAGATAGTTTTATTGGATCTCTTATACAGATAGTTTTATTGGATCTCTTACACAGATAGTTTTATTGGATCTCTTACACAGATAGTTTTATTGGATCTCTTACACAGATAGTTTTATTGGATCTCTTACACAGATAGTTTTATTGTATCTCTTACACAGATAGTTTTATTGGATCTCTTACACAGATAGTTTTATTGGATCTCTTACACAGATAGTTTTATTGGATCTCTTACAGGTCTCCAAAGAGTATCATTTTCTCTTGGCTGATCAGTTGTGCCAAAGTTACACCAGCCCAATAAACTGTACTCTCGGACCTGACATCTAATGCTCCATATGTGCCAGCTCTGCATGGCTCACACATGTGTCAGTAAAGGTCATTCTTGGAGATCCATCTTGCTCTTGTATCCATGCTGTGAGGTTCAAAAACACGTGGAAGAAATGAATACATGTCCAGTACTTTTGTCAACATTTCTCAATTTGAAAATTCCAACATTTTTCATAGAGATTTCTCTTGGATAATAGGCATTTCATTTAATGTTCATCACACACTCGGAGGTTAAAGCAATGTAGAGTCAAATGATGAAAAATCCCCATGCTTTTCATTGCTTATTCCAATATTCCAGCCAAACAAACCCCTCAAGACAGTGACCCATGGGTCACAATGTAAAACTTGTCACATATATAATACATCTTTCTGCTATGGCTGCTTATATCAAGCTTTGTTGGAAAATATTTGAAAATTACATTGTAATTGAAATTTTTGTACATTGACCTTTGATCCTCTTACAGGGACCCCATGCATGGGAACCAATGATGCCCCTTACAGATGGAGCAACAAATCTACAAAGATTCATGAATTGGCACCCAGTGGTTTAGGAGAAGTGTGGTAATGGACAGATGGATGGACAGGATGATAGATGGATGCACAGACAGATGTGGACACTGACAGATGGGTGGACAGGATGATAGATGGATACAGACAGATGTGGACATGGACAGATAAATGGACAGGATGATAGATGAATGCACAGACAGATGTGGACATGGACAGATGGATGGATGGATTGTCCAATAGACAGTCAGTGGGCATCACAATATCCTGATGTTTTTTTAACAAGAGTCCCTTGAAGGGACTGATGCTCTACTAGCTAAAAAGAATTTCCAGGAATTCAAGATAAGACCATTTCTTCCTTTACCTGCTGAGTGTTGAAACTATCTCTGATATGCTTCAGTGATAAAAAGATTTTCAAATTAGCTGCTTTGGAGGACATAATGGATGTCAGACTAGCACCATTTTCATTTAGGACCAACAAGACATCATAAAAAGTCTTCTGGGTGAAAACCCCCATGTTGACATGACTTTCCATTTTGAAGGAGTGACGATAACAAGATTTTCAAGATAGCGGTCATGGTGGTCATATTGAATATGAAATTGCACCATTTCCATTTAGGACCAACTAAACATCATAAGGAATCTTTTGTGAAAGCATATTTGATATGACCAGCCATTTAGGCAAAGTAGTGATGACAAAATTTTGACAATGGCCATATTGGAAGTCTGATTGGTACTCTTCATTTATGACCAACTAGACATAATAATAAGTCTTTCTGTGAAAACCCCATGCTGATATGAGCATTCATTCAAGAGAAGTAGTGATAACAATATTTTCAAGATTGCCATATTGGATATCCAAGTGGCACCATTTTCATTTAGGACAAACTAGACATCATAAAAAGTCTTTTAGTAAAAACTCCAATGTTGATACGACCATCCATTCAGGAGGATTAGCTATAACAAGGCTGTCAAGACTGCCAAGATGACCACTGATGGCCATTGTGGTGGCTATACTGGATGTGCAAGTGGAATCATTTTCATTATGAGCAACTAGACATCATTATGCTGGTGAAAATAACATTTCATTGGGAGCAGTCACAATAGCAAAATATTTTCAAGATGGCCACTGTGGTGGCCAATTGGATATTTTCATTGAGGACCAACTAGACATAATAAGATGTCTGTTGGTGATAAACCCATTGCAATATGACTTTTCGTTCAGGGGAGTAGTGACAAAAAATATTTTCAAGATGGTTGCTGTGGCAGCCATACTGGGCATCAGATTGGTACCATTTTCATTTAAGACCAACTAGACATCACAAGAAGTCTTTCAGTGAATACCCCATGTTGATATATGACCATTCATTCAAGAGAAGTAGAGACAAGATGATTTTCAAGATGGCCATTGTGGTGGCCATATTGAGTGTCGAGCGGCACAATTTCGTTTATGAACAGTGTTATAATTGTAGTAAAACCTGTGTCCAGTGGTTATGTTGGGGACTGGCCAAAAATGACATCTACAATCAAACCTGTGTCTAGTTACTACCATGGAGACTGGCCAAAAATGACATTTATAGTCGAACCTGTGTCTAGTGGTCATCCTGGGGACTGTCCAAAAATGTCATTTACAGTAAAACCTGTGTCCAGCAGTCATCTTGGAAACTGACCAAAAATGTAATGCGGTCATGTTGGGACTGGTTGAAAATGTCATTTACAGTCAAACCTGTGTCTAGTGGTCACCTTGGAAACTGGTCAAAAATGACATTTACAGACAGATGACCTTTATACAGAGTCACCAACCATAACAAAGCAAAAGATGAAAGACTGCAATGATTAGCAAGGGAAAACTAATGTGGTTTTCACAGTTCTGACATTTACAATCAAACCTGTGTCTAGTTACTACCATGGAGACTGTCCAAACATGTAATTTACAGTAAAACCTGTGTCCAGAAGTCATCTTGGAAACTGACCAAAAATGTGATGCGGTCATGTCTGGGACTGGTTGAAAATGTCATTTACAGTCAAACATGTGTCTAGTGGTCACCTTGGAAACTGGTCAAAAATTAAATTTTACAGTCAAACTTGTATCCAATGGTTACCTTGAGGACTGTCTAAAAATGATATTTACAGTCAGATGACCTTTATACAGAGTCACCTACCATGACAAAGCAAAAGATTAAAGACAACAATGATTAGCACAGGAAAATTAATGTGGTCTTCACAGTTCTGAGTCATGTAATATATTTTACCTAAACTAACAAAATAAACCCCTAGAATATCAATATTTAAGACATACAAAAAGCATATGTTCATGCCCTACTGACTAATCCAGACCCTGAAATGTTTTTTTTTTACCAGTGAAAATAAAGAGGAATGCAAACAGAATGCAGAGTGAATGAAAAGAAAATGTAGAATGGACACAGATGAAATGAAGAATGAAAACAAATGAAATGATGAATGATGAATGCAATGTGAAGGAAAAGAAGAACACAAATGCAAAATGCAGAACAATAAATGACAAACAACAATAAAATGAAATGCAAATGCATTTCATGAATGGTTTTAAAACTCTTTTTACCCACATTTTGGGCTGCTACTACATGTCTATTGTTCAGAACCCTTTTGCGTGATAATCCGGAATCAGGTTCCTTATTCTTTATACTGACAGAACATATTTCACAATTTACAAGCCATGAAACAACCACCAATAACAGTCATTCGAAGGGGCTGATACTCTACTTTCTGAAAAGAATTTCCAGGAACTCAAGAAAAGACCATTTCTTCTTTTTATCTGCCGAGTGTAATGAAACTATCTGATATTCTTGTGCAAGAAAACAAAATTCAAAATGAGTCACTGTTGTGGCCATATTGGATTTAAGATGGGCACCTTTTTTTATTTATTACCAGCTATACATCATTGTAAGTCTTTTGGTGAAAACCCCATGCCAATATGACCATCCATTCAGAAGGAATAGTGTTAACAAGATTTTCAAGATGGCCACCATGGCAGCCATATTTGATATAAGATTGAAATCATTTGCATTTAGGACCAACCAGATATCATACGAAGTCTTTAGGTAAAAAACCTATGTCAATATGGCCATTAATTCTGGAGTAGTAGCGATAACAAGATTTTCAAGATGGCCTCATGGTGGCCATATTGGTTGTCAGATTGGTGCCATTTTCATTTAGAACCAATTAGACATCATTAGGGTGTAATGATATATCAACATATCGGCAAAGAATGCAGACCTGTACAACAACTGTAGAATTAACTCATACACATTGGTAAGCTACCCTTTCACAATTCATATTGATACCAATTCTTCCATATCGATATTTTACCCCTAGCTGTATATTAGTTAGACTGGTAGT
Source organism: Margaritifera margaritifera (assembly GCA_029931535.1). NCBI lineage: Eukaryota > Metazoa > Mollusca > Bivalvia > Unionida > Margaritiferidae > Margaritifera > Margaritifera margaritifera. The sequence continues at coordinate 385,125 of JAQPZY010000904.1, read as the reverse complement.
GGAATTAACTTTATTTATTAAAAACTTAATATGGAAGAAAAAACTTTCATGTAGCCAGTCAATCATTTGTCTTAGTATGCCTGACAGTCAATCATCAGTGAATTAAGTGGCTAAAGAGTGTCCTCTGGAAACACTTTTGTTTTAAACTTAACCAGAATGGTGCAGTTGATCAATCACTAGCAGTATGCCATAGGTGCTTTGAAAATGTAAAATATTCCAACAGTATCAATATATTTTGCTATTCAATAATCTATATTGGAATTTTGATTTCAGCTGGCAATACTCACCCTTAGACAACATAAGAAGTCTATCAGTGTAAACCGCATGTTGATATACGCATCCATTCATGAGGAGTAGCAATAAAAAGATTTTCAATATGGCAACTGTGATGGCCATATTGGACGTATGAGAACACCATTTTAATTTAGAACCATTTAGACCCTGGATTGAATGTGAATGTAAAGTTTCATGGCAATCCTCTAAATAGTTTAGAAGTAGCAATAACAAAATTGTGCTAATGGACAGATGGGGACAATGGACGATGGACAACAGACCATTCTATAAGCTCTTCTGGTCAATGACCTGTAGAGCTAATGCTAATGATGTGATGTCATAATCACCAGTTGTTGTATCTGTACAGTTTTATTTGAATAAAACAAAATAAGAAATAAAATTTGCTGACAAATATTCTACAACTATATTTTTACATTTATTGCTGTTGCAGTTATATTTTTATTTATCATAAATTCAATCTTTTTGATTTTTATGCATTTTCTATTTTATCAAAGCACGCTTTTAATAAGACAAGAAACAAAAGCATTAGTTCTTTCCATTTATTACTATTGAAAACAGAAATCCAGACTCTGGTAACACTTTCTAAATTAACACAACTGAAAGGAAATTGTGAATCAAAGTGATAAATACAAAATCAGATGCATTTTTGAGACCATATATGAAGAATAAAGAGATGATAGCTGAGATGAAAACCTCAATGGAATGCCAGCAGAATGCAAATGAAATGCTTGAATGAATGCAAATGAACAACAAATGAAAAGCAAATAAAATGCAGATTTGGTAAACTTACCCTTTTCAGGGTCTGCATATTCAGAAACCATATCAATCCAGGGCCAATTATAATAGATACTGAGCAAGTTACCACTATATACAGGTCATTCATATTGCAAAAAGTGATGGGACCAAGTGAATCTGACTATTATGAGTAGGTAGTCTTTACATGGAGGCGATCACTTATACAGGTTTGACTACACCAATATTCACACACCTGCTTCTGGGCAAGTAATACTTATCTCCTCATCAGAAGTGACCAAGAGACTCTAACCATTATGAGTAGGTATTCTTTACTTAGAGGTGAACACCTGTACATTTTTGAGTAAACTAATATTTACATACCAGCTTCTAGGCAAGTCATAGTTATCTCCACTGCAGTAGTAACCAAATTGACTAGTGTTTGGGGTAGTGGATGATTTGGGACAATATTATCTTGCTTTGAATAATCTTAAACAGAGGAACCTATGTTGGGAAAGTTAGGAAATGAGCATTCCGGGGCCATGCCATCTCAAAATGGTGATGCAGAATGGTAGAAATTCAACTTCTTTAAGGATCCATCAATACAAGCAACATTCCATGCAAAGATATGCAGTTAATCAACAAGGGCCATACTGTGTTCTGTCCAAAACTGAGTTGACAATATTAAGCACATAAAAGGTCCTGAAACAATATTCACAATAAATTGCATCTGAATACATTCAATAGTTTTTAAGCTATGCTGATTACAAGCAATATCCCATGTAAAGACATGAAGTTCATTGGCAAGGGATATAACTCTGTCTAAACTGATAAGGATGAGTCTAGGTCCATAATAAAAACATTTAGGTTTAAGAGACATTCTTCTAACCAAATTATCCAGATTATGTTGAATGCTTCTTAAGTTATGGTGACTGCAAGTAACATTCTAAGCTTCCATGTGAATTTGCTTGACAAGGGGCATGAGCCATAAAAGACACATGCATGTATATCACACAGTATTTGCATCAAATTGCATCAGCATAATGTTGAATGACTCTTGAGGTATACCATTAACAAGCAACATCTTATGGAAAGATATGAAGTTAATTGTTAAGGGCAATAACTCTACTCAAAATGCAGTTGATGAGATAAAATCCATAAATAACATCTAGATTTATAAAACAATGTACACAACAGAGTATGCTGAATGGTTCCTGAGCTATGCTGGTTACACAGATCTGTTGTAGTGGAAATTTAAATAGATTTAAAATGGCAATAACTCCATCAAAAAATCATTTTTATGACATTGATCCTTATAATGCTGAATGGGAACTAGCTAGGAGCATTGCCTCTGATAACTTTAGTTGATCATCTGGTTTCTGCATCATTGTTATCTCACTTTTGGCATATCAGCAAGATATGTCTTCAAAAAAACAAAAAAAAAAAAACAAACAATTGGGACCAGTGATGACTCAGTGATTAGCATCCTGAATTTTTAATCAGTGGATTTCATATTCAAATCCTGTCTAAACCAGCCTGGGTCAGCTGTCATTGTGTGTATCTGGGCAAGGTTTGGAATCAGTGGGGGCCCAGCGGTTAGTGGGTAGCAGCTTCAAATCCTGCCCAGACCAGCTCGGTTCAGCTGCCATCGTGTGTTTCTGGGCAAGGTTTGGGAACAGTGGTGGCTCAATGCTCAGTGGTTAGCATGCTGGACTTGCAATCATTGGGTTTCAGATTCAAATCCTGCTCAGATCAACTCAGTTCAGATTACATCGTGTGTTTCTGAGCAAGGTTTGGTAGCAGTTGTGGCTCCATGCTCAGTGGGTAGCAGCTTCAAATCCTGCCCAGACCAGCTCTGTTCAGCTGCCATCATGTGTATCTGGGCAAGGTCTGAAAGCAGTGGTAGCTCAGTGATTAGCATACTGGACTTGATATCAGTGGGTTGCAGGTTCAAATCCTGCCTTTGAATACCTCAGGTCATCTGCCATAATGTGGTTCTGGGTAAGGTCTGATAGCGGTCGTAGCTCAGTGGTTGGTACGCTGGACTTGCACTCAGGGATTGCAGGTTCAAATCCTGCACAGACATGACCAGAATCAGCTGCTGTCATGTTTTTCAGCAAGGCAATTTACTCTGATTGTTTTGGCATTAGTCTTTCATGTGCTGATGTGCAGATGAACACCAATCAACTCATGAACTAAAAACATTTACAGATTACACTGTAACATCAATCAACCAACTCATCAACTAAAAAATTAACAGATTACATTGTAAGACAATCAACTCATCAACTAAAAAATTAAACCTATTACACTGTAACACCAATCAACTCATCAAAAAAATTAAACCTATTATACTGTAACACCAATCAACTCATCAACTAAAAAATTAACCTATTACACTGTAACACCAATCAACTCATCAACTAAAAAATTAACCTATTACAATGTAACACCAATCAACTCATCAACTAAAAAATTTACAGATTACACTGTAACACCAATCAACTCATCAACTAAAAAATTAACCTATTACACTGTAACACCAATCAACTCATCAACTAAAAAATTAACGTATTACACTGTAACACAAATCAATTCATCAACTAAAAAATTTACAGATTACACTGTAAGAGATATTGTACTAATATGGTAGAATGTCTTGAAAATTCTTGAGCACACTGAGAAATGTTATATCTCAGCTATACTTTATCCAATTTGATATTATTATCACTCACATGTTTGAATGTAGACAGTAATTAAAAGCATTTCCTTGATTGCTGCTGACAAAAAGTGAGGCACTTACCTGCTGGGCAGATGGTTTCATTCTGTGCTCCTTCTGGACAGTAATACCCATCATTACAGTCAAATTTTGCTGTATGTCATTTGTAATCAGGACAGAAACATTCCTCAGTATACAATAAACTGCTTGACTGGTCACAGCTTATTCCTGTAAAATAGATAAAATAGTAATGTACTGTTCTACCTGTGACAAATGTCAACAATACAACCCTGACACTGGGTGTTTTTTGGACTCATGAATTGAACAAGATTATTGTGAATGGCACATTATATGCCAGTGCCGTGTTTAACAAACCTCTATGCAAATAATGAAAAGGATTATAGTGAATAAGGCCATTTTCTAATGAGAAGGATTATAGTGAATAAGGCCATTTTCTAATGAGAAGGATTATAGTGAATAAGGCCATTTTCTAATGAAAAGGATTATAGTGAATAAGGCCATTTTCTACCCCCTCTCCTATTCTTGTCATATCATGTATATTACCAGCATGAGGTACTTTAATTTCATTTCTGACACAAGTTTTGTATTCACAACCTAATTGCCATGAAAATGGTGTTGAGAAAATATTAAACAGTTAAAACTGATATTCAGTTTTTTTCATTTTTCCATCTATTTTTCATTGATACTGCTTATCCATAAACTGGACACTAAATTTAAAATGACAATATGTAGTTTTATTATTTTTCTGGTATAAAGCGGCATAAAATAAGGTTTTAATTTGCTTAAAAATAATCTGAAATGGCCTCTAGTAACCAATAATGAATATATCTAGCTTAAAAGTCAACTTGTAACTGTTTTAAATTCTGCAGCAACAAAAAGAAAGTCATTTACAAAATCAAAAACTGTACCCGTTTGAAATACTGTTTAATACTTTTAGCCAATATGATTGTTAGTAAGGCTTTTTCAGGGGCTTCTGAGTTCTCTTGTTTACCAAAATTATTGGTGTTTGTTCCTTGTTTTCCGGAAATTGGTAATCTACATAAACACAAACACACTTGAAACATCTTCATCGATGTTCTGTCTTCTCTACCTTGAAAAATATAAGCCAGTCTTTACCAATCTGTTTCAACTGCCCATGTATATGTATAATTGTGTATGTATAACTCTAAGACCAAAACAGATGTAATATTTGTTGTTACTATGCATTATTATTGCTTGTTTAACTTAGTAAAAATATCAAGGAAAATGCAGTTTAAAAATTTAAATCATGTCAGGTCATGAATTTTGACAACTAAATTGATACTCACTGTTCATTCAAAAAGCCCGTCAATGCTATAATCAGTTTCAAAATTTAGCCATTCGATCACAACAACTGCTTTCTTAATTCTTCCACTTAGTGCATATCTCACATATTAATGTTTTTTTTTTAACATAATGCTTTGTCATGTGTGATCTTTTGCATTTGCACAACTGTCATCAATGGTATGTGCACCAGTAATGATATTAAATTTGAAATTTGGCCCCTACTGAACATGCTGAAAAAAGTTAAGGAAATAAATGCCCCCAGGGCAGGGGTGTGTGTGAAATATACAGAAGAACAAAAATTACATCATGAATGATACATATAATGCATCTCTCTCTCTCTCTCATGATTACACAACACACATACATACGGATGCACACACACCATGCTGATATCTATACAACTTCGAAGCCACATACGACAAATATACTCGTAGCACTGAAAATGTGTATGTATAACTCATTATTTTATTCCATTTGGCATTTCATATTGATTTCAAAGGAATACTCCATCTAATTATTTATATTCCATTTGTAGGCATTTCATATTGATTTCAAAGGAATACTCCATCTAATTGTTTATATTCCTTTTGTAGATATTTCATATTTATTTCAAAGGAATATTCCATCTAATTGTTTATATTCCTTTTGTAGGCATTTCATATTGATTTCAAAGGAATACTCCATCTATTATATTCCTTTTGTTGGTATTTCATATTGATTTCAAAGGAATACTCCATCTATTATACATGTATTCCTTTTGTAGGCATTTCATATTGATTTCAATGGGATACTCCATCTAATTATTTATATTCCTTTTGTAGGCATTTCATATTGATTTCAAAGGAATATTCCATCTAATTGTTTATATTCCTTTTGTAGACATTTCATATTGATTTCAATGGGATACTCCATCTATTATATTCCTTTTGTAGGCATTTCATATTGATTTCAAACGAATACTCCATCTAATTGTTTATATTCCTTTTGTAGGCATTTCATATTGATTTCAAAGGAATACTCCATCTAATTGTTTATATTCCTTTTGTAGGCATTTCATATTGATTTCAATGGGATACTCCATCTAATTGTTTATATTCCTTTTGTAGACATTTCATGTTGATTTCAAAGGAATACTCCATCTAATTGTTTTTATTTTCTTTTTGTAGGCATTTCACATTGATTTCAAAAGAATACTCCATCTATTATATTCCTTTTGTAGGCATTTCATATTGATTTCAAAGGAATACTCCATCTAATTGTTTATATTCCTTTTGTAGGCATTTCATATTGATTTCAATTGTTTATATTCCTTTTGTTATCATTTCATATTGATTTCAAATGAATATTCTAATTGTTTATATTTCTTTTGTAGGCATTTCATATTGATTTCAAAGGAATATACTATCTAATTGTTTATACGTAATAACACATTTATACATTAAATAACACTTTCAAAATTTGTGTTATACATGTATATTGTAAGACAGATTTCCATTGAGACTTTTCTGTTTTACATTCAGCCTGGCTAACACAGACTTAATTGGCATCATTATTCTTCCTCAAAGACAGTCAATGGAAATAATACAAGAAAAATATCTTGATTCAAAACTTTTATTAACATTGTAAAGAATGTAAGCAAGGTTTCAGTATTTAAAAAAAATTGTCAAATTTGTGCATACATCTGCCGTTTGCAATAAAACATAAAAAAAACAACCTCCAGACCTCCAAATCATTTCTTTTTTTTCATCTCAGTGTTACTGGTGGATACTCAACCATCTCAGTGTGGCTTGTGGATACTCTACCATTTGAGCTATGATCTACTGGTACTGATATTGATAGATTGAACATATATAATGGCTTCCACGGTCAAGTTTGAAGTTGCCTTGATACTACTGTTCAACGATCCCTTTTCTTTACTGTCCATTGAAATATTTTCCCCTATACTTTTTTATTTGAATAGTTTTCTTTGAAATATAAAGTATACACATTTCCTATGTGGCAGGCAACATGGATATGGTAGAGTAAATTTGAAGACAGTCTTTTTGTTGTGTACTCCATTGTAGTGTGTCAGTACTGTAAGTGCCCCACTTGTTGTGTACTCCATGGTAGTGTGTCAGTAAAGTAAGGGCCCCACTTGTTGTGTAGTCCATGGTAGTGTGTCAGTACTGTAAGGGTCCCACTTGTTGTGTACTCCATGGTAGTGTGTCAGTACTGTAAGGGCCCCACTTGTTGTGTACTCCATGGTAGTACAGTAAAGTAAGGGTCCCACTTATTGTGTACTCCATGGTAGTACAGTAAAGTAAGTGCCCCACTTATTGTGTACTCCATGGTAGTACAGTAAAGTAAGTGCCCCACTTATTGTGTACTCCATGGTAGTACAGTAAAGTAAGGGCCCTCACTTGTTGTGTACTCCATGGTAGTACAGTAAAGTAAGTGCCCCACTTATTGTGTACTCCATGGTAGTACAGTAAAGTAAGAACCCCACTTGTTGTGTACTCCATGGTAGTACAGTAAAGTAAGTGCCCCACTTATTGTGTAGTCCATGGCAGTGTGTCAGTACTGTAAGGGTCCCACTTGTTGTGTACTCCATGGTAGTACAGTAAAGTAAGGGCCCCACTTATTGTGTACTCCATGGTAGTACAGTCAAGTAAGGGCCCCACTAATTGTGTACTCCATGGTAGTACAGTAAAGTAAGTGCCCCACTTATTGTGTACTCCATGGTAGTACAGTAAAGTAAGGGCCCTCACTTGTTGTGTACTCCATGGTAGTACAGTAAAGTAAGTGCCCCACTTATTGTGTACTCCATGGTAGTACAGTAAAGTAAGAGCCCCACTTGTTGTGTACTCCATGGTAGTACAGTAAAGTAAGTGCCCCACTTATTGTGTAGTCCATGGCAGTGTGTCAGTACTGTAAGGGTCCCACTTGTTGTGTACTCCATGGTAGTACAGTAAAGTAAGGGCCCTCACTTGTTGTGTACTCCATGGTAGTACAGTAAATTAAGTGCACCACTTGTTGTGTACTCCATGGTAGTACAGTAAAGTAAGTGCACCACTTATTGTGTACTCCATGGTAGTACAGTAAAGTAAGTGCCCCACTTGTTGTGTAGTCCATGGTAGTACAGTAAAGTAAGTGCCCCACTTATTGTGTAGTCCATGGTAGTGTGTCAGTACTGTAAAGGTCCCACTTGTTGTGTACTCCACGGTAGTGTACTCTATGGTAGTACAGTACTGTAAGGGTCCCACTTGTTGTGTACTCCATGGTAGTACTGTACAGTAAGGGCCCCACTTGTAGTGTACTCCATGGTGGTGTGTCAGTACTGTAAGGACCCCACTTGTTGTGTACTTCATGGTAGTGTGTCAGTACTGTAAGGGTCCCACTGGTTGTGTACTCTATGGTAGTACAGTACAGTAAGGGTCCCACTTGTTGTGTACTCCATGGTAGTACAGTACAGTAAGGGTCCCACTTGTTGTGTACTCCATGGTAGTACAGTACAGTAAGGGCCCCACTGGTTGTGTACTCCATGGTAGTGTGTCAGTACTGTAAGGACCACACTTGTTGTGTACTCTGTGGTTGTACAGTATAGTAAGGGCCCCACTTGTTGTGTACTCGATGGTAGTACAGTACAGTATGGGCCCCACTTGTTGTGTACTCCATGATAGTACAGTACAGTAAGGGCCCCACTGGTTGTGTACTCCATGGTAGTGTGTCAGTACTGCAAGGACCACACTTGTTGTGTTCTCTGTGGTTGTACAGTACAGTATGGACCCCACTTGTTGTGTACTCGATGGTAGTACAGTACAGTAAGGCTCCCACTTGTTGTGTACTCCATGGTAGTATGGGTTGTTTGATTCAAATCAGCTGATTTAAATCATTGTTTGTCAATTGTGTGTTTGAAGTTTGAACATTTAATTCTATATTTGGCTTCAAAAGGCTAAATATAGCATGAGTGGCTTCTTTCAATTTCAGTTACATGATAGTAGTGGGTTTGGGCTTCTCACTTCATTTTTCTTCAAAGTTAGGTTTTAAAATAAATGATTTCATGGCTTCTTAACACTCTAGTATTAACTAAAAAGCAGGCAAAGCATATATAAGCTGCAGATTCATTTGGTCAAGTACCATTAAGAAGAAAAGCCATGGCTGATCTCTTAGACCTTGGAATCTGTGAATCTCTATATTATTGTCTGTGCAATGCCTGGAAGAAAACAAGATTGTGTCTGGCTCTACTTTGACAGGATTGTCACTCCTGGAAATGCTGGGTGTCGTGCGATATGCAAGACCTGTAATAAACAATTGCAGGGAATAGTTACATGTATGAAACAGCACTATGAAGTCTGCAACCAGACTTCTGTAGTATCAAGAAAACGTGAGGCTTCTCCAGTTCAGTCAACATCACAGAAGCGGCTTAAGCAAGGTCCTGGCATTGAGAGCTTTGTGATGTAGACATCAGCAAGCATGAAAGCAGCATTAGACCTACAAGTTGCCTCCTTCATTTATGTCACTAACACTGCCTTCTCAGCTGTGGAACATGAGGAGTTTGTCCAACTTGTCAACATGCTATGCCCTGGATACCAGCCTCCAAACTGAACTGATATTGGTAGTAAGCTTCTAGATGAAGTGCAAACTTCAATGCTTGGTGAATACAGGGACAAGCTGATAAACAAGACTGTATCCATGGCTCTTGATGGCTGGAGCAATGTACATAATGAGCCAGTTGTGTGTATTTCATTGGGTACGTCAGATGGTCAAAGTTCCCTGACAGAGACTGTGGACACTTTAGGCTGCAGCCATGCTGAGAAAACTGGAAAACATGTATTTGTTACAGTCTGTTAAATACAAAGCACCTATATTAAATTAGAAATATGCATTGAAAATGTAGTATTTAGATGTAGCGATTTCAAATTTGCTTAAACTTAATTGTAGTGATTGTCTTAATCTTGCTTTTAAATTACTTTAAAATATAACATTATAAACTATGTATATATTCTGCAAATAAATTGAAAACCTAAATCTATTCCTGTATTCACTATATAATCATATATTATGACCTGATAAATTTCATTAAAATAAAAAAAGTCTGATTGAAATTTAAAAAAAGATTTTTTTTTTTTAAATCTTGATTTTTTTTCAACCCTGATGGTAGTACAGTATAGTGTGGGTCCCATTTGATGTGTACTCCATGGTAGAACAGTACAGCGTAGACCCCACTTGTTGTGTACTCCATGGTAGTACAGTACAGTGTGGGCCCCACTTGTTTTAAAAAGTTAACAATGTTACAACTGAAAAAAAGATCGACTGAATTAATTTTTTTTTAATGTACCTTGGTTTTAACCTAACTCTATAGATAATAGCTGGTTTTATTTCAGGATGAAAGTGTGTCTGTTTGAAGAAATACACTACATATAGAGTCTACAATATGTTGCTAATTTCCCACACTGATGAGTTGTATTGTAACATAATTAAATATAAAATGTTAAATCATTTTGTTATACTTTATATGTAAACAACAATACATATACTTATCTTCCTATTAGTTTTGGCTTCCTTTGTGATAAATTGGCAATGTTCAGGCACATTAAACAATACATCTACTTATCTTTCTAGTAGTTTTGGCTTCCTTTGTGATAAATTGACAATGTTCAGGCTCATTAAACAATAGATATACTTATCTTTCTATTAGTTTTGGCTTCCTTTGTGATAAATTGGCAATGTTCAGGCACATTAAACAATACAATTCTACTTAATATAGATGCCTCTCAGTCTGTTTATTTTTTTCCACATCCTCACTGGCACCTCCAAAAACAAGAGAAGTCTTTCAGTGAAACCACCATGTTGATATAACCATTCATTGAGGAGAAGACGTGATAACAAGATTTTCAAGACAGCCACTGTGGCATCCATACTGAACATCTGAGCAGCACCATTTTCATTTAGGACCAACTAAACATTATATTAAGAAGTCTTTCAGTAAAAATACAATGTTAATATGACCATCCAGTCAGAAGTAGTAGCAATAACAAGATTTTCAAGATGGCCCTTGTGGCAGCCCAAGTAGATGTGCTATTGCACCATTTTCATTTAGTACCAACTAACATCATAAGAAGTCTTCTGGTAAAAAACCCTTGACAAAATGACTTTCCATTCAGGAGGAGTAGCAATAACATGGCTTCTGTGGTAGCCATATTGGATGTCAGATCAGCACCATTTTCATTTATAACCAACTAGACATGATAAGAAGTCTAACAGTGAAAACCCCATGCTTATATGACTAGCCATTCAGGATTAGCGATAACAAGATTTTCAAGATGGCCACTGTGTCGCTATATTGGACATTAGATTGGTACCATTTTCATTTAGGATGAACTAGAGATCACTAGAAGTCTTCTGGTGCAAACCCCACTGACATATGAGTAGTAATAAAAAAAGTTTCAAGATGGTCACTGTGGTATCCATATTGGATGTCTGAGCAGCACCATTTACATTTAAGACCAACAAAATATCATAAGAAGTCTATTAGTGAAAACCCCATGTTGATATGACCATCCATTCAGGAGAAATAGCAATAACAAGATTTTCATGATGGCCATATAAGTCTATTTTAGATGTCCAAGAATCACCATTTGCATTTGGGACCAACTAGACCATGGGATGAATGTCTGTATCAAGTTTCATGGCAATCCTCCAAGTAGTTTAGGAGGAGTAGTGATAACAAACTTGTGCTAACAGATGGATGGATGATGGATCACAGACAAGAGACCATCCCGCAAAAATTGAGACTTTCACACAAATGTAATTTTAAATTTAGAAAGGATACATAAAAAGAAAGATATGAAACAGATCATTTAAAAACTCTGATTTGTTGTTTCTTCTGAATTTTAAAGAGTACAAGACTGGTAGGAAGAGAATATGATGTGGTAACGCATTTCTATTTCTATTTCTATTTCTTTACCTGCAGTGGAAACTGGTAGGAACAGTGCAACAGCAACAAAATGCCGATGCTACATAGACAGTAAAACTTGTGAGTTTGTAGTTTTTAGGTACCAGCATAATTCTGCTCCATGATGATATTTTGAAAATAACAAAATGCCAATGCTACATAGACAGTAAAACTTGTGAGTTTGTAGTTTTAGGTACCAGCATAATCCTGCTCCATGATGATATTTTGAAAATAAGTTTGGTCATAAGAAATACAGTCTGTTGACATTCTTCATGAAGCAAACTTTGTTCATATCTAATTTTGAGTTTGATGTTGATAAATGCAGCCTTTATTCTGCAATATCCAATACAAGCCAATGCGGTCCTTTTGTTTTGTTTCAAGAAAGATAAATCTAAAAACATAATGAATGTAGAAGAGTTGATATGCATCTTCAATAACACATTGCGACAAGAGTCATGAGACTGATCAACATTTACTTTTGCATAAAAATGGAGGGAGGGAAAATGGTGCTTATTCAAAACAGTCATTTTTGTGCAGAAAGGACTTTTCTTCCTTTAGTCACAGTGACCCTGAATTTTGACCTTTTGACCCCAAAAATCGACAGGTTTTTTTCCATAGCCAAAGTGTAAGCCATCCACAAAATTGGTAACTATAAATGATGGAGAACTCATGTTAATCTGCAGAAACCATTTTTCTTGTTAAAGTCTATGGCCTTGTCCTTTGACCTATTGACCCCAAAATAGATAGGGTTCTTCTTTACCCCAAGTGTAAGCCATCCAAAAAGCTTAGTAACTGTAGATCTTGGAGAACTTGAGTTAGTGTGCAGAAATAATGTTTCTTTTCTCAGTCAGTGCCCTTGACCTTTGATCTTTTGAAACAAAAATCAAGCAATCTTTCTTGCCCTAAGTGCAAGCCCTCCACAAAGTCTAATAACTGTAGATGGAAGTGAACTCGAGTTATTGTGTGGAAACCCTTTTTCTTCTTTAACTCAGTGACCATGAACTTTGAGCTTTTGACTCTGGAATCAATATGTTTCTTCCTTACCCTCAATTGAAAGCCATCCAGAAAATTTGGTAACTGTAAATGGTGAAGAACTACCAGTAATGTTATTGTGCAGAAACTAAGTTGGTAATAGATGCACAACATCATTACATAATAAGTTCTGCCTTATGGCAACAAGACTCCCTCAAAGGGACTGCCGCTCTACTGGCGGAGAAGAATTTCCAGGAATTCAAGATAGGACCATTTCTTCCTTCTAAGTGCTCAGTGTTGAAATCATGTCTGATATTTTTTTTTTAGCAAAAACAAGATTTTCAAATTAGCTGCTGTGGCAGGCATATTGGATGTAAGTTCAATCAACACCATTTTCATTTAGGACCTACTAAACAGTATTAAAAGTCTCTTGGTGAAACTCCATGTGAATATCCATTCATTCAGGAGGAGTAGCAATAACAAGTTTTTCAAGATGGTTGCCATGGTGACCATACTGGATGTCAGAATAGCACCATTTTCATTTAGGACCAACTAAACATCATGATAAGTACTTTGGTGAAAACCTCATGTTGATATGACCATCCTTTTAGGAGTAGCAATAACAAGATTTTCAAAATGACCACCATGGTGGCCATATTGGACGTCAGATTGTCACAATTTTTATCTACAACCAATTCAATATTATAAGGAGTCTTATGATAGAAACCCCATGTCGATATGACTTTCTGTTATGAATTAGCAATAATAAGATTCTCAAGATGGCTGCCATGGTGGCCATCCTGGATGTCAGATCAGCACCATATTTATTTAGGACCAACTCATCATCATAAGAAGTATTCTGGTGAAAACCCCATGCTTATAGGTATTGGACCACTACCAATAATTATTTTACAGCCTGAGAACCAGTCTACCAATGGGGGAATACAAAATAGAGTACTAAATATTTTGACATGTACCCATTGGCTAGTAAATGGATTTTTTTTTCCCATTATAGATTTCATAAACTTCAATCTATGTACTATAGTTGACAACAAAATATTTACTTTTATTTTGATATCCTGTATTTAATTTCCTACTAACAAAATAGCATATGAACTCTTGGTGCGAGGCTATAATAATAGGTACAGACCAGGCAGTCCCCCTGTTTAACAGCATGAGGCTCAAAAAATCAAGCAGAACATCTGTTTTTCAAGGCTGAAAAAAATCCTCTAACTCTAATGAATGGAAGCATGTGTGGTTTGTATGCCAATCTATAGCAGAAATTATTTTTATTTTTTTAATATGTTAACATTAAGTTCTATGGGTAATGAATTAGTGGTCCAATCACAATATGACTTTCCATTCAGGAGCGAGTAGAGTTAACAAAATTTTAAAGATATCCACTGTGCAAGCCATATTGGATATTCGAGCGGCACTGTTTTCACTTAGGACCAGCTAGACATCATAAGAAGTCTTTTGTCAAAAACCTCATGTTAATATGACTTTCTGTTTAGGAGCATTGATAAGATTTTCAAGGTGGCAGCCATAATGGACTTCAGATTGGAATCATTTAATGAAAACCCCAAGTCAATATGATTTTCCATTCAGGAGGAGTAGCAATAACAAGATTTTCAAGATGGCTGCCCTAGCAGCCATACTGCATGTCAGATCAGTCAACACCATTTTCATTTAGGACAAACTAGACATCATAAAAAGTCTTCTGGTGAAAACCCCATGTCAATATGACTCTCCATTCAGGAGGAGTAGCGAAAACAAGATTTTCAAGATGGCTGCTGTGGAGGCCATACTGGATGTCTGAGCAGCACCATTTTCATTTAGAACCAACTAGACACCATAAAAAGTCTTCTGGTGAAAACCCCATGTCAATATGACTCTCCATTCAGGAGGAGTAGTGATAAGAAGATTTTCAAGATGGCTGCTGTGGTGGCCATACTGGATGTCTGAGGGGCACCATTTTCATTTAGGACCAACTAGACATCATTAGAAGTATTCTGGTGAAAACCCCATCCTGATGTGACTTTTCTTTCAGGAGGAGTAGTAATAACACAATTTTCCAGATGGCCATTGTGGTGGCCATACTGGATGTCAACGCATCACCATTTGCATTTAGAACCAACTAGACCATGGGATGAATGTGTTTGCAAAGTTTCATGGCAATATTCCAAGTTGCTTAGGAGGAGTAGCGATAACAAACTTGTGCTAAACTGGACAATGGATGATGGACAAAAATACCATCAGATAAGGCCTTCTGGACTATGACCAGTAGAGCTAAATATCATAAAAAAATAGAAACATTATCTAAATATAAATTGCCATAATCTCACCTGTAGCCAAGAGATTCCACTATTTTTAACCTAAAGCACAAATGAAGTACCATTCAAGAACAATAATACATCATCAGAGTTCAAGAACTGTTCTTGAATGAGTTAATGAACATATAAAGAACAGTTAATATACTAAAATAAATTTAAGTAGTTCATGAAAAACTCATAAACAGTTCTTGAAAGAAAAGTTTAAGCACACAAAAGTTGCAGTTGAAATAACTGAGAACTAAATAAAAATGCATGGTCATCTGAGTTTTTGAATGCAGCATGATTCAATGAAAGAGACTATTTCTGTCATAAACTTAACCTTTTAAGTGCAAGCTCACTCCCCATTTTTAATATTACTTAAAATGAAACTTGTTCTAGGCAATCATAAAACCAGCAAGATTGTCTGAAAAATGATGACAACATGAATAAGAATCTAATATGTAATTCTGTGTGGCCTTACAGTTAATAAAATAATGAAATCAGAAAGTATTATTATTTATAATCACCTCAATAAGCCTTTATCAATATAAGTGAATTGTAAGTTCATGGATATTGTCATTTCAGTCACTGTGTCCTTTATATTTGACCTTTGAACTCCAAAATAAACAGGGTTCTTCCTTACCCCAAGTGTGAGTCAACTACAAAGTTTGGAAACCACAGCTGATGGAGAACTAAAGCTTTTGTATGGAAACCATTTCTCTTCTTTCAGTCAGAGTGACCTTGACCTTTCAATTTTTTAGCCCAAAACTGAGATGGTTCTTCCTTACCCAAGTGCAAGCTATCCACAAAGTTTAATGACTGTAGGTAGTGGAAAATTTTAGTTGTGGAAATAATTTTGACTCTTTCAGTCCCAATAACCTTGACCTTTTGACCCCAAAAGCAATGGATTTCTTCCTTAAACCAAGTGCATCCTGTCAACAACATCTGGATCTTCAATAACTAGCCCTGGTCACTCAATATTTTAAGATGGTGAATCCTATGGACCTTCAATAATTAGCCCTGGTCACTCAATATTGTAAGATGGTGCATCCTATGGACCTTCAATAATTAGCCCTGTTCACTCAATATTGTAAGATGGTGCATCCTATGGACCTTCAATAATTAGCCCTGGTCACTCAACTTTCTGCAAATCTGAATCCAAATGATGTACATTTTCCCTAGTCCTGGTCAATGATGAATTAATGATGAAATAAAGGTAGGCCTTAAAATATAATGCACAAATTTCATGCATTCTGTTTGTGATTTTGGCGTGATTCTTTGGAAATTAGTATGAATCCCACAATCGCATATCCTAGAGTAGACCCTGAATTATGTTTGAAAATGTAACTCAAGGACCATAAACAGTTGCTGTTCTATTATTGATCACCCATTTAATTATCGGTGTGGGGGGGGGGGGGACGGGGGAGGGGGGCTGAGATTTTATTTTTTCTAGTCCTAATATTGGCCGAGGCTATTCGCATGGCTGTTATGTTCCTGAACTAGGAAAGACTATTCACACGACTGCATCTCAACTGGAAAGATTATTCCCATGGCCACCTTGTACATGTAGTAGTAGAAGAACACAATTTATGTAATTGTATGGCCACAGGGCACCTAATATCCAAAAGATTATTCACACGATTGTGTAATAACTGTGGGAATAACTAGTCTAATTCACTTGACAGTAACATATTTAGTATGAAGGACATAAAGCTTTCGCATTTAAAAATTGAAATTCTCAGAAAATCATGTTTTAGTCTTTTCCTCCATAAAAATATTATCATTCTTGCTACTGATTACCTTTAATGGCAAATTTAAAAGTGATTGTACTTGTTAACTGGTACAATATTACACTCCATCACTTCATATGGGCTCATTACAAAAATGAAATTAGGAAAAATAAGTGTATTGGTTAATGGACTGAGGGATGGAAGTGGGGTTGGGGCCAAACCTGTAACAATGTAATTATATGTTTGGACCCCACCTTCATCTCTATCCCTCTTTCCATTAACCAGTACTCTTTCATTTCATTTGTGACAAGCCCCATGTTTGTGTTGTGTATATATTCAAAATCATTCAAAGTATTTTGGACTTGTCCCTACATTATTCATTGGTTGCCGTGCGGATAGTCTTTGCTACAGTGGATACATGGCAGCTGTGTGAAGAGTCTTTGTAAAGTTCAGTACATGGCCACCGTACGAATAGACAATTCCACTAGTATTAGTACCCATACCTCATTTGTCGACAGGGTACTAATTTGATCCTGTATCTATCAATGGCCAAGCCATTGACAAAAAAAAAAAAAGAAAAATGGGACCAAGAGCTACATCATTTGACACTCAACACTACTAAGAACTTCCTTGGACTAGACAGGCAGTGGGCAAGATAAAAAACTTGCAAGGGAAGGTTTAAGACACTCCCGCCTCCACAAGTCTTCCTACCTATGGGAGAAATAGGGTGGTGGTAACATGACATCACTGGGCAGAAGTCTTCCAAGTTGAAGTCAACAGCCAGGGCGGAAGGGTTCCAAAGATGAACTTAACGGCCACATGTTCGAGACCAGGGCGAACCATATAGTAACATGGATATCAGCTGTGGTCTACAGCCTGGAGAGGGATGGGCACCGCCAGGTTGAAATGGCCCATGATACGCCAATGATGACGAAATGACAATAAATAGATTTCACATACCGGATCGGTCACAGCCCGGGTTACCAATGACCGCGCCATCCGCTGGACACCAGGACGGAGGTGACAAGTATGCTACTGGTGCAACTACCATCAAAGTACAGGCAAGAGATAACATCACCATTGGAACATGGAATGTCAGGACATTAAGACCAGCAGGGAAACTCGAGGAGCTAACCCATGACATGGGAAGATACCAATGGCACATCCTTGGACTCAGTGAGATGCACTGGAAAAATTTCAGAGAGAGATCAACAGATGACGGACACAGGATCTACTTCAGTGGGCATGAGAACAAGCATGAACATGGAGTTGGGTTTATGATACACAAGGACACTGTGAGTGCTGTCATGGGTTGTCGACCAGTGTCTAACATGATGATTACAATCCGCGTGAGGGCATCTCCCTTTAACATCACTATCATACAGGTCTATGCCCCAACATCTGACCATGATGACGAGGAACTGGATGAGTTCTACGACCAGCTTCAAACTCTCATAGACCAGACACCCAAGAAGGCTATTCTGGTTATTCAAGGAGACTGGAATGCTAAGGTAGGAGAAGACGCACAAGCAGACTGGCGAGAAGTCTGTGGTCCATACTGTAACAAGCAGACCAATGAGAGAGGTCTCAAGCTCCTGGACTTCGCCACATACAATAACCTAGTGCTAATGAACACCCTTGGCCCCCACAAACTATCCAGAAGATGGACTTGGCACAGCCCAGACGGACAACATCACAACCAGATTTATTACATCTTGGTGAGAAAGCGCTTCCGGTCTAGCGTAAACATTGCCAGAACACGTAGCTTCCCAGGAGCTGATATAGGAAGCAACCAAGACTTGCTGCTGATGACTATCAAACTTCGTCTGAGGAAGTCCAATAAGCCACGACAAGTTAGGATCAGGTTCAACCTTGAAAAACTTAAAGATCTAAGCGTGGCACAAGCATTTGAAGCATCAATAGGAGGCAAATTTGCACCACTCACAATTCTGGGACATGAAGAAATAAACCTAGACTCCTTTATCATCACCTTCATCAAGGCAATAATAGACACAGCCGGAGAGATCCTTGGCAAGCATTATATAATAGAGAAGCCTTGGGTCACAGCAGATATCCTCGACCTCTGCGATGTGAGGAGAAAACTGAAGAGTAAGTGAGTAGACCATGAAGGAGCAAAAAAATACAGGGAGATTAACAACAGGATTAAGAAGAGCATGAAGAAAGCTAAAGAAAGCTGGTTAGCAGACCAATTCAAAGAAGTCAAGAAAAGCCTGAACCAGAATGACAGTAAAAGGGCATACCAGTTGGTGAAAGACCTGACAACAGAGAAACAGGGGAGATCTAATACGATTCGGGACATGGCTGGTAAGAGTCTGACAGAAAACCAAGACATTCTTAACAGATGGACGGAATACTGTTTGGAGCTTTATAACCAGGAGACTTCTGGAGACCAAGCTGTACTAAACGTACCACTGACCACAACAGAAGTTGACCACCCGATCCTCAGGGACGAAGTAGAGGCTGCAGTAAAGGCGCTAAAGAAGGGGAAGTCAGCTGGGGTAGACAATATACCAGCAGAACTTGTTAAAGCAGGAGAAAATTCTATGATAGATGTCCTCACAACAATCTGCAACCAAATCTGGCAAACAGGAGAATGGCCCACCCCATGGACCCAGTCTCTGATCGTGACTCTTCCTAAAAAAGGGAATCTACAACTGTGCTAGAACTACCGAACAATCAGTCTCATCAGTCACCCAAGAAAGGTTATGCTTAAGATCAACCTCAATAGACTGAAACCCCAAGCAGAGCACATCATTGTGGAAGAGCAGTCAGGTTTCAGAGCAGGACATAGCACTACAGAACAGATCTTCAATCTTAGAATCCTCTGTGAAAAATATCTCCAGCATCAACAGAACCTCTATCATATCTACATTGACTTCAAGAAGGCTTTCAATAAAGGTATGGCATGCAGCCTTGTGGGCCACCATGCGGATATACAACATAAACGCAAAACTAATCCGCTCTATAGAAACCCTGTATGACAAAGCGACTAGTACAGTTCTCGTCAATGGCAACATAGGAGACTGGTTCAGAACCACAGTCGGAGTCAGACAGGGGTGCCTTCTCTCACCCACTCTCTTCAACATCTACCTGGAAAGAATCAATTCCGACACCTTGGAAGACCATGAGGGCAGTGTCAGTGTTGGAGGCAGAACGATCACCAACCTGCGCTTCGATGATGATATCGATGGCTTAGCAGGAGATGAAGAAGAAATGGAAACCTTAGTGAACCGTCTCAATCAAGCATCACTAAGATATGGGATGGCGATCAACGCTGAAAAGACAAAGCTAATGACAAACAACCCGAGTGGCATCCAAAAGGAAATAAGAGTGAACGGACAGAAGCTGTGCACAGTAACAAGCTTCAAGTACCTAGGTGCTATCGCCTCTGATGAAGGTTCAAAACCTGAGGTTCTTTCCAGGATTGCGCAAACAGCTGCTCTGGCTAGGCTGAAGGATATTTGGAAAGACAGCAACATCAAACTTGGGTCCAAGATCAAGCTTATGCGCCCCCTCGTCATGTCCATATTCCTATATGGATGTGAGACATGGACCCTAACAGCAGAATTAGAGAGAAGAATCCATGCCCTAGAGATGAGATGTTATCGAAGGATCCTGAAAATCTCATCCTTTGACCACGTCTCTAATGCGGAGGTGCGCACTAAAATCCAAGGTGCAATTGGACCTTATGAAGATCTGCTCACCACTGTAAAGAAACGCAAACTAAGATGGTATGGTCATGTCTCACGCTCAACTGGCCTGTCAAAGACAATCCTACAGGGCACAGTGAGAGGAAAGAGAAAACGAGGCACACAGAAGAAGAGATGGGAAGACAATATCAAAGAGTGGACAGGCATGGACTTTGCAAAGTCCCAAAGAGCAGTGGAGAACAGGGCAAAATGGAGAGAGATTGTCGCAAAGTCATCAGTGGCACCCCTACGACCAGCAAGGTTACGGGAGAAATGAAAAATAAATGAAAATCTATCAATGAAGCACCTGGGTGTGAAGTGTTCTTTTCCACATCGCTGCTAAGGTGCACCCTCCCAACCCTTAAATGGTTGGTCTGCTAGACATTTCTATTTTGTATCAAAATTCACAGGTGAATTTCTCATTGAGGCAATGTCACAGAGAGATAGTTTGCTGCTTGTTGTACTGTTAGACTATCTCCAAGTGTTTCTTAGGTTTTCATCAATGCCCAGCTATCAAATTCAGTCACTACATGTATCTGAAAAGATTTGAAGACATCTGAAAATAATTCACCTAAGATACCCACTCTGGTTACGATCGCATGGGAAAAACATAGTCTATATCTGGATGACTGGGCACACCAGTTTGAAAAAAGAAATAAATGAAAGAAAAGAAAAAAAGCTTGTAAATGATTTTGTGTCTGTACATCTTTCCAATTTCTCAAACTATTATGAAAGCTTGTAGAAAAAAATAAATAAATAAGCATACACACACAAACAAATACATATATATATATATATATATATATATATATATATATATATATATATATATATATATATATATATATATATATCATCACCTGCACAAACTGAACCATGATCTTGCGACTGTACAAAAGAAAAGTAATTTTCTTACTTAAAGGTATCAGTAGTATAGTAGAAAAGAATGGGAGGCAGGGGTGAGGGGGAATATATTAAACAGGATCACAAATGTACGGGGACAAACGAGAAATTAAAATTACACCTCCATTTTGAAATGTATGTTTGTAACAGTGTAGCATCATGCAACAGTCTGCACTTGAACTGAAATGCTGATTTACATCATACGTTCATACGTTTTACATGAGGAGCTGGTCTGTTGGTTCTATTTAGGCAGGAAAATGCGACCATGTCTGCTCTAAAAATAAAATACCATGTCATACGTTTTATATGAGAAGTCTGTATGTCTGTCAATGTGTGTGTGTGTGTGAAACACTGAGAGTTAAAGCCCAGTTATATACTATCAACACCCAGTTATCTACTACCCAGTACCCAGTTTATTTAATATCCAGTACCCAGTTATATACTATCAACACCCAGTTATCTACTATCCAGTACCCAGTTTATTTAATATATAGTACCCAGTTTATTTAATATCCAGTACCCAGTATATTTAATATCCAGTACCCAGTTTATTTAATATCCAGTACCCAGTTTATTTAATATATTGTAGCCAGTTTATTTAATATCCAGTACCCAGTTTATTTAATATCCAGTTACCCCCTTTTTTATATCCAATACCCAGTTTATTTACTATTAACATCCAGTTATCTACTCTTCATCAACCAGTTATCTACTCTTCATCAACCAGTTATCTACTATCCATCTTCCAGTTATTTACTATTAACACCCAGTAATATACTATCCACCACCTATTTATCAACTATACACCAACCAGTTATCTACTAACAACACCAAGTTATCTACTATCCAGGTAACCTATGATCCCCATTATAAAATAAAGTTAAAATCTCTACCACCATCTATAATACTCCCTACCCTCCCCATCTCGCCAATTTAAAACAGAATTACCATCCCATTCACACAAGGTAAGAAGCAAAACAACTTGTATAAAATATAATTTAAAATCCTTAGCAATAAAAATACTTTCCCCCTACAACCCTATGATTTTTATAAAGTAAAATTTTCTAGCTCCTTTTATAATGTCCCCACCCTCTTTACCATCCTTTTTTAAAAACAAAACTACCATCCAGATAATCCTTACAGCCACAGTAATATTAATATACAGAGAGAGAGAAAGAGATAGACTACAGCCATCTATAAGGTCCCTCACCTCCCCATCCCTCCTATTTTCAACTAAACTGCCATCCCACTCACACAGGGTATGATTCAAAAGAACCTGCATACAAAAATATAATTTAAAACCCTTATTAATAAAAATACATTATCTAAGCCCCCTTAGAGTTTCCCCTAATAAAGTTAAAATCTCTCCCCACATATATAATGTTCCTAGCTTACCCTACCTTCCTATTTTAAACAACGCTACCATCCCATTCACACAAGATATAATGTTAAAGAACTTGAATTTTAAAAAAAAATCCCTTATCAATAAAAATAATTTCTCTTTCTCCCCTTACTGCCTTAAGATATCCCTTATAAAGTTAAAATCTCTACCTCCATCTATAACATTCCTACCCTCCGCTACTCTCCTATTTTAAACAGAAGTACCATCCCATTCACACAATGTAGGATGTAAAAGAACTTGTATAAAATATAATTTAAGACCCTTTTCAATAAAAATACTTTCAACCTACCACCATATGACCCCTCATAAAGTTAAAATGTATATCTCCTTTAATGATGCCCCCACTCTCCCCTACCCTCCTTTTTTAAAAAAAAACAAAACTACCATCCACATAAACCTCACAGTCATTAATAATATATGCAGAGAGAGAGAGAGAGAGAGAGAGAGAGGAAGAGAGAGAGAGAGACTACCTCCATCTATAATGTCCCTACTTCCCCTAGCCTCCTATTGTAAAACAAAACTACCATCCCATTCACGCAGGGTATGATTTGAAAGAACTTGTATTTAAAAAAAATAGCATTTAAAACCCTTATCAATACAAATACCTTCTCTAAGCCCCCTTAGGATTCCCCCATTAAAGTTAAAATCTCCACCCCCTTAGGATTCCCCCATATACAGTTAATATTCCTGCCTGCCCCTACCTTCATACTTTAAACAAAACTACACTCCCATTCACACTAGGTAGGATGTAAAAGAACTTGTATAAAATAGAATTTAAATCCCTTATCAATAAAAATACATCCTCTATCTCCCTTTATCAACCTAGGATTTTATTATAAAGTTAAAATCTCTACCTCTGACAGTCAAGAGTCAAGATCAAGTACTAAGAGAAAATTATGAATGACATTTTATGATAGTGTCACATATGATAATGATGAAAATGATGATGAGGTCTGTTGTGTGTGCAATTTGTTAACACTGCAAAAGTTTGGAAGACCTGTAAGAGTTGAGATACTGAGTTGGACAAAGTGTGATAGCTGTGATGGCTGGGTTCATCTCAAATACTGTATGCATCTGACATCTGCTGTCCATTGGGATCACTTCATGTGTCTCATTTGCAGTTAATTCAACCAAATTAAATATGTTTCCTCCTTTAATGAAGTCTTAATTGTCAATTGTGCATGTTTAAGATCACCAGATTTATACAATGCTGAACTTCTACTAAAATTTGTTTTTTCATCAGTTAGTCTACATAACATCTCTTCCAATATAGTGACGTTGTTACCATGACTTTTGTAAAACAGACTAAAAAAACTTACCTAGCTCCTCAGCTGAACACTGATGGAAACAGAAAAAACTAATGTATACATTTCCATAGCCAGATAGATAAATATGACATCTTTTTCAAGGACATGTGCAGAAAAGGCTGACAAATCATAGGTCATGAAAATAAATGGGTAGTAATACTTGAAAGGAAAATTCAGACAATATTTTCAATGATGTTATGACACAGGAGCCTGCTTTCCATATGGAAAATAATGCTCATGGATAAAGCTGCAAATTTTGATCCATATGGAATTTTCACTTGTTGTGAAGTACTTATGTAATAGATATGGAATAAATTGTCTGATTCCATAAGTTTCTCAGTCCATATATGTTCCTTATGGATTACTGAAGTATTCCATATGGAATCCATGAGAAATTTTTGTATGGGATCCCATGGGTCCAGAACAAGTATTATGTTCCACAGAATTTTCTAGGGACAATGGCGACTTTTCAAATGGTAAGATACACAGGGTTTCATGTCACTTCAACACAATCCTGTCTATATATTAGTGGCAGTGCTGATTAAATATAATGTTAAAAAATGTAAAATAAGAAAATGCAAAGCTTTAAAAAGGTTAAACCTTCGAATTAAAAATATAAGATGGTCAAAACAATAAAAGGTACAATGTTAAAAGTTTTTAAAAGATATACAAAATAAAACATAAGAGTAAAAAAAAAATCTTAACAGTGATGATTCCAAATTTTTTATATAAACCTCATTCTCTTAGAAACTGTGAGATTTTATCTGGTGGTACATAATCACAATTAAGCTTAAGTAAGTTCACAAAGAAAAGATTTCTGTCTCATGCTGGAAGTCAATACACATGACAAGATTGTGTTCCACTGTCAGCGAACATTGGCAAGGTATGCAGTCTGGTTGAGGTTCACCATTGACAAGGTATGCATGTGTCAGATTTGTGTATCCTAAATGTGAAAGATACAATACCATACTGTTCACACTTGGGTGCATGCTATAGTCAAGCAAATAGAATAATTGGAGTTTGGATGAGCAAAATAAAGGAGTCATAGTAATTTTAAGGACAAACCATATTTGATGTGTACATGTACTGTCCACTTAAGAAATTATTACTTAGGTAAATTTTCTGAGGTAAACGCTCATCAAAAGAAAGAACACTGAAAATATTATAAACAATGTTACCATTACATGTATGTACATGCTAGAAGATTTATTATTTGTCTATGTTGGGAGCTCTTCACTTTAGAGGTTTTTTTGAGAGGCAGATTACACCATTAAGTGGCAATTAATGAGATATCAGGTATGCATAGAGGTAAGTGTACACAAAATCAAGATGTTTTAGGTGGATCTTAGCAGCCACTCCTCCATGGGGCATACTGTCATCAATAAATGTGTGCTCAAGAAGGAATTTTCTTTAGTTTCTTCCCAAAATAAGGATGTGCATTAATCAATGTATGTATTAGTATTATGTCAAATATGGTAACATTGTCTCAGACACAAAAGTATCATACATTAGTGTTCATGACATACCATAACAAGAGTACAAAGAACAGCACAGTATATGCCTGCCACAATCCCTAATGTAGGCACTAGATGGGCATAACAAGAGTACAAAGAACAACAGCACAGTATATGCCTGCCACAATCCCTAATGTAGGCACTAGATGGGCATCATATATTCGAGAGATTATTGACGAATGATCTCAATGACCTTGACATTTTGTCAAGGTATGCAGTCCTAAACTAAACTTACTCTCCAAAACCCATTAATTTCTTATTTGACTTACAATCTATAGGCATCTTTATTACCTTTATTGCAAGTCGTCCATAAAGTTTGTTCAAGAAACTTACTCTATAACAAAACTTTTGTGCAAAACCACTTTTCTTTGAGTCACAAAGACCTTGACCATTGACCCCCAAATAAACAGGCCTCTTTAAAACCTTCAATGCAAGCACTCCCCAACTTTGGTAATGGTACATGGTCTAAATTATTATACAATAACCAGTTTTCTTCTTTCAGTCACAGTGACCTTGACCTTTCATATTTTGACACCAAATCAATTGACTTTTTTCTTACCCAAAGTGTAATTCATTCACAAACTTTGGTTTAGGAACATGGTCCCAAACTGCAATTTTTATGCAGAAACCATTGTCATTTTTAGCCACAGTGACACTGAAATTTGACCTTCTGACTCCAAAATCAATAGGCTTCTACCTCATCCAACAATCCACAATATTTGGTCCAGGTCTGTGATGCAGAACTAATGTTATTGATATCATCTGAAACCATTTTTTCTTCAGTCACATTGGCCTTGACCTTTGACCTTTTGATCCGACAATCAGAGGGCTTCTTCCTTACCCCAAATTCAAGTTATCTACAAAGTTTGGTAATGGTAGGTAATAGAGACACTTACTGCGTAGAATTGAAAATGCAGGGTTGCCTCTTGGATTTAGCAAATTTGGGTTCTGTGCCCCCTGAATGTTGAGAAAAAGGAGGGGGGGGGGCAATCTGATCATAGTTGGGGACTCCAAATATAGCATAAAAGAGTAACTAAAAATGAAACCAGAACAAGACAAGAGTTAGTGCCATAATGTATTTTTCACTACTGCTAAAATATGAAAATGAAAATCCATATTCTTTTCTATAGCTCATGTTTAAATTTTTTTTTTTTACACTTGCCAGTAAATAAATCATAACCAGGATAAATTTCCACCATACAGTCAATCACTCATTTGTCTAACCTTAGGTCCTAAAACAGAACTGAATGTTTGAACATTGCCCTCAAAGGAAAGTACAATTGAAGTAAAGAAACTCCATAAATGCATCCGGTACAGACTTGTTATTTGCAATTATAACAAGAAATTGTGAGTCAACATATTGATGAATATCATGTGTGACCGCAGGCATTACTATCATTAGAGTCAACTTTGATCATTCAAATTCATCAATAGAACAAAATGGCATGGATCAAGATCTGCTGGTGCACTATATAATGGTAGTCCTACAATGTAAGATATCAATTGTATGTATCATAGGGGAGTCCATGTCTTACTGCATTAAACAATCAATGCTATGTAGCTCGGTTCCAATCATGCTGACAGGGGAACTGGAGGCCATATTTTCCAGAGCATCTCATATAGCTGAAAGCCCATACTGATATTGTTGCACAGCTTTGACTCAATTAGAACATAGTTCGGCTATTTCCATCAAGTCAAGAAATAATCTCACAAGTAGTTGTTGAAAAACATAAATTTGATGGGCTTGGTGATTTGCCTCCAGCGGAGTGCAACATATATGCTGCAACAGAAAAGACTGACAATATTCCAGTTGTAACTCTGTTTGCTTCTGCCTCCATACTGTGCCATGTGAACAAAAGTAGTTCCAAATCAAGTTCTCAATGGCAATAAATTACATCCTAGGTTTCTTTCTCGATTGAAATAGACAAGGATGTTTTGATTGACAACACATGAGAATGTCCCAATTCAGCAAAGGTTTATTAAGGTTTGAATTAATCTCTGAGTTGGTGTTGTTCACTAGGTAAAGCACTTTCAATATTTAGCTTGATTGGCCTTAAAAAGTAAGTCAAACTATGTAAAGGGACTTAACTCAAATTCTAATCCTAGGATAAAATAAGTCACAGCAGAGTGGTTACCTCCCTTGACTGCTTTTATGTAGTTTTTAATACAGAATCATTTCAATATACAATGTCTATAAAAGATAACTGCTTAAATATTTTCTCTCAAAATATTTTATAAATCTTTCAATCACTTCTCTGTTAAGAAATGAAGAGAAGAAATACTTCCAACATTTATATTTAGGATTACATGCATTCTGAGGTATGTTGGTATTTGCTTTTGATTATCAAAATGAAACATGATCATCCATATCTCACAATTTATGTTCATCCCTTTGATTCTGTTTAACGAACCATACTGCCAGAACCCTCCAATCCATTGGTATTTTTAATACTTTGAACATAACATACTACCCGAACCCTCCAAGCTATCAGTATTTTTAATACTTTGAACATAACATACAACCCAAACCCTCCAATCCATTGGTATTTTTAATACTTTGAACATAACATACTACCCAAACCCTCCAAGCTATCTGTATTTTTAATACTTTAAACATAACATACAGTGTACTACCCGAACCCTCCAAGCTATCTGTATTTTTAATAAATGTACTTTGAACATAATATATTACCCAAACATTCCAAGTCTTCTGCATTTTTAATGCTTTGAACATAACATGCATTTTTCAAATTTCAGCTCTGTATAATATATTATTTCAAAACCAATTACATTTCTATTTAAATATTTGAAACCAATTGCATTTTTATTTAAATATTTGAGACCAATTTAAAGTAATTATGGTAACAATATCAATAATTCCTGATAAAAATGGCAAACTGTGCAGTAGATGGAATATCAATAATTCCTGTTAAAAATGGCAAACTGTGCAGTAGATGGAATATCAATAATTCCTGATAAAAATGGCAAACTGTGCAGTAGATGGAATATCAATAATTCCAGAAAAAAATTGCAAATTGTGCAGTAGATGGAATATCAATAATTCCTGATAAAAATGGCAAACTGTGCAGTAGATGGAATATCAATAATTCCTAATAAAAAAGGCAAACTGTGCAGTGGATGGAATATCAATATTTCTTGATAAAAATGGCAAATTGTGCAATAGATGGAATATCAATAATTCCTGATAAAAATGGCAAACTGTGCAGTAGATGGAATATCAATAATTCCTGATAAAAATGGCAAACTGTGCAGTAGATGGAATATCAATAATTCCTGATAAAAATGGCAAACTGCAGTAGATGGAAGTCTCATTGAAGGTAGGTGCATATAAGACAAATAAGTGCATATGGCCTTCACTGATTTAAAATATGAGCACATATTCAGTTTTTATACACACGCCATAAGGTGGAGCATGTCATATGATGTCCATCCATAAATCTGTTCCCTATTTCAGGGCTGCATCTAGGATGCTTGATTGCATACATGTAAACCCCAATAAAATTGAAAATTTAGTGCACAATGTTTGAATCTGTGAAGACATAATTATGCAAAACATAAGGATTGGGTGCAAATTTTCATGAATCATCCACACATTATTTCCACGAAATGTAGAAATTACCCATTTGCTACTGTACAGTGTTGCAATTATGGACTGCCATTTCAGTTGGTTGAAGAGCGATGGTAACTGAGGTATGCTGAATTTGGGTGAACTAATGCTTAAGTTTCTTTAACAAAAATGAATATGCACTTTCAGCTGAATATGATTAGATATTTTCCTTTCATTAAAGAAAATACACCCCTAGTTAAATCGACTTCGGCACTCCTTGCACTTCAAAGAACTGATATCGCAGTCAGCAGAGCTTGAAAAATGCAACCACTTGTGCCAGGATTTACTTCAATAAGGAAAAAGGCATCAGAGTAAATATAGTAAGAATAAAGCGATTCGACTTCACGTTGTGTATGACAATATGCCCCTGATTGCTTGCCACAGCACAGGGGGCACAAAGACAAGGACAATTAAATGGAAGGACATGATGGCTGTCTGGTGACAGTAGACAGGTTACTCAATGACCACTAAGGAACTGAGGCATATGCTGAGTCTGCAAGATGGAAGGTAAAGAAAACAATCACATGATATCTAGGAAGAGGGTCCTCTGATTTGTAGCTGACCACTGTCCACTGACTAATCTGAGCTGTTATGCAAGATCCCTTGCTCTTCAAAGAACTGATATGGCAGTCAGCATCACCTTGTAAAATGCAACCACTTGTGCCAGGATTTACTTCAATAAGTAAAAAGGCATCAGAGTAAATATAGTAAGAATAAAGCAAATTTGACTATTCAATGTGTATGACACAATGCCAATGATTACTTGCCACAACACAAGGAGCACAAAAACAAGGACAATTAAATGGAAAGACATGATGGCTGTCTGGGGAAAGTAGGCAGAACTGAGGCAGATGCTGAGTCTGCAAGACGGAAGGTAAACAGTCACATGATATCTCGGAAGAGGGTCCTCTGAATTGTAGCTGACCACTGTCCACTGACTAATCTGAGCTGTTATGCAAGATCCCTGTCCGGAGCAACCTCTAACAATGATGCCCTGTCTGGTTCATTAGCTCTAACAATGATGCCCTGTCTGATTCAGTAGCTATATATACCCAGTGTGAGTTATTTTGCTAGCACCCTATATACATTACTGATATTAATACATTAAGCCTAGAGATTGATTTGGTGTTGCTGTGTAAACCTTGTTCAATTGGTGCCATTAAACATCAATTTATTATTAGAAATATGAATATTCTTAGTAAAAGATGATCAGACAGCATGCCATAGGCTTGGGGTGGGTGGCAAAAATGCGAAGGCAAAAAGTTGATGAAGTTAAATCTTGTTTGCATCAATGTTTGACAATAGCATCCAATAAATCTGGTTTTAAAAGTATGAACTGAACTTTTGACATGTCATAGTGTTGATATATGATGAAGCAGCCCATAAATAAATCAAAATACAAATGTTAATTTTAAAGTATTTTTTAAAAGCAAACCTTTTAATAAACAGCATCTTGATATTCAAGCATACACTGTATTTGCAAACTGCACATCAAGTGGTGCACTCACTTCTCTCAAAATGTCACTGCCACAACAAGTTTGATATGAACAACCTGTATGCAGAAATGCCTGCACTTGTTTACACCTCATTTTCAACAGATTTACAAAAAGTGAACAAAAATATATTTAAATTGCAAACCTTGAGCCAGCTACTCTAGCACTATTATTGTTAACTTTTCAATTTCTTTTCTGCCAAAATTCAATACAAACAATTTCTAAAATGATAATTCAAAACGATGCTAACCCCAGGGTCATATGGTCTGTGCAGGCAGTGGCATTATTTATTTGAATCACAGAAGAGCAGTTTGTTATATTTATTGCATAAAATGCCAGCAGATACACTCATACCACCATACCATTCTTTTATCTTCAAAAACATGAAACAAATATTCCTGATTTTTAGAGAAATAATGTTACGTCAAGAACAATAGGTATGTTTGAAAAATTTTATGAAAAAATACGTTTCTCAGATGATTTTTTTTAATAATCATTAATATTGTTTTTAAATATACATGAATTTGTGTTCTCAGTGTCCAGAACCAGATGTATGATAATCTTACATTTTGTTATGAGTCAAAAGTAATTTCTGAGTTCTTTTATCATTAATGTTATCAAGTAATTTAGGGGGTTGGTGCAAGTAGTCACCAAATCTTTACCTAAAAGACATTGACATGCTAGGTCATGGACTGCATCAGACAAGGACTGCACTATGGAATTTTCCACTCCAGATCTTGCTCCTATTCAATTTCAGTCATCACCAATTATTAACAAAAATTTTCTTTAATAATTCCACTCATTCTCTGCATATATTCTTTTCAAACTGATAAAAGTTTAATCCACTGCTGAATTTTCTTTGGTCAGAATTGAGTCCCTTACATCATTTGTAAAACCTCAAAAATAGTATATATTAGAAATACATCAGCAACTCCAAGAGTAAATCTGAAGATACAACAACAAGCCCCTAAATCTTCAATTGCCAATGTTTGTTGTTTTTATTACAATAAATCATTTTCTGAGAATTTTGATCAGCTTTGGCGATGCTGGCAATCACTAGCACTAACGTAGAGCAAGCAGCTAAGATTGAGTTTTAAGTTTTTGTTGACCATTAAATGGGATACAGGCATATTAATCCTGCCAATGGCATGTGTCCACAATGAGTCATCTGACTTCCTGTTCTGAAGTTTTACTCACGAATACAACAGAACTAGTCTAGAAACCCCGTAATATACTGGCACAATCTGGTAACAAGAGAGTACAGTGAATTCCATGAAGTTACAAAACAAGATGTCACTTACCTGTTTGTTCACTGCCTGGCACGAGTTGACCAAGACAGGCACACTGATACATCTATTTTCCCTCTTCCTCAGATCATAATACTCAACATTCCCATAGCTCAATTCCGTCCAATTCCAGTCTCAGTGCCCCAGCAGTGGAAGCATTCATCCAGTAGTAAAACTCCAAAATCATGGTACTTGTATTCATTGGGAAACTTTGGGACTGTAAAAAAGCCTCATCTGTCTCTGATCCATCTCGATTAAGATAGAATACAACTCTGTTGTCTGTTGAAAATGAAAATGAGATATTGATAACAAATATTGATACAAAAAGAATAGCAAAAATCAATACAGCAAAATCTGTCCTGAGAGACCACTCCTTCTGCCAATAAATGGTGGTCTTGAAAGACTCATGGTCTTTCATTTGAGGTCATTACATTATTAACAGTTTGTCCATTCATAAAAAACGCAGTCCTTCCTGACAAATGGTCTTCCTAAACAGTCAGTGGTCTTTCCTGATGGGTGGTCTTTCATGACATGTGGTCTTACAAAAGTCAGTGGTCTTTCCTGGCAGGTAGCCTTCTAAAACAGTCAGTGCTCTTTTCTGACAGGTGGTCTTTCAGAAGTCAGTTGTCTTTCAGGACAGGTGGACTTCCAAAACAGACAGTTTTTTCCTGACAGGTCTTTAAAACAGTCAGCAGTCTTTCCTGACACATGATCTTTACTGACAAAATGGTTTACCCAAACTGGTCTTTACTGATAGATGGTCTTCCAAAACAGTGATCTTCCCAAACTGTGTCTTTTTAAGTCGGGTTTTACTGTACTGTGAATTTATTTATTTATTTTTTGTGGGAATCAAATTTGCAAAAAATACATTTTTGTTGGTACCTAAAATCATGGATGTGCCTTTGATGAGGAAAGTAGGTTCCACTGTCTTCAACAATGGTTCAGAAACCCATGAAATTGGTAACAAGAATTTAATTAAATGAATTCAATGCACAGTATTTATCTCATAATAAGGCCATGATTGATGATTAAAGACACACACATACACATTCAATGTACAGTATTTATCTAATAATATGGCCATGATTGATGATTAAAGACACACACATACACATTCAATGTACAGTATTTATCTAATAATAAGGCCATGATTGATGATTAAAGACACACACATACCCATTCAATGTACAGTATTTATCTAATAATAAGGCCATGATTGATGATTAAAGACACACACATACACATTCAATGTACAGTATTTATCTAATAATAAGGCCATGATTGATGATTAAAGACACACATATACACATTCAATGTACAGTAGTTATCTAATAATAAGGCCATGATTGATGATTAAAGACACACACATACACATTCAATGTACAGTATTTATCTAATAATAAGGCCATGATTGATGATTAAAGACACACACATACACATTCAATGTACAGTATTTATCTCATAATAAGGCCATGATTGATGATTAAAGACACACACATACACATTCAATGTACAGTAGTTATCTAATAATAAGGCCATGATTGATGATTAAAGACACACACATACACATTCAATGTACAGTATTTATCTAATAATATGGCCATGATTGATGATTAAAGACACACACATACACATTCAATGTACAGTATTTATCTAATAATATGGCCATGATTGATGAATAAAGACACACACATACACATTCAATGTACAGTATTTATCTAATAATAAGGCCATGATTGATGCTTAAAGCGCCACACACACATTCAATGTACAGTATTTATCTAATAATATGGCCATGATTGATGATTAAAGACACACACATACACATTCAATGTACAGTATTTATCTAATAGTATGGCCATGATTGATGATTAAAGACACACACATACACATTCAATGTACAGTATTTATCTAATAATAAGGCCATGATTGATGATTAAAGACACACACATACACATTCAATGTACAGTATTTATCTAATAATAAGCCCATGATTGATGATTAAAGACACACACATACACATTTTCACACAATTTTGGCAAATATTTCCCAACTATTTACTAAGGATATCTTTGTTTGATAAGAAACCCACCCCCTTCTTTTTTGACAAATTTATTAGACTGGCCCCCTGGTCTTATCATTGGACAAATGGATATCTTTGTTTGATAAGAAACCCACCCCCTTCTTTTTGACAAATTTGTAGGACTGGCCCCCTGGTCTTATCATGTGACAAATGCTGTAATATAGTATCACTACATTTTAGCAAATTTTCTTGATTCAGCACATTTGCAACAAAAGCTTTTGCAATGCACTTGTGTGTAATAGGGTATATTGTATTAATTGATTGCTACTAATGCAAATGGAATGTTTGTGAATCTGACATTTTTGTACTGATTTATAGTTATTTCATATGAAACTGTAACAATGGATTTCAAATAGCATCATCAGGATAATCCAATTACCTATATGCTGAAAATGATTTATTTCTACGGCAAAACTTCCAAAGCTCAAAGTGCTTTGGGGTGCAATTATTTTGTTGGATATTTTGGCTGTTTCCTGTTTTTAATGGTTGTAGTCAAGGAAAAGTGGCTTTGTGCTGCAACTGAGCAAGTCATTAGAGTGATGCTGAGCATACGAGTGATTGACAATGAAATTATAAGTTTTATTATTTTCAATGAATTTCCATAATGAATGTATTAATCATTAAATAATTTCCAATTATATCAGAGAAAGAGATAACTTAACGGTGCCTAATTTTTCTATAACACATTATGTGATGGCAGAGCAGGGTATATGTTGGTTGCAGTTAGACTCAACTAATTTTTCTATAACACATTATGTGATGGCAGGTCAGGGTTTATGTTGTTTGCAGTTAGACTCAGCTAATTTTTCTATAACACATTATGTGATGGCAGGTCAGGGTTTATGTTGGTTGCAGTTAGACTCAGCTAATTTTTCTATAACACATTATGTGATGGCAGATCAGGGTCTATGTTGGTTGCACTTAGACTCAACTTATTCACAAGTATATACAGTACATACCTGGTAAACATCAAGGTTATTGGGGTTTCAAGAAAAGATGATTATGAAATAAAAAATACAACACATGATATATTGGTATACACCTGGTAAACATCATGGTTATTGGGGTCTCAAGAAAAGATGATTATGAAATAAAAAATACAACACATAATATATTGGTAAAGTTTAGAAATTTAACTGATTTGAAAAATACAATATTACATTCTAATTATTATGCAATTTCAGACTTGTAAGTTGTTTTTCACTTCTGCCAAGTTGCTTTTGTGATATATAACAAGGTAATCATTATAAACAGCACTATACACAATACTCATTGCTTCTGAAGTGAAATTTGCAAATATAGTCAAGTTCATCACAGGTCACCCCTCCACCCCCACTGGTACCAATTCACACACTGTTTCTCTCCCTCTCTCTCTCTATCTCTCTCTCTCTCTCTCTCTCTCTCTCTCTCTCTCTCTCTCTCTCTCTCTCTCTCTCTATATATATATATATATATATATATATATATATATATATATATATATATATATGTGTGTGTGTGTGTGTGCATAGTACATGATACACTTTCTAGTGATGCTGTACAAACATACTAAGTTTCATTCCTTAATCTCAAACCACTTTAAAGTTCTTAAGTAGAAGGAAAAGTGCAATGGAAAATGTAAAATACTGAGCTGTGACTCTGACCATGAAGATAGAACACCCCCTCCCCCATGTGGTATGTGAAACACCTTCTAGTATTGATGTATAAGTATACCAAGTTTCATAGCTTTAAAGTTATATAGTGGAAATGAATCTGTGATGGACAGACAGACATTCAGAGATTATTTTTGGTTTTGGGGTTGGTATTTTCAAAATTACTGGTTCTAAAATCTGCTTCAGAAGATATTATAATTGTCAACCCCTAGAAGCCAGATATTACTGGGTGAAAGTCACAGGTTTTGAGTAACCTTGCAGTGACAGCTAGTATTACAAACATAATTAATGCATCAGCAATTACCTTGATTAGTCACTACAGCTGAGGCCTCACATGAAAAGCATTCAGCATGCTGCCCACTCAACTAATTCCTATATTCATCACATGTACAATATATAGTTAAGTTGCTGAAGGTAACCAATCACAATATACAAGGTATAATCATTAACTTAGAAGCTTACCATTAAAAAATATATTTATTCCTACGTGTACTTCCAACTGTACTGGTTAGAAACAGCCATCAGAGTAGGCTAGGATGTTTGTAGCATGGAAGAATTTATGTGGTCATGAACTAAACACCGATACTTAAACTATGTTAGTATAGCATAAAATGTAGGTCACAGTGACCTTTGGTTGTAACAGAGTAGTACTAACAGATGTTGCCAATAATCAAGTTTCATGATTCGAAAGTAAACAGCACCCAATAAATGAACTTTAAACATAAAATTTCAACAAAGTCAATGATGCATGAAATACAGATCAGAGAGACCTATTTTTGCAATAAGGGTGTAATACCCATCAAGATGGATCCCCTCAACATGTTTCATGATTCTAGGTAGGATAGTATACATATAGCACAAGTTAAATGCCAAACCTTAACCTAAGCCAGTAAAATGTGATATGTTGGATCCAGTGACCTTTTTGGTATTGGTGTGATACTAACGGAGTAGTATACAATCATCTAGTTTAATGATTCAAGCATGAACAGTTAAAACACAAAATTGAACCCAAGTCAGTTAATTGTGAAATATGGGTCACAGTGACCTACTTTCATGATAAGGGTATAGCAACCAAGATGCATCCCCTCACCAAGTTTCATGATTCCAGGCATAACAATATGTATACAGTATGCAAAAAACACGAGCCAAATGCAAAATCTTTAAACAAAATGTGCATCTAAGGTACATACATACTGTACATACAAAGTTAGCTCTCTTAGCCTCCTCCACAGGGGGTATATTATATGAAACCCACTGCAAACTGTTGCCTAGGACCTAGGAAGAAAGAATGGTTGAGGTGCAGTGAGACTGTATATATGTAAATATGCATATGCTTTTATATGTGTGGACAACGATCCCAACACCTTGGATACAAAATATCTCCTGTAACTCATAGAAGTGAGGTAAAATGGGGGGAATTTTGCAAATACAAGGGAAATTTAACAAAGTAGATATGATATGGCTTTCCAAAAAGATGCACAAATTTTGCACAATCAAATGATGTCTTGGCATGATGTATTAGAAATTAGCAGTAATCATACAATCACACTTTCTAGAATAGACCCTGTCTTCAAATCATACAACATCTAACCAGCTAACTCCTGTGTCTTTTGAGTGGTCAGTTCTGACATCCCCAGCCTTCATGACAGCAATCAACGATGGATGATTCCCAACCAATACATGCTACATTAGCCAGGACAATTGGACTGGTACCCTACCCATATAATGCACCGTCTAATGCACTAACCCCAAATGTGCTTATAATATTAATCTAAAAATCATGTTTGTAAGATTTTCAAAGAAATCTGTAGCAGTAATGGCACGACATCAGTGCATTAATAATGAATCATGATAGTTTCCATGATGATAACGTATCATGATATGCACCCTGACTATTAATACTTGACAACAGTAGTGTATATTTTATGAATGTTTGCTTGTGAAATATTGGAATATTCACCTTTTTAAAAATTTATATTTTTACATGACTAAGTATGAAAGCAATCAAATGTCACTAAATGTATAGACTGGTGTGCATTTTCATGCCCTATTATTAGTTTAATATTTAAGTAGGATGCCAGTACAGTAAACCTTCCTTAAACCAGTCCTCTGTAACCCTTGTGAGCCACAATCAGGAAGAGCAGTCACAACAAGATTTTCATGACAAATGCTGTCACAGCCATATTGGAAGGTCACATCTGCACCATTTTCATTTAGGTTATTTGAAGTTTTTAGTGAGAACCACATATTGATATTACATATCATTTTAAGTCTTTTAGTGAAAACCACATACTGACATCACATATCATTTGAAGTCTTTTAGTGAAAACCACACACCGACATTAACATACATTCAAAAATAGCAATCAGAAGAGTAGCTGATTTGCATCCTTCCCCCCCTCTTGACTGACCATTGCTATTACAAATGTAAAATCAAAACAACCATCCAATTTCACATCCAGTGACCTTGGCCTTTGATCTATTTGTTTCAAACTCAATAGGAACATGCCCTTCCTAAAATGTAATGTAACTATGCCTTTGTATCTTTGGACAATTGAAAAGGAGGTGCCTGTGAATAAATGTAGAGTAAAGTATGATGAAAATTTGATCCTGGAAATCATATTTACAGAAATGAAACCCCAAAACATTACCAGTGACCTTGACATTTCACCTTGGCCTCATAATCAATGGGGAGATGCCCCTGACAAAATTTATTCATACTTTGAGGAAAATTAGGGCTAGGAAACCTGACTGACCACGCAGAAAGAGATATTTTCAGCTTCAGTGACCTTCACCTTGGACCTAGCTGCACCAAAATCGATTGCCTTCTGACTCTTTCCATGAGTAAGCATAATGAGGTTTGACTAAGAAAAAGACCAGAGTAAACTAAAATTATTTTGTGGAAACCACCTTGTCTAAATATAGATGGATGGACAAACAAATGGACAGATAGACAATGCTATCGCTATATATGACAATTATTTTCTCAAAAATCCCACATCAATATGACCATCCGAATGAGTAGCAATAACAAGATTTTCAACAAGTTGAATGTCAGATCAGCACCATTTTCATTTAGGACCATCTATATATCATAAGAAGTCTTTTATTGAAAACCCCATGTTGATATAGGAATAAAAAGATCAACAAGCTGTCTGCCATGTTGACCATTTTGGATGTCAAATTGGCACCACTTTCATAAGACTATCTACAATTGAAAAGTCATCTTTTAGTGAAATACCATGTCAATATGACCATCTGTTCAGAAGCAGTAGCAATAACAAGATTTTCAAGATGCATGTCTATGGGACATCATTTCTATTTAGGACCAACTAGTATTTACGACCAACTAGTCCTTGTGATGAAACTGTATGCCAAGTTTAATGATTTTCTGCCAAATAGTTTGGGAGGCCTCCCGATAAAAAACAACTGCTAATGGATGAAGAACGAATGAAGGATGAAGGCACATCACATAAGTTCCTCCGGTCCTTGACCAGTAGAGTTTAAAAAATTAAATGTCTTTTACTTATTATGTGTTAACTTATTTGTCATGATTTAATGTCTCATAATATTATAGTTATTCTTATGTAGTATAATGTTAGCTGTGAGTCATTATGATAATGATGTATACCAGTGAACTAGTTACTTGGTCATGATGTCACATTATGATAATGATGTACAACAGTGAACTAGTCACTTGGTTGTTGATGTCATATTATGATAATGATGTAAACCAGTGAACTAGTGACTTGGTCATTGAGGTCACATTGTGATAATGATATACACAAGTGAACTAGTCACTTGGTTGTTGATGTCATATTATGATAATGATGTATACCAGTGAACTAGTCACTTAGTCATTGATGCCACAATATGATAAAGACATATACCAGTGAACTAGTCACTTAGTCATTGATGACACAATATGATAATGACATACAACAGTGAACTAGTCACTTAGTCATTGATGACACAATATGATAATGACGTATACCAGTGTACTAGTCACTTAGTCATTGATGACACAATATGATAATGACATATACCAGTGAACTAGTGATTTTTGGTCATTGATGACACAATATTATAATTACGTATACCAGTGAACTAGTCACTTAGTCATTGATGACACATTATGACAATGACATATACCAGTGAACTAGTCACTTAGTCATTGATGACACAATATGATAATGACGTATACCAGTGAACTAGTCACTTGGTCATTGATGACACATTATGATAATGACATATACCAGTGAACTAGTCACTTGGTCATTGATGACACAATATGATGACATATACCAGCATAATGTATACCAGTGAACTAGTCACTTAGTCATTGATGACACATTATGATAATGACATATACCAGTGAACTAGTCACTTAGTCATTGATGACACAATATGATAATGACATATACCTGTGAACTAGTCACTTAGTCATTGATGACACAATATGATAATGACATATACCAGTGAACTAGTCACTTGGTCATTAATGACACAATATGATAATGACATATACCAGTGAACTAGTCACTTAGTCATTGATGACACAATATGATAATGACGTATACTAGTGAACTAGTCACTTAGTCATTGATGACACAATATGATAATGACATATACCAGTGAACTAGTCACTTAGTCATTGATGACACAATATGATAATGATGTATACTAGTGAACTAGTCGCTTAGTCACTGAAGACACAATATGATAATGATGTATACCAGTGAACTAGTCACTTAGTCATTGATGACACAATATGATGACATATACCAGTGAACTAGTCACTTAGTCATTGATGACACATTATGATAATGATGTATACTAGTGAACTAGTCACTTAGTCATTGATGACACAATATGATGACATATACCAGTGAACTATTCACTTAGTCATTGATGACACATTATGATAATGACATATAACTAGTCACTTGGTCATTAATGACACAATATGATAATGACATATACCAGTGAACAAGTCACTTGGTCATTGATGACACAATATGATAATGACATATACCAGTGAACTAGTCACTTGGTCATTAATGACACAATATGATAATGACATATACCAGTGAACTAGTCACTTTGTCATTGATGACACAATATGATAATGACGTATACCAGTGAACTAGTCACTTGGTCATTAATGACACAATATGATAATGATGTATACTAGTGAACTAGTCACTTGGTCATTGATGACACAATATGATAATGACATATACCAGTGAACAAGTCACTTGGTCATTGATGACACAATATGATAATGATGTATACTAGTGAACTAGTCACTTGGTCATTGATGACACAATATGATAATGACATATACCAGTGAACTAGTCACTTAGTCATTGATGACACAATATGATGACATATACCAGTGAACTAGTCACTTAGTCATTAATGACACAATATGATAATGACATATACCAGTGAACTAGTCACTTAGTCATGGATGACACAATATGATAATGACATATACCAGTGAACTAGTCACTTAGTCATTGATGACACATTATGATAATGACGTATACCAGTGAACTAGTCACTTGGTCGTTGATGTCGCATTAGCTTCATATAGCATCTGAAGTCTAATTGTATGTGCTCCATTGATGTTTGTTGTTATATACATGATGTAGATTACTTCTGTAGATTTTAGAATAATACAGGGCATCAAGGGAGATTAGTTATGTACTAATTGAGTTACCCTCATAAAATAAATACTAATTATTATTATATTAAATATTATACTACATTAATTATCTGACTAACCAGTGATATGACAGCATAGTGCTGATTACTCCTATAACCAAGATTAAAAAAATATGAGACCCCATTTTTGTTGAGTCTGCCTTTTATTCAGCTAGAAATGACATACATACATGTAGAATAAACTTTAAGACTGAGGTTAATCTAAGGTGTGAATGGACATACAGCTAGAAAAGACATACACAGAATAAATTTTAACACTGAGGTTAATCTAGGGTGTGAATGGGCATACAGCTAGAAAAGACATACATAGAATAAATTTTAACACTGAGGTTAATCTAGGGTGTGAATGGGTATACAGCTAGAAAAGACACACGCAGAATAAATTTTAACACTGAGGTTAATCTAGGGTGTGAATGGACATACAGCTAGAAAAGACACATGCAGAATAAATTTTAACACTGAGGTTAATCTAGGGTGTGAATGGACATACAGCTAGAAAAGACACATGCAGAATACATTTTAACACTGAGGTTAATCTAGGGTGTGAATGGACATACAGCTAGAAAAGACACATGCAGAATAAATTTTAACACTGAGGTTAATCTAGGGTGTGAATGGACATACAGATGGACATATGCAAAGACAGACATATGGAAGAATAGGGTACAGTTCAATTTGCATACTAGGATGGAGGGTACAGTTCAATCTGCATACTAGGATGGTGGGTATGGATCAATCTGCATACTAGGATGGAGGGTACAGTTCAATCTGCATACTAGGATGGAGGGTATGGATCAATCTGCACACTAGAATGGAGGGTACAGTTTAAACTGCATACTAGGATGGAGGGTACAGTTCAATTTGCATACTAGGATGGAGGGTACAGTTTAATCTGCATACCAGGATGGAAGGTACAGTGCAGTCTGAATACTTCCCTGAAATTAGCTGTTTTTTGTTGTTGTAAGATTTTATTTACACAATATAAAAATATCTACAGGTTTTGGAGTAAAGTATACATCTGGGTTTAATGCATAATTTCACAACAAAAACATTAATGTATACTTTAATTATTTTTAGCACACTCAAAGTCCAATTGATAAAGACAACCTTACACCAACTTCTGTTAATGTCGCAGAGTGGGCAGGGGGAATAGAAAACAGTTATAACAAAGAGTAGTGTCTCTTTTATACATTATTTGAATGAAGCTTCTTTCCTGAAGAGATGATTAAAATATTTAGCATCTTCTTTTGAAGAAGTTTTATGAGTGTAATCAAAATTTTTATTTTTAACATTCACATATCTCACACAGGACAATCTTTTCATGATTTTCCCTGAAGACGCAGTTCAGTGTCTGCTTTTTTATGATTTCAGTCATATACAACCTTCTCATGCTTTTGTTTACTAACAGATTTTTTTAAAAATCCATTATGCAGCGCTAACTCTACCTTGCATCCTTAAATTTCCCATACACAGATGAACTTGATATCTTAATGAAAATGATAAATGCTTTAATAGAACATGGATACTTTGCCACTGAAACATGGTGTGACAGACTGACATCCAAACAGGCAGACAAATGGATGGACAAGGGTAACAATTTATTCCCTAGCACAGTGGGACATAAAAAAAATGCAGATTTCTGAACTTATGAATCAGCGGAAAATGTTAATTAACATTTTACCTGTAATTCTTTGTACACCCAACCAATAACTAACAGCAAGATGGCCAGGGCTTGCATCTTGAGCCCATAATCAATGCATTGCTGTCATGTGACCCTGACCTCAAGGTCTAAAGGTTGTGCTACGTGTTCCAGATTTAATTGTCTTAGCTTCATAATGATTTACCCCAAGTATAAAGAAAATCCATCAAGGGGCTTAGGAAATACAAGCAAATTTTAAAAAAACTGATCCAAAACCATAACAGAAATTTTCTATGACTATGACCTATAACTCCAGGTCAAAAGGTCAAGTGTGTTGCTCAATGATTTGTCTTAGGATCATATTGATCCAACCCGAATATAATAAAAATCTATCAAAGAGTTTAGGAAATATAAACAAATGTAAAAACTTTACCTGAAAATCTTAACATAATACGGGTGATATTATTTTTCTGCTAAGATAAATTGCAACTATAGGGCCCAGACGGCATGACATCTGCAAGGTCATGTTTATTTTGTTTTTAATTTGTCACTGTACTATCCAAGCTCTGTGATTCTTTATGCTTTAGTGCTTAACGATAATCTCTGACTTTTTGATTTTGACATTATGTCTCAGTGCTAAGGACCATGACATTATCAGACAGGATTCTCAGATTACTCAGATCTGTACATGATCATACTATTGATGTATCAGACAAGATTCTCAGATTATTCAGATATGTACACAATCATACTATTGATGTATTAGACAGGATTCTCAGATTATTCAGATCTGTACATGATCATACTATTGATGTATCAGACAGAATTCTCAGATTATTCAGATCTGTACATGATCATACTATTGATGTATCAGACAGAATTCTCAGATTATTCAGATCTGTACATGATCATACTATTGATGTATCAGACAGGATTCTTAGATTACACAGATCTGTACACAATCATACTATTGATGTATCAGACAGGATTCTCAGATTACTCAGATCTGTACATGATCATACTATTGATGTATCAGACAGGATTCTCAGATTACACAGATCTGTACACAATCATACTATTGATGTATCAGACAGGATTCTCAGATTACTCAGATCTGTACATGATCATAATATTGATGTATCAGATGCCAAAACTAAAGTGTGTATGTGCATGAATGCATGCATGTGTTTGTGTGTATGTGTTTGTGTACGTGTTCACTTTCTTTTCTTTTAATCAAATGTAAAATTAGCCAAAGACTGGCATTAAGCACTAAAAGGTGTCTTCAGT
The DNA here is from genome assembly GCA_029931535.1 of Margaritifera margaritifera. Classification (NCBI taxonomy): domain Eukaryota; kingdom Metazoa; phylum Mollusca; class Bivalvia; order Unionida; family Margaritiferidae; genus Margaritifera; species Margaritifera margaritifera. The sequence continues at coordinate 340,472 of JAQPZY010000904.1, read as the reverse complement.
TATACTGTACGAACCCGTATCCAAGCATTGTACAGATGACTTAGAGCATCAGAATTACCCCAGCCATTGTCACAAACTGTCCTCTACTGTCCTGTAGCAAATTTCTACATGGCCCTCAATGCAACTTGGACCATCTACAAAATGTACTGCAAAACCTCCAGCTAGAAAGAGAAAAATGAACCACAAAATTAATTATTTTACACTAAATTTTCTTTATCTATTTACATTTTTAAGAGAATAATTTAGTGTTTTTCCCTTTCCATTATGCCATATCTCCACACTGCTCTCAATACAAATGGGACTTTTCACAAAATAATATACAAGATTATGTTTCTGCAAGATGCTGGTAAAGACACAAATCATCAAAATTGTATTGAAATCCTGTTGGTGTATTGATTAATATTCCAAATTTGATATAAAAATGTTTCAAACAGAGCTCCTATGATGTAAGCAAATTTATCTAATAACTGACCAATCACCATATAACCTCATTTGTAGTCACTAAAAAGAGTCCAAATCAAAAATGTCTAATAGCTTGTGGATGTATCCTATCTGTCAAGTTTCATCTTTTCAAACTACAGACATAAGTAGTATTAATAGCACTGAGAACAGAATGTTAAATCACTTCATCAATATCTGCATATGTCAGTTATTATAGAATTTACTTGAGATCTTATAGTCTTATGATCAATATATATCTACAATGACTGGGGGTAGGGTCTGTGTCCATAAATTCAATTCTGGAAAAATGCTGGGACAGGGGGCAATAATTAACTCTTGAGAACCTCTAAAAAATTCATGGCTTAAAATCCAAGTCTCATCAAAATCTGTTCTCTGTCATAGTTCATATAAAAAAGTTTCAAAGTTGGTAAAAACAAGCTCGGACAATCACATGTAACATCGACTCATAAAGATGCGCCATTACTGCTCATGATCAAACTCAATGCAGATATTACCGATTTAAGAGTAACTACCAAGTTTCATCAAGATTTGTCAAAAAAAAAGGCATAGGATGTTGCCAAGCTGAAATGTATATTCTATTTATTTACCTTGTTTTACTCCAACTAGAAATACATTTTTTAAAAATAAAGGTATACAGATGCTTGATTTTGGGTCTGTGGTTCACTCCCATTCTAACAGAAACAAGAGTACTATGAACAGTACACAAGAATACATGAACAGCACAGTATACACCCACCCAGTGTTTCATAATCCTCTATGTAGGCACAAATAGGGTATGGTTGACTCTGCAGATTACTGACCAATGGGTCTACGGTATAAGATCTTGACCTTTGGCCGAGGTATGCAGTCATGTACTACACTAACTGTGCAGAAATATTATTTTCTTATTAGACTTACCATGTCTGTGATCTCTGACCTTTGGACCCTAGAATCTATAGGTTGCTTTATTACCCAAAGTGCAAGCCATCCCAAGTTTGGTAAAGGAACTTACAACAGAACAAAATTTATTCTGCAAAACCCATTTTTCTTTGAGACAAAAAAAATTTAACCAGTGTATCCATAATATTACTATCAGAGACAGTGTACTACTGAGGCACTATATAGTGTGGGGATACTATATGACAATGTATACTGAAGTGCTTTATAGTGAGGGTGACTATGTCAGGTTCAATGCAATGCTGGGGTTACTATATAGTGTGTGGGTACAAGGGGCAATGTAATACTGAGGTGCTTGATAGTCAGGTGTATCATTCGAAACAATATATAACTGAGGTGCTTGATAGTGAGGTGGTACTATATATGGGACAATGTAATATTAAGGTGCTTCATATTGAGGTACTATACCAGGAACAATGTAATCCTGAGGTGCTTCATACTGAGGGGTACTATATAAAGGACAATGTAATACTGAGGTGCTTCATACTGAGGGGTACTATATAAAGGACAATATAATCCTGAGGTGCTTCATACTGAGGGGTACTATATAAAGGACAATATAATCCTGAGGTGCTTCATACTGAGGGGTACTATATAAAGGACAATGTAATCCTGAGGTGCTTCATACTGAGGGGTACTATATAAAGGACAATATAATGAGGTGCTTCATACTGAGGGGTACTATATAAAGGACAACGTAATCCTGAGGTGCTTCATACTGAGGGGTAGTATATAAAGGACAATGTAATCCTGAGGTGCTTCATACTGAGGGGTACTATATAAAGGACAATGTAATACTGAGGTGCTTCATACTGAGGGGTACTATATAAAGGACAATATAATGAGGTGCTTCATACTGAGGGGTAGTATATAAAGGACAATGTAATCCTGAGGTGCTTCATAATGAGGGGTACTATATAAAGGACAATGTAATACTGAGGTGCTTCATACTGAGGGGTAGTATATAAAGGACAATATAATCCTGAGGTGCTTCATACTGAGGGGTAGTATATAAAGGACAATGTAATCCTGAGGTGCTTCATACTGAGGGGTAGTATATAAAAGACAATGTAATCCTGAGGTGCTTCATACTGAGGGGTAGTATATAAAGGACAATATAATCCTGAGGTGCTTCATACTGAGGGGTAGTATATAAAGGACAATATAATGAGGTGCTTCATATTGAGGGGTAGTATATAAAGGACAATGTAATCCTGAGGTGCTTCATACTGAGGGGTAGTATATAAAGGACAATGTAATCCTGAGGTGCTTCATACTGAGGGGTAGTATATAAAGGACAATATAATCCTGAGGTGCTTCATACTGAGGGGTACTATATAAAGGACAATATAATCCTGAGGTGCTTCATACTGAGGGGTACTATATAAAGGACATTGTAATACTGAGGTGCTTCATACTGAGGGGTAGTATATATGGGACAATATAATCCTGAGGTGCTTCATACTGAGGGGTACTATATAAAGGACAATATAATCCTGAGGTGCTTCATACTGAGGGGTAGTATATATGGGACAATATAATCCTGAGGTGCTTCATACTGAGAGGTACTATATATGGGACAATATAATCCTGAGGTGCTTCATACTGAGGGGTAGTATATATGGGACAATATAATCCTGAGGTGCTTCATACTGAGGGGTACTCTATAAAGGACAATATAATAATGCAATGCTGGGGTTATTATATAGTGTGTGGGTACTATATAAGGGACAATGTAATACTGAGGGGCTTCATATTGAGAGGTGCTCTATAAAGGACAATGTAATACTAAGGGGCTTCATATTGAGAGGTACTCTATAAAGGACAATGTAATACTGAGGGGCTTCATATTGAGAGGTACTCTATAAAGGACAATGTAATACTGAGGGGCTTGATAGTCAGGGGTACTACATGTATGTAATGTATGCTTTATAATGAGGAGGTACAATATATGGGACAATGTAATATTAAGGTTCTTCATATTGAGGGATAGTCTATAAAGGATAATATAATACTGAGGCCGATATGCCTAAGTGTGCTATATCAGGGGCCATGTAATACTGAAGTGCTTGATAGTGAGGGGGTACTATATAAGAGACAATGTAATGCTAAGACACTTTATGGTGAGGGGGTACTATATAAGGAAAAATGTAATAATGAGGTACTACATGTTTAGGGTGTACTATATAAGGGGCAATGTAATACTGAGGTGCGTTATAGTCAGAGCTACTATATGTAAGAAAGAATGTCACCCCTTATAGTGTGGAGGTGCTACAGTATATAAAGCACAATGAAATATTTATGTGCTTTATAGTGAAGGGTTAATATAAGAGACAGTGTACTAATCAGGTGCTTTATATTGAGGGGGTACTATATAAGTTACAATGTAACACTGATGTGATTTGTAGTGGGGGTACTATATAAGGAACAATGTATTGTAATGATGAGGCAATTTACAGTGAAAGACCACTGTATAATGGACACTTTAAAACTGTGTATTCAAATTAGTTCACTTACGGAAAGTTGTCAAATTTTTAGTTGGAGTGAGCAGTAAAGTTGAGGTGTTTAGTGAACACAGCTCCAATTCTATATAAAGAAGCAAGGTTTTAAATTTGTAATCTAAAAATCTGAATTTATATTATGGTCATTTGAAATACAGAACGGTAACTGTGTTTTAAGAAGCACACGATATGCACCCACCCACCCCATGAGATGAGCTGTTGATATATCAAAAGACATAAGGCATAACCCCCATGAGCTTTTGGCCCCAACCAGAGGAATGACCAAAGGGCAATAATCCTACAGGAAGTAAGGGCATCACCAAAGGGCAATAATGCTACAGGAAGTAAGGACATGACCAAAGGGCATTAATGCCACAGGAAGTAAGGGCATGACCAAAGGGCATTAATGCTACAGGAAGTAAGGGCATGACCAAAGGGCATTAATGCTACAGGAAGTAAGGGTGGTATATGATGTTCTTATACCCAACCAGAGGCATGACCAAAAGGCATTAACACTACAGGAAGTAAGGGCATGACCAAAGGGCATTAATGCTACAGGAAGTGAGGGTGGTATATGATGTTATTCTACCCAACCAGATACATGACCAATGGGGATTAATGTTACAGGAAGTAAGGGCATGACCAAGGGGCATTAATGCTACAGGAAGTAAGGGTAGTATATGATGTCCTTATATATATTCTAAATAGGGTGCAACAGATGTATCCAAGAGTTGGAGTGGTACAAGGTGATATGTATAGGTAAGAATGTGATCATGTTATAATCAAAATAACCTCATTTTATGAGCTTGTGATAACTGGATGCATTTTAAAACCATATAAAAGCATGAAGAGCAAAGCTGATCTCAACAGATTCAAAGTTATGACCCAGGGGCTAAGTCCCTTGATGGTTGGTACTCCCTTTGATGGTTGGTATATACCCATGGTAAATGACAGTGTTTGTATAAATTTTCCTTTTCATGCCTAGTAAGTGCATTATATAGTAATAGGGTGGGGATTTCAATAATCTCCAAGTTATGATCTTAGGGGTAAGTCCCTGTGGGTAGGGATGGACCCAGAGGTCAATGTCAGTTGCATGTATACATTTGTCTTTTCATGCCTAGTAAATGTACATATGATTATAGGGTGGGGATATCAACAGTTTTAAAGTTATGACCCAGGGATTAAGTTCCTGGGGGAAGGGATGTACCCTGGGGTCAATGTTAGCTGCATGCATAAACAAAATTGTCTTTTCATGCAAAGTAAGTGTATATACTGTATAGCTATTGGGCACGGCTCTCAAAAGTTTCTATGCTACGACCCAGGGGCTACAATTTTGGAGTAAGAAAAGAGCATGGAGCATCACCTGGGGGTCCCAGTCTGATATGTGTTGGCACTTGGGTAACTGACCACATATACTGAATCTAAATGTAAGTCATGTAAGACATAAAACTCTGGAATTATTTTAAATTTACCTAGAATAACTCTCATCTCCTAGCCCCATCTCCAGAAGAATGGTCAAAATTCTGAAAGTGTTTGCACAATCTACACCCATAGAGCTACCATTGACCCAAGCTTCATGTCTAACTCTAACAGTATAGAGTTTAAGGATATTACACAAGTTCAGATATATGTACACCCATCCATGTAAAAGCATGGGGATAATAATAATAATAATAATAATAATAATAATAATAATAATAATAATAAAAGAATCATACTTCTTGACTACATGGTGCCACCCAGGGTCCAGGGATATATCCCTGGGGAAAAGAAAACTTTAAAAAAAAACTTCACCAAAATGCGTCCGCATTAAAACTCCTGACCCCATAGCCTCACCCAAGGGCAGGAGTGGAACTGACAGAAGGGGTTGGGGGACAAAGTGGAATTTTGCTTGGTGCTAGTCCATCACACCAGAGAAACAAAAACTCACAAAACCATAAACCAAAAACAACACAAAAAGCATAAGAAAGAAATGGATCTTGTCTGCCCAGTCACAACTAGAAACTGTAAAAACAACTTAATTCATAATGAAATTCCAACTTGTACCACAGGATGTAACCAACTATTTCCTGGTCATCAAGATTCTGTAAGGGACAGCTGTGTACCTGTTCCTTGGTGTTATTTACCTGGCTCTTTATAACATACCAAAGAGGTTTCCGAAGAAGAAACTTGATGTTGCAATAGAGGGGATATTTTTTTTCTTCCCCTTCTTATTCCTAAATCAAATCTTGAAAATTACTGTATATTGCATCAATAGAAAGTCAAATCTCTTATGTACACTGGCATATTTTGTATAAATTTGTGTTTGAAAAGTAAATCTACAACAGAAAATCAAATCACATCAAAATTAGCCTGACATCTGAGCTGTTACTTCTTTTTAAAATGGGTAAAATATAAATAATGTGAAACACAATTAAGTTAAAATAAAAGTAACATTACATTTTCAATACCTGTAGAATATACAAGTGTAGATTTAATTCCTGTAACTTCTATTACATTTTCAATACCTGTAGAATATACCAGTTTAGATTTAATTCATGTAACTTCTATTACAGATTAAATACCTGTAGAATATACCAGTGTAAGTTTAATTCCTGTAACTTCTATTACATTTTAAATACCTGTAGAATATACCAGTGTAGATTTAATTCCTGTAACTTCTATTACATTTTCAATACCTGTAGAATATACCAGTGTAGATTTAATTACTGTAACTTCTATTACATTTTCAATACCTGAAGAATATACCAGTGTAAATTTAATTCCTGTAACTACTATTACAGATAAAATACCTGTAGAATATACCAGTGTAAGTTTAATACAAGTAACTTCTATTACAGATTCAATACCTATAGAATATACCAGTGTAAGTTTAATACCTGTAACTTCTATTACAGATTCAATACCTGTAGAATATACCAGTGTAAGTTTAATTCCTGTAACTTCTATTACATTTTAAAAACCTGTAGAATATACCAGCGTAAGTTTAATTCCTGTAACTTCTATTACATTTTAAAAACCTGTAGAATATACCAGTGTAAGTTTAATTCCTGTAACTTCCATTACAGATTCAATACCTGCAGAATATACCAGTGTAGATTTAATTCCTGTAACTTCTATTGCAGATTAAATGCCTGTAGAATATACCAGTGTAAGTTTAATTCCTGTAACTTCTATTACAGATACAATGCCTGTAGAATATACCAGTGCAAGTTTAATACCTGTAACTTCTATTACAGATTCAACACCTGTAGAATATACCAGTGTAAGTTTAATACCTGTAACTTCTATTACAGATTGAATGCCTGTAGAATATACCAGTGTAAGTTTAATTCCTGTAACTTCTATTACATTTTCAATGCCTGTAGAATATACCAGTGTAAGTTTAATTCCTGTAACTTCTATTACAGATTCAATGCCTGTAGAATATACCAGTATAAATTCAATTCCTGCAACTTCTATTACAGATTCAATACCTATAGAATACACCAGTGTAGATTTAATTCCTGTAACTTCTATTACAGATTCAATACCTGTAGAATATACCAGTGTAAGTTTAATTCCTGTAACTTCTATTACAGATTCAATACCTGTAGAATATAACAGTATAGATTTAATACCTGTAACTTCTATTACAGATTCAATACCTGTAGAATATACCAGTGTAGATTTAATTCCTGTAACATCTATAACAGATACAATGCCTGTAGAATATACCAGTGTAAGTTTAATTCCTGTAACTTCTATTACATTTTCAATACCTGTAGAATATACCAGTGTAAGTTTAATTCCAGTAACTTCTATTACATTTTCAATACATGTAGAATAAACCAGTGTAGATTTAATTCCTGTAACTTCTATTACAGATTCAATACCTGTAGAATATACCAGTGTAAGTTTAATTCCTGTAACTTCTATTACAGATTCAGTGCCTGTAGAATATACCAGTGTAAGTTTAATTCCTGTAACTTCTATTACAGATTAAATGCCTGTAGAATATACCAGTGTAAGTTTAATTCCTGTCACTTCTATTACATTTTCAATACCTGTAGAATATACCAGTGTAAGTTTAATTCCTGTAACTTCTATTACAGATTCAATACCTGTAGAATATACCAGTGTAGATTTAATTCCTGTAACTACTATTACAGATTCAATGCCTGTAGAATATACCAGTGTAAGTTTATTTCCTGTAAAGCCTACTACAGATACAATGCCTGTAGAATATACCAGTGTAAGTTTAATTCCTGTAACTTCTATTACAGATTCAATACCTGTAGAATATACCAGTGTAAGTTTAATTCCTGTAACTTCTATTACAGATTCAATACCTGTAGAATATACCAGTGTAAGTTTAATTCCTGTAACTTCTATAACAGATTCAATACCTGTAGAATATACCAGTGTAAGTTTAATTCCTGAAACTTCTATTACAGATTCAATGCCTGTAGAATATACCAGTGTAAGTTTAATTCCTGTAACTTCTATTACAGATTCAATGCCTGTAGAATATACCAGTGAAAGTTCAATTCCTGTAACTTCTATTACAGATCCAATACCTGTAGAATATACCAGTGTAAGTTTAATTCCTGTAACTTCTATTAGAGATTCAATGCCTATAGAATATACCAGTGGAAGTTTATTTCCTGTAACTTCTATTACAGATTCAATACCTATAGAATATACCAGTGTAAGTTTAATACCTGTAACTTCTATTACAGATTCAATACCTGTAGAATATACCAGTGTAAGTTTAATTCCTGTAACTTCTATTACAGATTCAATGCCTGTAGAATATAACAGTGTAAGTTTAATACCTGTAACTACTATTAAAGATTCAATGCCAGTATAATACACCAGTGTAGATTCAATTCCTGTAACTTCCATTACAGATTGAATGCCTGTAGAATATACCAGTGTAGATTTAATTGCTGTAACTACTATTACAGTTTCAATACCTGTAGAATATACCAGTGTAAGTTTAATTCCTGTAACTTCTATTACATTTTCAATATCGGTAGAATATACCAGTGTAAGTTTAATTCCTGTAACTTCTGTTACAGATTCAATGCCTGTAGAATATACCAGTGTAGATTTAATTCCTGTAACTTCTGTTACAGATTCAATGCCTGTAGAATATACCAGTGTAAGTTTAATTCCTGTAACTTCTATTACATATTCAATACCTGTAGAATATACCAGTGTAAGTTTAATTCCTGTAACTTCCATTACATTTTCAATACCTGTAGAATATACCAGTGTAGATTTAATTCCTGAAACTTCTATTACAGATTCAATACCTGTAGAATATACCAGTGTAAGTTTAATTCCTGTAACTTCAATTACAGATTCAGTGCCTGTAGAATATACCAGTGTAAGTTTAATTCCTGTAACTTCCATTACAGATTCAATGCCTGTAGAATATACCTGTGTAAGTTTAATTCCTGTAACTTCTATTACATTTTCAATACCTGTAGAATATACCAGTGAAAGTTTAATTCCTGTAACTTCTATTACAGATTCAATTCCTGTAGAATATACCAGTGTAGATTTAATTCCTGTAACTACTATTACAGATTCAATGGCTGTAGAATATACCAGTGTAAGTTTATTTCCTGTAACTTCTATTACATTTTCAATACCTGTAGAATATACCAGTGTAAGTTTAATTCCAGTAACTTCTATTACATTTTCAATACCTGTAGAATATTCCAGTGTAGATTTAATTCCTGTAACTTCTATTACAGATTCAATACCTGTAGAATATACCAGTGTAAGTTTAATTCCTGTAACTTCTATTACAGATTCAGTGCCTGTAGAATATACCAGTGTAAGTTTAATTCCTGTAACTTCCATTACAGATTCAATGCCTGTAGAATATACCAGTGCAGTTCTAATTCCTGTAACTTCTATTACATTTGCAATACCTGTAGAATATACCAGTGAAAGTTTAATTCCTGTAACTTCTATTACAGATTCATTACCTGTAGAATATACCAGTGTAGATTTAATTCCTGTAACTACTATTACAGATTCAATGCCTGTAGAATATACCTGTGTAAGTTTAATTCCTGTAACTTCTATTACATTTTCAATACCTGTAGAATATACCAGTGTAAGTTTAATTTCTGTAACTTCTATTACAGATTCAATACCTGTAGTATATACAAGTGTAAGTTTAATACCTGTAACTTCTATTGCAGAATCAATGCCTGTAGAATATACCAGTGTAAGTTTAATTCCTGTAACTTCGATTACAGATTCAATGCCTGTAGAATATACCAGTGTAAGTTTATTACCTGTAACTTCTATTACAGATTCAATGCCTGTAGAATATACCAGTGTAGATTCAATTCCTGTAACTTCTATTACAGATTCAATGCCTGTAGAATATACCAGTGTAGATTTAATTCCTGTAACTTCTATTACAGATTCAATACCTGTAGAATATACCAGTGTAAGTTTAATTCCTGTAACTTCTATTACATTTTCAATACCTGAAGAATATACCAGTGTAAGTTTAATACCTGTAACTTCTATTGCATTTTCAATACCTGTAGAATATACCAGTAAAGATTTATCTCCTGTAACTTCTATTACAGATTCAATACCTGTAGAAAATACAAGTGTAAGTTTAATTCCTGTAACTTCTATTACAGATTCAATGCCTGTAGAATATACCAGTGTAAGTTTAATTCCTGTCACTTCTATTACAGAAACAATGCCTATAGAATATACCAGTGTAAGTTTAATTCATGTAACTTCTATTACAGATTCAATGCCTGTAGAATATACCAGTGTAAGTTTAATACCTTTAACTTCTTTTACAGATTCAATACCTGTAGAATATACCAGTGTGAGTTTAATACCTGTAACTTCTATTACAGATTCAATACCTGTAGAATATAATAGTGTAAGTTTAATTCCTCTAACTTCTATTACAGATTCAAATCCTGTAGAATATACCAGTGTAAGTTTAATTCCTGTAACATCTATTACAGATTCAATGCCTGTAGAATATACCAGTGAAAGTTCAATTCCTGTAACTTCTATTACGGATTCAATACCTATAGAATATACCAGTGTAGATTTAATTCCTATAACTTCTATTACTGATTCAATACCTGTAGAATACACCAGTGTAAGTTTAATTCCAGTTACTTCTATTACAGATTCAATGCCTGTAGAATATAGCAGTGTAAGTTTAATTCCTGTAACATCTATTACAGATTCAATACCTGTAGAATATACCAGTGTAAGTTTAATTGCTGTAACTTCTATTACAGATTCAATACCTGTAGAATATACCAGTGTAGATTTAATTCCTGTAACTTCTATTACTGATTGAATGCCTGTAGAATATACCATTGTAGATTTAATTCCTGTAACTTCTATTACAGATTCAATACTAGTAATATATACCAGTGTAAGTTTAATTCCAGTAACTTCTATTACATTTTCAATACCCGTAGAATATACCAGTGTAAGTTTAATACCTTGTAACTTCTATTACATTTTCAATACCTGTAGAATACACCAGCGTAGATTTTATTCCTGTAACTTCTATTACATTTTCAATACCTGCAGGAGATACCAGTATACGTTTAATTCCTGTAACTTCCATTACAGATTCAATACCTCTAGTATATACCAGTGTAGATTTAATTCCTGTAAGTTCTATTACAGATTCAATGCCTGTAGAATATACCAGTGTAAGTTTTATTCCAGTAACTTCTACTACAGATTCAAAGCCTGAAGAATATACCAATGTAAGTTTAATACCTGTAACTTCTATTACAGATTCAAGACCTGTAGAATATACCAGTGTAGATTTAATTCCTGTAACTTCTATTACAGATACAATGCCTGTAGAATATACCAGTGTAAGTTTAATTCCTGTAACTTCTATCACAGATTCAATGCCTGTAGAATATACCAGTGTAAGTTTAATTCCTGTAACTTCCATTACAGATACAATGCCTGTAGAATATACCAGTGTAAGTTTAATTCCAGTAACTTCTATTACAGATTCAATACCTGTAGAACATACAAGTGTAGGTTTAATTCCTTAACTTCTATTACAGATTCAATGCCTGTAGTATGTACCAGTGTAAGTTTAATTCCTGTAACTATTATTACATTTTCAATACCTGTAGAATATACCAGTGTAGATTTAATTCCTGTAACTTCTAATTCAGATTCAATGCCTGTAGAATATACCAATGTAAGTTTAATTCCTGTAACTTCTATTACAGATACAATGAATGTAGAATATACCAGTGTAAGTTTAATACCTGTAACTTCTACTACATTTTCAAAGCCTGTATAATATACCAGTCTAAGTTTAACACCTGTAACTTCTATTACAGATTCAATGCCTGTAGAATATACCAGTGTAAGTTTAACACCTGTAACCTCTATTACAGATTCAATACCTGTAGAATATACCAGTGTAAGTTTAACACCAGTAACTTCTATTACAGATTCAATGCCAGTAGAAAATACCAGTGTAAATTTAATAACTGTAACTCCTATTACAGATTCAATACCTGTAGAATATACCAGTGTAAGTTTAATTCCTGTAACTTCTATTACAGATTCAATACCTGTAGAATATTCCAATGTAAGTTTAATTCCTGTAACTTCTATTACAGATTCAATACCTGTAGAATATACCAGTGTAAGTTTAATTCCAGTAACTTCTATTACAGATTCAATGCCTGTAGAATATACCAGTGTAGATTTAATTCCTGTAACTTCTATTACTGATTGAATGCCTGTAGAATATACCATTGTAGATTTAATTCCTGTAACTTCTATTACAGATTCAATACCAGTAATATATACCAGTGTAAGTTTAATTCCTGTAACTTCTATTACATTTTCAATGCCTGTAAAATATACCAGTCTAAGTTTAATACCTGTAAATTCTATTACAGATTCAATACCTGTAGAATATACCAGTGTAAGTTTAACACCTGTAACTACTATTACAGATTCAATGCCAGTAGAATGTACCAGTGTTCGTTTAATTCCTGAAACTTGTATTACAGATTCAATGCCTGTAGAATATGCCAGTGTGAGTTTAAATCCTGTAACTTCTATTACAGATTCAATACCTGTAGAATATACCAGTGTAGATTTAATTCCTGTAACTTCTATTACAGATTCAATGAATGTAGAATATACCAGTGTAAGTTCAATTAATGTAACTTCTATTACAGATTCAATACCTATAGAATATACCAGTGTAGATTTAATTCCTGTAACTTCTATCACAGATTCAATACCTGTAGAATATATCAGTGTAAGTTTTATTCCAGTAACTTCTACTACAGATTCAATGCCTGAAGAATATACCAGTGTAAGTTTAATACCTGTAACTTCTATTACAGATTCAAGACCTGTAGAATATACCAGTGTAGATTTAATTCCAGTAACTTCTATTACAGATACAATGCCTGTAGAATATACCAGTGTAAGTTTAATTCCTGTAACTTCTATCACAGATTCAATGCCTGTAGAATATACCAGTGTAAGTTTAATTCCTGTAACTTCCATTACAGATACAATGCCTGTAGAATATACCAGTGTAAGTTTAATTCCAGTAACTTCTATTACAGATTCAATACCTGTAGAACATACAAGTGTAGGTTTAATTCCTTAACTTCTATTACAGATTCAATGCCTGTAGTATGTACCAGTGTAAGTTTAATTCCTGTAACTATTATTACATTTTCAATACCTGTAGAATATACCAGTGTAGATTTAATTCCTGTAACTTCTAATTCAGATTCAATGCCTGTAGAATATACCAATGTAAGTTTAATTCCTGTAACTTCTATTACAGATACAATGAATGTAGAATATACCAGTGTAAGTTTAATACCTGTAACTTCTACTACATTTTCAAAGCCTGTATAATATACCAGTCTAAGTTTAACACCTGTAACTTCTATTACAGATTCAATGCCTGTAGAATATACCAGTGTAAGTTTAACACCTGTAACCTCTATTACAGATTCAATACCTGTAGAATATACCAGTGTAAGTTTAACACCAGTAACTTCTATTACAGATTCAATGCCAGTAGAAAATACCAGTGTAAATTTAATAACTGTAACTCCTATTACAGATTCAATACCTGTAGAATATACCAGTGTAAGTTTAATTCCTGTAACTTCTATTACAGATTCAATACCTGTAGAATATTCCAATGTAAGTTTAATTCCTGTAACTTCTATTACAGATTCAATACCTGTAGAATATACCAGTGTAAGTTTAATTCCAGTAACTGCTATTACAGATTCAATGCCTGTAGAATATACCAGTGTAGATTTAATTCCTGTAACTTCTATTACTGATTGAATGCCTGTAGAATATACCATTGTAGATTTAATTCCTGTAACTTCTATTACAGATTCAATACCAGTAATATATACCAGTGTAAGTTTAATTCCTGTAACTTCTATTACATTTTCAATGCCTGTAAAATATACCAGTCTAAGTTTAATACCTGTAAATTCTATTACAGATTCAATACCTGTAGAATATACCAGTGTAAGTTTAACACCTGTAACTACTATTACAGATTCAATGCCAGTAGAATGTACCAGTGTTCGTTTAATTCCTGAAACTTGTATTACAGATTCAATGCCTGTAGAATATGCCAGTGTGAGTTTAAATCCTGTAACTTCTATTACAGATTAAATGCCTGTAGAATATACCAGTGTAGATTTAATTCCTGTAACTTCTATTACAGATTCAATGAATGTAGAATATACCAGTGTAAGTTCAATTAATGTAACTTCTATTACAGATTCAATACCTATAGAATATACCAGTGTAGATTTAATTCCTGTAACTTCTATCACAGATTCAATACCTGTAGAATATATCAGTGTAAGTTTTATTCCAGTAACTTCTACTACAGATTCAATGCCTGAAGAATATACCAGTGTAAGTTTAATACCTGTAACTTCTATTACAGATTCAAGACCTGTAGAATATACCAGTGTAGATTTAATTCCAGTAACTTCTATTACAGATACAATGCCTGTAGAATATACCAGTGTAAGTTTAATTCCTGTAACTTCTATCACAGATTCAATGCCTGTAGAATATACCAGTGTAAGTTTAATTCCTGTAACTTCCATTACAGATACAATGCCTGTAGAATATACCAGTGTAAGTTTAATTCCAGTAACTTCTATTACAGATTCAATACCTGTAGAATATACAAGTGTAGGTTTAATTCCTTAACTAGTATTACAGATTCAATGCCTGTAGTACATACCAGTGTAAGTTTAATTCCTGTAACTTCTATTACATTTTCAATACCTGTAGGATATACCAGTGTAGATTTAATTCCTGTAACTTCTATTACAGATTCAATGCCTGTAGAATATACCAGTGTAAGTTTAATTCCTGTAACTTCTATTACATATTCAATACCTGTAGAATATACCAGTGTAAGTTTAATTCCTGTAACTTCCATTACATTTTCAATACCTGTAGAATATACCAGTGTAGATTTAATTCCTGAAACTTCTATTACAGATTCAATACCTGTAGAATATACCAGTGTAAGTTTAATTCCTGTAACTTCAATTACAGATTCAGTGCCTGTAGAATATACCAGTGTAAGTTTAATTCCTGTAACTTCCATTACAGATTCAATGCCTGTAGAATATACCTGTGTAAGTTTAATTCCTGTAACTTCTATTACATTTTCAATACCTGTAGAATATACCAGTGAAAGTTTAATTCCTGTAACTTCTATTACAGATTCAATTCCTGTAGAATATACCAGTGTAGATTTAATTCCTGTAACTACTATTACAGATTCAATGGCTGTAGAATATACCAGTGTAAGTTTATTTCCTGTAACTTCTATTACATTTTCAATACCTGTAGAATATACCAGTGTAAGTTTAATTCCAGTAACTTCTATTACATTTTCAATACCTGTAGAATATTCCAGTGTAGATTTAATTCCTGTAACTTCTATTACAGATTCAATACCTGTAGAATATACCAGTGTAAGTTTAATTCCTGTAACTTCTATTACAGATTCAGTGCCTGTAGAATATACCAGTGTAAGTTTAATTCCTGTAACTTCCATTACAGATTCAATGCCTGTAGAATATACCAGTGCAGTTCTAATTCCTGTAACTTCTATTACATTTGCAATACCTGTAGAATATACCAGTGAAAGTTTAATTCCTGTAACTTCTATTACAGATTCATTACCTGTAGAATATACCAGTGTAGATTTAATTCCTGTAACTACTATTACAGATTCAATGCCTGTAGAATATACCTGTGTAAGTTTAATTCCTGTAACTTCGATTACAGATTCAATGCCTGTAGAATATACCAGTGTAAGTTTATTACCTGTAACTTCTATTACAGATTCAATGCCTGTAGAATATACCAGTGTAGATTCAATTCCTGTAACTTCTATTACAGATTCAATGCCTGTAGAATATACCAGTGTAGATTTAATTCCTGTAACTTCTATTACAGATTCAATACCTGTAGAATATACCAGTGTAAGTTTAATTCCTGTAACTTCTATTACATTTTCAATACCTGAAGAATATACCAGTGTAAGTTTAATACCTGTAACTTCTATTGCATTTTCAATACCTGTAGAATATACCAGTAAAGATTTATCTCCTGTAACTTCTATTACAGATTCAATACCTGTAGAAAATACAAGTGTAAGTTTAATTCCTGTAACTTCTATTACAGATTCAATGCCTGTAGAATATACCAGTGTAAGTTTAATTCCTGTCACTTCTATTACAGAAACAATGCCTATAGAATATACCAGTGTAAGTTTAATTCATGTAACTTCTATTACAGATTCAATGCCTGTAGAATATACCAGTGTAAGTTTAATACCTTTAACTTCTTTTACAGATTCAATACCTGTAGAATATACCAGTGTGAGTTTAATACCTGTAACTTCTATTACAGATTCAATACCTGTAGAATATAATAGTGTAAGTTTAATTCCTCTAACTTCTATTACAGATTCAAATCCTGTAGAATATACCAGTGTAAGTTTAATTCCTGTAACATCTATTACAGATTCAATGCCTGTAGAATATACCAGTGAAAGTTCAATTCCTGTAACTTCTATTACGGATTCAATACCTATAGAATATACCAGTGTAGATTTAATTCCTATAACTTCTATTACTGATTCAATACCTGTAGAATACACCAGTGTAAGTTTAATTCCAGTTACTTCTATTACAGATTCAATGCCTGTAGAATATAGCAGTGTAAGTTTAATTCCTGTAACATCTATTACAGATTCAATACCTGTAGAATATACCAGTGTAAGTTTAATTGCTGTAACTTCTATTACAGATTCAATACCTGTAGAATATACCAGTGTAGATTTAATTCCTGTAATTTCTATTACTGATTGAATGCCTGTAGAATATACCATTGTAGATTTAATTCCTGTAACTTCTATTACAGATTCAATACTAGTAATATATACCAGTGTAAGTTTAATTCCAGTAACTTCTATTACATTTTCAATACCCGTAGAATATACCAGTGTAAGTTTAATACCTTGTAACTTCTATTACATTTTCAATACCTGTAGAATATACCAGCGTAGATTTTATTCCTGTAACTTCTATTACATTTTCAATACCTGCAGGAGATACCAGTATACGTTTAATTCCTGTAACTTCCATTACAGATTCAATACCTCTAGTATATACCAGTGTAGATTTAATTCCTGTAAGTTCTATTACAGATTCAATGCCTGTAGAATATACCAGTGTAAGTTTTATTCCAGTAACTTCTACTACAGATTCAAAGCCTGAAGAATATACCAATGTAAGTTTAATACCTGTAACTTCTATTACAGATTCAAGACCTGTAGAATATACCAGTGTAGATTTAATTCCTGTAACTTCTATTACAGATACAATGCCTGTAGAATATACCAGTGTAAGTTTAATTCCTGTAACTTCTATCACAGATTCAATGCCTGTAGAATATACCAGTGTAAGTTTAATTCCTGTAACTTCCATTACAGATACAATGCCTGTAGAATATACCAGTGTAAGTTTAATTCCAGTAACTTCTATTACAGATTCAATACCTGTAGAACATACAAGTGTAGGTTTAATTCCTTAACTTCTATTACAGATTCAATGCCTGTAGTATGTACCAGTGTAAGTTTAATTCCTGTAACTATTATTACATTTTCAATACCTGTAGAATATACCAGTGTAGATTTAATTCCTGTAACTTCTAATTCAGATTCAATGCCTGTAGAATATACCAATGTAAGTTTAATTCCTGTAACTTCTATTACAGATACAATGAATGTAGAATATACCAGTGTAAGTTTAATACCTGTAACTTCTACTACATTTTCAAAGCCTGTATAATATACCAGTCTAAGTTTAACACCTGTAACTTCTATTACAGATTCAATGCCTGTAGAATATACCAGTGTAAGTTTAACACCTGTAACCTCTATTACAGATTCAATACCTGTAGAATATACCAGTGTAAGTTTAACACCAGTAACTTCTATTACAGATTCAATGCCAGTAGAAAATACCAGTGTAAATTTAATAACTGTAACTCCTATTACAGATTCAATACCTGTAGAATATACCAGTGTAAGTTTAATTCCTGTAACTTCTATTACAGATTCAATACCTGTGGAATATTCCAATGTAAGTTTAATTCCTGTAACTTCTATTACAGATTCAATACCTGTAGAATATACCAGTGTAAGTTTAATTCCAGTAACTTCTATTACAGATTCAATGCCTGTAGAATATACCAGTGTAGATTTAATTCCTGTAACTTCTATTACTGATTGAATGCCTGTAGAATATACCATTGTAGATTTAATTCCTGTAACTTCTATTACAGATTCAATACCAGTAATATATACCAGTGTAAGTTTAATTCCTGTAACTTCTATTACATTTTCAATGCCTGTAAAATATACCAGTCTAAGTTTAATACCTGTAAATTCTATTACAGATTCAATACCTGTAGAATATACCAGTGTAAGTTTAACACCTGTAACTACTATTACAGATTCAATGCCAGTAGAATGTACCAGTGTTCGTTTAATTCCTGAAACTTGTATTACAGATTCAATGCCTGTAGAATATGCCAGTGTGAGTTTAAATCCTGTAACTTCTATTACTGATTCAATACCTGTAGAATATACCAGTGTAGATTTAATTCCTGTAACTTCTATTACAGATTCAATGAATGTAGAATATACCAGTGTAAGTTCAATTAATGTAACTTCTATTACAGATTCAATACCTATAGAATATACCAGTGTAGATTTAATTCCTGTAACTTCTATCACAGATTCAATACCTGTAGAATATATCAGTGTAAGTTTTATTCCAGTAACTTCTACTACAGATTCAATGCCTGAAGAATATACCAGTGTAAGTTTAATACCTGTAACTTCTATTACAGATTCAAGACCTGTAGAATATACCAGTGTAGATTTAATTCCAGTAACTTCTATTACAGATACAATGCCTGTAGAATATACCAGTGTAAGTTTAATTCCTGTAACTTCTATCACAGATTCAATGCCTGTAGAATATACCAGTGTAAGTTTAATTCCTGTAACTTCCATTACAGATACAATGCCTGTAGAATATACCAGTGTAAGTTTAATTCCAGTAACTTCTATTACAGATTCAATACCTGTAGAATATACAAGTGTAGGTTTAATTCCTTAACTTCTATTACAGATTCAATGCCTGTAGTACATACCAGTGTAAGTTTAATTCCTGTAACTTCTATTACAGATTCAATACCTGTAGAATATACCAGTGTTGATTTAATTCCTGTAACTTCTATTACAGATTCAATACCTGTAGAATATACCAGTGTAAGTTTAATTCCAGTAACTTCTATTACAGATTCAATGACTGTCGAATATACCAGTGTAAGTTTAATACCTGTAACTTCTATTACAGATTCAATACCTGTAGAATATACCAGTGTAGATTCAATTCCTGTAACTACTATTACAGATACAATGCCTGTAGAATATACCAGTGTAAGTTTAATTCCTGTAACTTCTATTACAGATTCAGTACCTGTAGAATATACCAGTGTAAGTTTAATTTCTGTAACTTTTATTAAAGATTCAATACCTGTAGAATATACCAGTGTAAGTTTAATTCCTGTACCTTCTATTACAGATTGAATGGGTGTAGAATATACCAGTGTAGATTTAATTCCTGTAACTTCTATTACAGATTCAATACCTGTAGAATATACCAGTGTAAGTTTAATTCCTGTAACTTCAATTACATTTTCAATACCTGTAGAATATGCCATTGTTGGTTTAATACCTGTAACTTCTATTACATTTTCAATACCTGTAGAACATACTAGTGTAGATTTGGTTCCTGAAACTTCTATTACAGATTCAATACCTGTAAAAAATACCAGTGTAAGTTTAATTCCTGTAACTTTTATTACAGATTCAATGCCTGTGGTATATACCAGTGTAAGTTTAATTCCTGTAACTTCTATTACAGGTTCAATGCCTGTAGAATATACCAGTGTAAGTTTAATTCCTGAAACTTCTATTACATTTTCAATACCTGTAGAATATACCAGTGTAGGTTTAATTCCTGTAACTTCTATTACAGATTCAATATATGTAGAATACACCAGTGTAAGTTTAATTCCTGTAACTTCTATTACAGATTCAATATATGTAGAATACACCAGTGTAAGTTTAATTCCTGTAACTTCTATTACAGATTCAATGCCTGTAGTATATACCAGTGTAAGTTTAATTCCAGTAACTTCTATTACAGATACAATGCCTGTAGAATATACCAGTGTAAGTTTAATTCCTGTAACTTCTATTACAGATTCAATAGCTGTAGAATATTCCAGTGTAAGTTTAATACCTGTAACTTCTATTACAGATTCAATAGCTGTAGAATATTCCAGTGTAAGTTTAATACCTGTAACTTCTATTACAGATTCAATGCCTGTAGAATATACCAGTGTTAGTTCAATTCCTTTAACTTCTATTACAGATTAAATTCCTGTAGAATATACCAGTGTAGATTTAATTCCAGTAACTTCTATTACAGATACAATGCCTATAGAATATACCAGTGTAAGTTTAATTCCAGTAACTTCTATTACAGATTCAATACCTATAGAATATACCAGTGTAGATTTAATTCCTGTAACTTCTATTACAGATGCAATGCCTGTAGAATACACCAGTGTAAGTTTAATACCAGTAACTTCTATTACAGATTCAATGCCTGTAGAATATACCAGTGAAAGTTTAATACCTGTAACTTCGATTACAGATTCAATACCTGTAGAATATACCAGTGTAGATTTAATTCCTGTAACTTCTATTACAGATACAATGCCTGTAGAATACACCAGGGTAAGTTTAATAACTGTAACTTCTATTACAGATTCAATACCTGTAGAATATACCAGTGTAAGTTTAATTCCTGTAATTTCTATTACAGATTCAATATATGTAGAATACACCAGTGTATGTTCAATTCCTGTAACTTCAATTACAGATTCAATACCTGTAGAATATACCAGTGTAAGTTTAATTCCAGTAACTTCTATTACAGATACAATGCCTGTGGAATATACCAGTGTAAGTTTAGTTCCTGTAACTTCTATTACAGATTCAATACCTGTAGAATATACCAGTGTACGTTTAATTCCTGCAACTTCTATTACATTTTCAATACCTGTATAATATACCAGTGTAAGTTTAATACCTGTAACTTCTATTACATTTTCAATACCTTTAGAATATATCGGTGTAGATTTAATTCCTGTAACATCTATTACAGATTTAATACCTGTAGTATATTCCAGTGAATGTTTAATTCCTGCAACTACTATTACAGATTCAATGCCTGTAGAATATAACAGTGTAAGTTTAATTCCTGTAACTTCTATTACAGATTCAATGCCTGTAGAATATACCAGTGTAAGTTTAATTCCTGTAACTCCTATTACAGGCACAATAGCTGTAGAATATACCAGTGTAAGTTTATTTCCAGGAAATTCTATTACAGATTTAATACCTGTAGAATATACCAGTGTAGATTTAACTCTGTTGCAGATTCAATACCTGTAGAATATACCAGTGTAAGTTTAATTCCTGTAACTTCTATTACATTTTCAATACCTGTAGAATAAACCAGTGTAAGTTTAATTCCTGTAACTTCGATTACATTTTCAATACCTGTGGAATATACCAGTGTAGATTTAATTCCTGTAACTTCTATTACAGATTCAATACCTGTAGTATATACCAGTGTAAGTTTAATTCCTGTAACTTCTGTTACAGATACAATACCTGTAGAATATACCCGTGTAGATTTAATTCCTGTAACTTCATTTACAGATTCAATGCCTGTAGAATATACCACTGTACGTTTAATTCCTGTAACTTCTATTACAGATTCAATACTTGTTGAATATGCAAGTGAAAGTGTAATTCCTGTAACTTCTATTACAGATTAAATGCCTGTAGAATATGCCAGTGTAAGTTTAATTCCTGTAACTTCAATTACAGATTCAATGCCTGTCGAATATACCAGTGTAAGTTTAATTCCTGTAACTTCTATTACAGATTCAATACCTGTAAAATTTACCAGTGTAAGTTTAATTCCTGTAACTTCTATTACAGATTCAATACCTGTAGAATATACCAGTATAAGTTTAATTCCTGTAACTTCTATTACAGATTCAATGCCTGTAGAATATACCTGTGTAGATAAAATTCCTGTAACTTCTATTACAGATTCAATACCTGTAAAATTTACCAGTGTAAGTTTAATTCCTGTAACTTCTATTACATTTTCAATACCTGTAGAATATACCAGTGTAAGTTTAATACCTGTAACTTCTATTACAGATTCAATACCTGTATTATACACCAGTGTAAGTTTAATCCCTGTAACTTCTATTACAGATTCAATGCCTGTAGAATATACCAGTGTAAGTTTAATTCCTGTAACTTCTATTACAGATTCAATGCCGGTAGAATATACCAGTGTAAGTTTAATTCCTGTAACTAATATTACATTTTCAATACCTGTAGAATATACCAGTGTAAGTTTAATTCCTGTAACTTCTATTACAGATTCAATAACTGTAGAATATACCAGTGTAAGATTAATACCTGGAACTTCTATTACAGATTCAATGCCAGTTGAATATAACAGTGTAAGTTTAATTCCTGTAACTTCTATTACAGATTCAATGAATGTAGAATATATCAGTGTAAGTTCAATTCCTGTAACTTCTATTACAGATTCAATACCTGCAGAATATACCAATGTAGTTTTAATAACTGTAACTTCTATTACAGATTCAATGCCTGTAGAATATACCAGTGTAAGTTTAACTCCTGTAACTTCTATTACAGATTGAATGCCTGTTGAATATACCAGTGTAAGTTTAATTCCTGTAACTTCTATTACAGATACAATACCTGTAGAATATACCAGTGTAGGTTTAATTCCTGTAACTTCTATTACAGATTCAATGCCTGTAGAATATACCAGTGTAAGTTTAATTCCTGTAACATCTATTACAGATTCAATACCTGTAGAATAAACCAGTGTAAGATTAATACCTGGAACTACTATTACAGATTCAATGCCAGTTGAATATAACAGTGTAAGTTTAATTCCGTTAACTTCTATTACAGATTCAATGCCTGTAGAATATACCAGTGTAAGTAAATTCCTGTAACTTCTATTACAGATTCAATGCCTGTAGAATATACCAGTGTAAGTTCAATTCCTGTAACTTCTATTACAGATTAAATACCTGCAGAATATACCAGTGTAGTTTTAATTCCTGTAACTTCTATTACAGATTCAATGCCTGTAGAATATACCTGTGTAAGTTTAATTCTTGTAACTTCTATTACAGATTCAATGCCTGTAGAATATACCAGTGTAAGTTTAATTCCTGTAACTTCTATTACAGATACAATACCTGTAGAATATACCAGTGTAAGTTTAATTCCTTTAACTTCTATTACAGATTCAATGCGTGTAGAATATACCAGTGTAAATTTAATTCCTGTAACTTCTATTTCATTTTCAATACTTGTAGAATATACCAGTGTAAGTTTAATTCCTGTAACTTCTATTACAGATTCAATGACTGTAGTATATACCAGTGTAGATTTTATTCCTGTAACTTCTGTTACAGATTCAATGCCTCTAGAATATACCAATGTAAGTTTTATTCCTGTAACTTCTATTACAGATACAATGCCTGTACAATATACCAGTGTAACTTTAATTCCGGTAACAACTATTACATTTTCAATGCCTGTAGAATATACCAGTGTAAGTTTAATACCTGTAACTTCTATTACAGATTCAATACCTGTAGAATATACCAGTGTAAGTTTAATACCTGGAACTTCTATTACAGATTAAATGCCAGTAGAATATAACAGTGTAAGTTTAATTCCGTTAACTTCAATTACAGATTCAATGTCTGTAGAATATACCAGTGTAAGTTTAATTCCTGTAATTTCTATTACAGATTCAATGAATGTAGAACATACCGGTGTAAGTTCAATTCCTGTAACTTCTATTACATATTCAATACCTGTAGAATATACCAGTGTAGTTTTAATTCCTGTAACTTATATTAAAGATTCAATACCTGTAGAATATAAAAGTGTAAGTTTAATTCCAGTCACTTCCATTACAGATTCAATTCCTGTCGAATATACCAGTGTAAGTTTAATACCTGTAACTTCTATTACAGAATCAATACCTGTAGAATATACCAGCGTAGATTTAATTCCTGTAACTTCTATTACAGATAAAATTACTGTTGAATATACCAGTGTAAGTTTAATTCCTGTAACTTCTATTACAGATTCAATACCTGTAGAATATACCAGGGTAAGTTTAATTCGTGTACCTTCTATTAGAGATTCAATACCTGTAGAATATACCAGTGTAAGTTTAATACCTGTAACTTCTATTACAGATTCAATGCCTGTAGAATATACCAGTGTATATTTAATTCCTGTAACTTCTATTACAGATTCAATACCTGTAGAATATACCAGTGTAGATTTAATTCCTGTAACTTTTTTTACAGATTCAATATCTGTAGAATATACCAGTGTAGATTTAATTCCTGTAACTTCTATTACAGATATCAATGCCTGTCAAATATAACAGTGTAAGTTTAATTCCGGTAACTTCTATTACAGATTCAATACCTGCAGAATATACCATTGTAGATTTAATTCCTGTAACAGCATTTACAGATTCAATGCTTGTAGAATATGCCAGTGTAAGTTTAACACCTGTAACTTCTCTTACTGATTCAAGACCTGTAGAATATACCAGTCTAAGTTTAATACCTGTGACTTCTATTACAGATTAAATACCTGTAGAATATTCCAGTGTATATTTAATTCATGTAACTTCTATTACATTATCAATACCTGTAGAATATACCAGTGTAAGTTTAATTGCTGTAACTTCTATTACATTTTCAGTACCTTCAGAATATACCAGGGTAAGGTTAATTCCTGTAACTTCTATTACAGATTCAATACCTTTAGAATATACCAGTGTAAGTTTTATTCCTGTAACTTCTATTACAGATTCAATGCCTGTAGAATATATCAGTGTAAGTTTAATACCTGTAACTTCTATTACAGATAAAATGCCTGTAGAATATACCAGTGTAAGTTTAATTCCTCTAACTTCTATTACAGATTCCATGCTTGTAGTATATACCAGTGTAGATTTAATTGCTGTAACTTCAATTACAGATTCAATACCTGTAGAATATACCAGTGTAAGTTTAATTCCAGTAACTTCTATTTCAGATTCAGTGCCTGTAGAATATACCAGTGTAAGCTTAATACCTGTAACTTCTATTACAGATTCAATACCTGTAGAATATACCAGTGTAGACTTAATTCCTGTAACTTCTACTACAGATACAATGCCTGTAGAATATTCCAATGTAAGTTTAATTACTGTAACTTCTATAATAGATACAATGCCTGTAGAATATACCAGTGTAAGTTTAATTCCTGTAACTGCTATTACAGATTCAATACTTGTTGAATATACCAGTGTAAGTTTAATTCCTGTAACTTCTATTACAGATTCATTACCTTTAGAATATATCAGTGTAAGTTTAATTCCTGTAACTTCCATTACAGATTCAATGCCTGTAGGATATACCAGTGTAGATTTAATTCCTGTAACTTCTATTACAGATTCAATACCTGTAGAATATACCAGTGTAAGTTTAATTCCTCTAAATTGTATTACATTTTCAATACCTGTAGAATGTACCAGTGTAAGTTTAATACCAGCAAATTCTATTACATTTTCAATACCTGTAGAATAAACCAGTGTAGATTTAATTCCAGTAACTTCTATTACAGATTCAATACCTGTAGTATATACCAGTGTAAGTTTAATTCCTGTAACTTCTATTACAGATTCAGTGCCTGTAGAATATACAAGTGTACGTTTAATTCCTGTAAATTCTATTACAGATTCAATGAATGTAGAATATACCAGTGTAAGTTTAATTCCTGTAACTGCTATTACAGATACAATACCTGTCGAATATACCAGTATAAGTTTAATTCCTGTAACTTCTATTACAGATTCAATACCTGTAGATTATACCAGTGTAAGTTTAATTCCTGTAACTTCTATTACAGATTCAATACCTGTAGAATCTACCAGTGTAAGTTTAATTCCTGTAACTTCTATTACAGATTCAATGCCTGTAAAATATAAAGTGTAGATTTAATTCCAGTAACTTCTATTACAGATTCAATAGCTGTAAAATATACCAGGGTAAGTTTAATTCCTGTAACATCCATTACAGATTCAATACCTGTAGAATATACCAGTGTAAGTTTAATTCATGTAACTTCTATTACAGATTCAATACCTGTAGAATATACCAGTGTAAGTTTAATTCCTGTAACTTCTATTACAGATTCAATGCCTGTAAAATATACCAGTGTAGATTTGATTCCAGTAACTTCTATTACAGATTCAATGCCTGTAGAATATACCAGTGTAAGTTTAATTCCAGTAACTTCTATTACATTTTCAATACCTGTGGAATATACCAGTGTTAGTTTATTTTCTGTAACTTCTATTACAGATTCAATGCCTGCAGAATATACTATTGTAAGTTTAATTCCTGTAACTTGTATTACAGATTCAATACCTGTAGAATATTCCAGTGTAAGTTTAATTCCTGTAACTTCTATTACAGATTCATTACCTGTAGAATATACCAGTGTAATTTTAATTCCTTTAACTTCTATTACATTTTCAATGCCTGTTGAATATACCAGTGAAGATTTAATTCCTGTAACTTCTATAACAGATTCAATACCTGTTGAATATACCAGTATAAGTTTAATTACTGTAACTTCTATTACAGATTCAATTCCTGTAGAATATACCAGTGTAAGTTTAATTCCTGTAACTTCTATTACAGATCCATTGAATGTAGAATATACCAGTGTAAGTTTAATTCCTGTAACATCTATTACAGATTCAATACCTGCAGAATATACCAGTGTATATTTAATTCCTGTAACTTCATTTACAGATTCAATGCCTGTAGAATATACCAGTGTAAGTTTAATACCTGTAACTTCATTGAAAGATTCAATGCCTCAAGAATATACCAGTGTAAGTTTAATACCTGTAATTTCTATTACAGATTCAATACCTGTAGTATATACCAGTGTGAGTTTAATACCTATAACTTCTAATACAGATTCAAAACCTGTAGAATATACCAGTGTAAGTTAAATTCCAGTAACTTCTATTACATTTTCAATACCTGAAGAATATACCAGTGTATATTTAATTCCTGTAACTTCAATTACAGATTCAATTCCTGTAAAAAATACCAGTGTAAGTTTAATACCTGTAAATTCATTAACAGATTAAATGCCTGTAGAATATACCAGTGTAAGTTTAATACCTGTAACTTCTATTACAGATTCAATGCCTGTAGAATATACACGTGTAAGTTTAATTCCTGTAACTTCTATTACAGATTCAATACCTGTAGAATATACCAGTGTAAGTTTAATTCCTGTAAGTTCTATTACAGATTCAATTCCTGCAGAATATACCAGTGTAGATTTAATTCCTGTAACTTCATTTAAAGATTCAATGCCTGTAGAATATGCCAGTGTAAGTTTAATACCTGTAACTTCATTTACAGATTCAATGCCTGTAATATATACCAGTGTAAGTTTAATTCCTGTAACCTCTATTACAGATTTAATGCCTGTAGTATATACCAGTGTAAGTTTAATACCTGTAACTTCTATTACAGATTTAATGCCTGTATTATATGCCAGTGTAAGTTTAATTCCTGTAACTTCTACTACAGATACAATGCCTGTAGAATATACCAGTGTAAGTTTATTTCCTGTAACTTCTATTACAGATTCAATGCCTTCAGAATATACCAGTGTTAGTTTAATACCTGTAACTTCTATTACAGATTCAATGCCTGAAGAATATACCAGTGTAGATTTAATTCCTGTAACTTCATTGTAAGATTCAGTGCCTATAGAATATACCAGTGTAAGTTTAATTCCTGTAACTTGTATTACAGATTCAATACCTGTTGAATATTCCAGTGTAAGTTTAATTCCTGTAACTTCTATTACAGATTCATTACCTGTAGAATATACCAGTGTAATTTTAATTCCTGTAACTTCTATTACATTTTCAATGCCTGCAGAATATACCAGTGTAGATTTAATTCCTGTAACTTCTATTACAGATTAAATTCCTGTAGAATATACCAGTGTAAGTTTAATTCCTGTAACTTCAAATACAGATTCAATGAATGTAGATTATACCAGTGTAAGTTTAATTCCTGTAACTTCTATTACAGATTCAATACCTGCACAATATACCAGTGTAGATTTAATTCCTGTAACTGCATTTACAGATTCAATGCTTGTAGAATATGCCAGTGTAAGTTTAACACCTGTAACTTCCATTACAGATTCAATACCTGTAGAATATACCAGTGTAATTTTAATTCCTGTAACTTCTATTAAATTTTCAATACCTGTAGAATATACCAGTGTAAGGTTAATTCCTGTAACTTCTATTACAGATTCAATACCTGTAGAATATACAAATGTAGATTTAATTCCTGTAACTTCTATTACGGATTCAATGCCTGTAGAATATACCAGTGTAAGTTTAATTCCTGTAACTTCTATTACGGATTCAATGCCTGTAGAATATACCAGTGTAAGTTTAATTCATGTAACTTCTATTACAGATTAAATGCTTGTAGAATATACCAGTGTAGATTTAATTCCTGTAGCTTCTATTACAGATTCAATGCCTGTAGACTATATCAGTGTAAGTTTAATTCCTGTAACTTCGATTACAGATTCAATACCTGTAGAATATACCAGTGTAAGTGTAATTCCTTTAACTTCTATTACAGATTCAATGCCTGTAGAATATACCAGTGTAAGTTTAATTTCTGTAACTTCTATTACAGATTCAATACCTGTAGAATATACCAGTGTAAGTTTAATTCTTGTAACTTCTATTACAGATTCAATACCTGTAGAATATATCAGTGTAAGTTTAATTCCTGTAAGTTCTATTACAGATTCAATACCTGCAGAATATACCAGTGTAGATTTAATTCCTTTAACTTCATTTAAAGATTCAATGCCTGTAGAATATACCAGTGTAAGTTTAATACCTGTAACTTCATTTACAGATTCAATGCCTGTAGTATATACCTGTGTAAGTTTAATTCCTGTAACTTCTATTACAGATTCAATGCCTGTAGAATGTACCAGTGTAAGTTTAATACCTGTAACTTCTGTTACAGATTTAATGCCTGTAGAATATACCAGTGTAAGTTTAATTCCTGTAACTTCTATTACAGATACAATGCCTGTAGAATATACCAGTGTAAGTTTAATACCTGTAACTTCTGTTACAGATACAATGCCTTCATAATATACCATTTTTAGTTTAATACCTGTAACTTCTATTACAGATTCAATGCCTGTAGAATATACAAGTGTAAGTTTAATACCTGTAACTTCATTTAAAGACTCAATGCCTTTTGAATATACCAGTGTAAGTTTAATTCCTGTAACTTCTATTACACATACAATGCCTGTAGAATATACCAGTGTAAGTTTAATTCCTGTAACTTCTATTACAGATACAATACCTGTAGAATATAGCAGTGTAAGTTTAATTCCTGTAACTTCTATTACAGATTAAATGCCTGTAGAATATACCAGTATAAGTTTAATTCCTGAAACTTCTATTACAGATTCAATACCTGTAGAATATACCAGTGTAAGTTTAATTCCTGTAACTTCTATTACAGATTCAATACCTGTAGAATATACCAGTGTAAGTTTAATTCCTGTAACTTCTATTACAGATTCAATGCCTGTAGAATATACCAGTGTAGATTTAATTCCTGTAACTTCTATTACAGATTCAATGCCTGTAGAATATACCAGTGTAAGTTTAATTCCTGTAACTTCTATTACAGATTCGATACCTGTAGAATATTCCAGTGTAAGTTTAATTCCTGTAAATTCTATTACAGATTCATTACCTGTAGAATATACCAGTGTAATTTTAATTCCTGTAACTTCTATTACATTTTCAATGCCTGCAGAATATACCAGTGTCGATTTAATTCCTGTAACTTCTATAAGAGATTGAACAACTGTTGAATATACCAGTGTAAGTTTAATTCTTGTAACTTCTATTACAGATTCAATACCTGTAGAATACACCAGTGTAAGTTTAATTCCTTTTACTTCTATTACAGATACAATACCTGTAGAATATGCCAGTGTATATTTAATACCTGTAACTTCATTAACAGATTAAATGCCTGTAGAATATACCAGTGTAAGTTTAATACCTGCAACATCATTTACAGATTCAATGACTCCAGAATATACCAGTGTAAGTTTAATACCTGTAACTTCTATTACAGAATCAATACCTGTACTATATACCAGTGTGAGTTTAATACCTGTAACTTCTATAAAAGATTCAAAGCCTGTAGAATATACCAGTGTAAGTTAAATTACTGTAACTTCTCTTACATTTTCAATAACTGAAGAATATACCAGTGTAAGTTTAATTCCTGTAACTTCTATTACATTTTCAATACCTGTTGAATATACCAGTGTAGATTTAATTCCTGTAACTTCCATTATAGATTTAATGCCTGTAGAATATACCAGTATAAGTTTAATTCCTGTAACTTCCATTACAGATACAATGCCTGTAGAATATACCAGTGTAAGTTTAATTCCTGTAACTTAAATTACAGATTCAATACCTTTAGAATATACCAGTGTAAGTTTAATACTTCTAACTTCTATTACAGGTTCAATAACTGTAGAATATACCAGTGTAAGTTTAATACCTGTAACTTCTATTACAGATTCAATGCTTCTAGAATTCAACAGTGTAAGTTTAATTCCTTTAAATTCATTGTAAGATGCAATGCCTGTAGAATATACCAGTGTAAGTGTAAAACCTGTAACTTAATTTACAGAATCAATGCCTGTAGAATATACCAGTGTAAGTTTAATTCCTGTAACTTCTATTACAGATTCAATGCCTTTAGAATATACCAGTGTAAGTTTAATTCCTGTAACTTCTATTACAGATACAATACCTGTAGAATATACCAGTGTAAGTTTAATTCCTGTAAATTCTATTACAAATTCAATGCCTGTAGAATATACCAGTGTAAGTTTAATTGCTGTAACTTCTATTACAGATACAATACCTGTAGAATATTCCAGTGTAAGTTTAATTCCTGTAACTTCTATCACAGATTCAATACCTGTAGAATATACGAGTGTAAGTTTAATTCCTGTAACATCTATTACAGATTCAATGCCTGTAGAATATACCAGTGTAAGTTTTATTACTGTAACATCTATTACAGATTCAATACCTGCAGAATATACCAGTGTATATTTAATTCCTGTAACTTCATTTACAGATTCAATGCCTGTAAAAAATACCAGTGTAAGTTTAATTCCTGTAACTTCAATTACAGATACAATGCCTGTAGAATATACTAGTGTAAGTTTAATTCCTGTAACTTTTTTTACAGATTCAATGCCTCTAGAATATATCAGTGTAAGCTTAATTCCTGTAACTTCCATTACAGATTCAATACCTGTAGAATATACCAGTGTAAGTTTAATTCCTGTAACTTCTATTACAGATTCAATGCCTATAGAATATACCAATGTAAGTTTAATAGCTGTAACTTCTATTACAGATTCAATGACTGTAGAATATACCAGTGTAAGTTTAATTCCTGTAACATCTATTACAGATTCAATGCCTGCAGATTATACCAGTGTAGATTTAATTCCTGTAACTTCTATTACAGATTCAATGCCTGTAGAATATACCAGTGTAGATTTAATTCCTGTAACTTCTATTACAGAATAAATTCCTGTAGAATATACCAGTGTAAGTTTAATTCCTGTAACTTCAATTACAGATTCAATGCCTGTAGATTATACCAGTGTAAGTTTAATTTTTGTAACTTCTATTACAGATTCAATACCTGCACACTATACCAGTGTAGATTTCATTCCTGTAACTGCATTTACAGATTCAATGCTTGTAGAATATGCCAGTGTAAGTTTAACACCTGTAACTTCTATTACAGATTCAACACCTGTAGAATATACCAGTGTAAGTTTAATGCCTGTAACTTCTATTACAGATTAAATACCTGTAGAATATTCCAGTGTAAGTTTAATTCATGTAACTTCTATTACATTTTCAATACCTGTAGAATATACAAGCGTAAGTTTAATTCCTGTAACTTCTATTACATTTTCAATACCTGTAGTATATACAAATGTAGATTTAATTCCTGTAACTTCTATTACGGATTCAATGCCTGTAGAATGTACCAGTGTAACGTTAATTCCTGTAACTTCTATTACAGATTCAATACCTGTAGTATATACAAATGTAGATTTAATTCCTGTAACTTCTATTACGGATTCAATGCCTGTAGAATATACCAGTGTAAGTTTAATTCCTGTAACTTCTATTACAGATTCAATGCCTGTAGACTATTCCAGTGTGAGTTTAATTCCTGTAACTTCGATTACAGATTCAATACCTGTAGAATATATCAGTGTAAGTTTAATTCCTTTAACTTCTATTACAGATTCAATACCTGTAGAATATGCCAGTGTAAGTTTAATTCCTGTAACTTCTATTACAGATTCAATACCTGTAGAATATACCAGTGTAAGTTTAATTCTTGTAACTTCTATCACAGATTCAATACCTGTAGAATATACCAGTGTAAGTTTAATTCCTGTAAGTTGTATTACATATTCAATACCTGCAGAATATACCAGTGTAGATTTAATTCCTGTAGCTTCATTTAAAGATTCAATGCATGTAGAATATATCAGTGTAAGTTTAATACCTGTAACTTCATTTACAGATTCAATGCCTGTAGTATATACCAGTGTAAGTTTAATTCCTGTAACTTCTATTACAGATTCAATGCCTGTAGAATATACCAGTGTAAGTTTAATACCTCTAACTTCTATTACAGATTTAATGCCTGTAGAATATACCAGTGTAAGTTTAATTCCTGTAACTTCTATTACAGATACAATGCTTGTAGAATATACCAGTGTAAGTTTAATTCCTGTAACTTCTATTACAGGTTCAATGCCTGTAGAATATACCAGTGTCAGTTTAATTCCTGAAACTTTTATTACATTTTCAATACCTGTAGAATATACCAGTGTAGGTTTAATTCCTGTAACTTCTATTACAGATTCAATATATGTAGAATACACCAGTGTATGTTTAATTCCTGTAACTACTATTACAGATTCAATACCTGTAGTATATACCAGTGTAAGTTTAATTCCAGTAACTTCTATTACAGATACAATGCCTTCAGAATCTACCAGTGTTAGTTTAATACCTGTAACTTCTATTACAGATTCAATGACTGTAGAATATACAAGTGTAAGTTTAATACCTGTAACTTCATTTACAGACTCAATGCCTGTTGAATATACCAGTGTAAGTTTAATTCCTGTAACTTCTATTACAGATTCAATGCCTGTAGAATATACCAGTGCAATTTTAATTCCTGTAACTTCTATTACAGATTCAATGCCTCTAGAATATACCAGTGTAAGTTTAATTCCTGTAACTTCTATTACAGATACAATACCTGCAGAATATACCAGTGTAAGTTTAATTCCTGTAACTTCTATTACAGATTAAATACCTGTAGAATATACCAGTGTAAGTTTAATTCCTGTAACTTCTATTACATTTTCAATGCCTGTAGAATATACCAGTGTAGATTTAATTCCTGTAACTTCTATAACAGATTCAATACCTGTTGAATATACCAGTATAAGTTTAATTCCTGTAACTTCTATTACAGATTCAATGCCTGTTGAATATACCAGCATAAGTTTAATTCCTGTAACTTCTATGACAGATTCAATACCTGTGGAATATACCAGTGTAAGTTTAATTCCTGTAACTTCTATTACAGATTCAATACCTGTAGAATATACCAGTGTAAGTTTAATTCCTGTAACTTATATTACATTTTCAATACCTGTAGAATATACCAGTGTAGAGTTAATTCCTGTAACTTCTATTACAGATTCAATGACTATAGAATATACCAGTGTAAGTTTAATTCCTGTAACTTCTATTACAGATTCAATGCCTGTAGAATATACCAGTGTAAGTTTAATTCCTGTAACTTCTATTACAGATTCAATGCCTGTAGAATATACCAGTATAAGTTTAATACCTGTTGCTTCTATTACAGATTCAATGCCTTTAGAATATACCAGTGTAAGTTTAATTTCTGTAACTTCTATTACAGATACAATGCCTGTAGAATATACCAGTGTAAGTTTAATTCCTGTAACTTCTATTACAGATTCAATGCCTGTAGAATATACCAGTGTAAGTTTAATACCTGTAACTTCTATTACAGATTCAATACCTGTGGAATATACGAGTGTAAGTTTAATACCTGTAACTTCTATTACAGATTCAATGCCTGTAGAATATACCAGTGTAAGTTTAATTCCTGTAACTTCTATTACAGATTCAATACCTGCAGAATATACCGGTGTAGATTTAATTCCTGTAACTTCATTTACAGATTCAATGCCTGTAGAATATACCAGTGTAAGTTTAATACCTGTAACTTCTATTACAGATTCAATGCCTGTAGAATATACCAGTGTAAGTTTAATTCCTGTAACTTCTATTACAGATTCAATACCTGCAGAATATACCAGTGTAGATTTAATTCCTGTAACTTCATTTACAGATTCAATGCCTGTAGAATATACCAGTGTAAGTTTAATACCTGTAACTTCTATTACAGATTCAATGCCTTTAGAATATACCAGTGTAAGTTTAATTCCTGTAACTTCTATTACAGATACAATACCTGTAGAATATACCAGTGTAAGTTTAATTCCTGTAAATTCTATTACAGATTCAATACCTGTAGAATATACCAGTGTAAGTTTAATTCCTGTAACTTCTATTACAGATTCAATGCCTATAGAATATACAGTATATTTTTAATTCCTGTAACTTCTATTACAGATACAAAAGGAGCAAGATGGTTTTCAAAAAGGTGAACCAGGGATTTCTCTGGGTCTATTGACATGGAGTCAGCCCAGAGGCGGATCAAGGAACATCAATTGGGGGAGTGTAAACTCTACCCACCCACACCCACTTCCAATCTGCCCCTGGGACCCATGGAATTAGGAAAATTAAATGCAATCAGACTGAACTAATTGACAAAATTACCATTTTTAGATTGGGAATGGTGCCCATATTCATCCCCAAAATTGACCTTGGAAAATCTATTTATATCATTCACTGATGAACAACATTTTCAATCAGCTTAATTAAGTTTTTAGGTATAGCTTTTGTTAATGAGAACTATATCTTTTATAAATCCAAAATAGTTTTAGATAACCTGTAATTAAGACCTTTAGATGACGTATTGATGTTGGCTACCCTAACGTGTCTGTATTGATCTTTACGTCCTAGCTCTAAAGGCTTTGTTAACCATTTAACTGACACAAAACTTTGATTTCTCCATACGTAGCCAAACTCAACATCATCTAATATAGATTTTACTTTTATCATTCATTTATTGTCATAGGAGTTATCACACACATATTTGTATAAGAGAGAATACATATGATAAGACATTTCTTCTTCATAACCAATAACTAATCAAGTCTAATAGTTTATCATGCGAGGTTTTATGCTAATACTTAAGGGGAACTGACCAAGTTTACCGTATACCATATATAGAGGGGTACATTTTTTGACATTCAGGTGTATAGATAGAGGGGTACATTTTTTGACATTCAGGTGTATATATAGAGGGGTACATTTTTTGACATTCAGGTGTATATATAGAGGGGCACATTTTTTGACATTCAGGTGTATACATAGAGGGGTACATTTTTTGACATTCAGTATGCTTCAAAGGAAAGAAAGATGAGTTTTTCAACTATATCTAATCTTACAAATCCACAAATTCCACAAGCATATGTTAAAATCGGTACAATGGTCTGATGGAACAGTTTTAGTTGACAATCAATAGACAAATGTAAATTTTGTATACGCTTTTTAAGTAAATACATACCTTTATTAGCTATGGATACTAGATTTTAAGTAAATACATACCTTTATTAGCTATGGATACTAGATTTTCAAGGCTAATGGAGAACGTTCTGTTCTTATGAAATATAAGGCCAAAGTATTTATATTCCTCTACAACATCAATATAGACATTTCTTATCTTAAAGTTGTATATTTGATCTTTTATTTGTTTTTAACATAATACAAATGACCATTCTCCAATCGATTCACTTGACGGTTATATGGTGATCGTCCACGTAGGAGTCGTTGTGGCTCAGTGCTTAACATGTTGGACTTGCGACCAAAATGATGCGGGTTCGAGCCCTATCGTCGGATCATCCAGAAAACTAGATTTTTAAGATTATTTATGACCTTTCCATTTTTGTGAAATATACGACATAAGTATTTATATTTATCTCCAACATCAATATAGGCATTTCTTATCTTTAATTTGTATTTTTAAACCAAATACAAATAACCACGCTCCAGTCCTAGCAGGAGCCGTTGTGGTTTAGTGGTTAACGTGCCGGACTCGCGACCAAAAGGATGCGGGTTCGAACTCTATCATTGGAGCAGCCCGGGTCGGCTACTATGATGAGTCCTTAGGCAATTCTCTTTACTCCAATTGCTTCTGCACCAAATAGCCGACTTGTGTTGGTGTGACGTAAAACACCAAACCAAACGACTCCCACGCTCAGATATGCACATACGGTGACTATATAGAAATTAGGATGATTCTGCGCTAAACGTTAGTAATATTTTGTACTTTAACATCCAATACACGTCCATACCTTTGCGCCAAAGCTCTCATATGTGGGCTGGGAAAGGTATTATTCTAAGAAACAAAAGTACCTATAACTGTAATAAAAGTGACCATTGCCTCAGAATGCATAAACAAAAGTAAAATGATCACAACACTACAATTCAGATCAAAATTATAAGTGAAACATAAATGCCGTCTGAAAAGATGTATTCATTCTTATGAAGATCCAAATCCTATACATGGAGACTAGTACATTCATTTTATTTTAATTAAAAGAAATAATAACAAATCCGTTATCATTCTCCTGATACTAACACGGATAATTGGACACCACTTGGATATCCCGTGCAAGTTTTATCATAGTCTCTAGTACATGTAGGATCTATACAAACACATATGGGTTGCTCATCTTGATCAAACTACAAAGCATGCATCAAAAGTTAATACCACAATTAAAATATGGACGGGATTACATAAAGGGCCGCAGATAAGTTTTTACCAGCCTGTGTTGAACACAAAGACCCACATCCGGCCATATACTATTCAATCCTCTGTCATTTCAGCCATATGCGAGAGCCGGGCTAGCTCAGTTGGTAGAGTGCAGGGCTCGAAATCAAAAGGTCGATGGTTTGATACCGCAGGTTCGTTCTGATGCCTCGGTGTGCCAATGCTGTGTTATAAAGAGCCGTTAAAACAAACAAATAAAAAATCATTGATATGTACCAGTTTACAACTTATGATGGGATTTACATCAAATTTCACAGACCATAAAGATCATCTATGGGTTGTGCAGCAACAGCCGTAAGCAAGGCTGCAATCAGCTACTCCTTGTCACTTCTAACTTTAGATCTCCAGAATTCCGCCAAATCAGTTTCCTAATCTATTCAGTCCGTGACAATATATGAAACAATTTGTAGATAAATCCACATAGCCTTGTCTTTGTTCTAAAAAGAAAAAGAGATGTTTATTCACAAAAACTATCGACCCATTTAATTTTGTGACTCAAAATTGGCCCACAAAAAGAAACGCATTTACGAATGAAATTCAGTTTCTGCTTGGCAAACTCAGTTTTACCTCTCCTGATCATGTCAAAAAAGATCTCAGACGGTGGAATAATATCTTTCTTTCTAAAACGCAATGTCAATAATGATAATACAAGTATGGTCTAATCACGATGATGTTTTTCCCTCTCATACCTGTTTTGAAAGGTTGTGGAGTATTTTGTCAAGGCATTTGTCTTCGTAGCCAATGTCCTGCATTTATTCTTTATCAAAGCTTGCATATGAGTGTTCGGCTAAAGTTATGGGACTCTCTTTTCAGGGGACAGATAATTCTTGTTTGCTTTTTTTTTACCACCAAGCGTCAGTGAGTTTAATTATCCCAGGTTCATGCAGATGGATATTCTTGCAACCTAGACTCAGGAAAAATATGCAATGTTTCAATGCGAAATAAGAGGAAGACACCTACATAGGTTAAATACTGATTGATCTTTATTGCAAGATGATTTGTTGCTGGTGGCATTTGTGATTTTTCCTCTTTTTCTTTTCTTTTCCATTTTTATCTATAATGATTGATTTGAAAGTTGTTTCTTCATTGTTATTTTTTTTTATTTATATGTCTTTTAAGCATAGTTCAGTATATACTTGTCAAAAGCTCGAATAATGTTGACATTCATCATAATTTTAAGAGACGTCTTTCCTGTGATGTTTTACACACATACAAACACATACACACACACACACACAATGATATTTTGGGAAACTAATTATGATGGAGAAGTAGCTATGTCGCATCAGCATACATAGGAGTCGCGTTTTGTGAAGTATAGCAGGTATAGTTCGATATCTATCTATCTATCTATCTATCTATATCTATATATATATATATATATATATATATATATATATATATATATATATATATATATATATATATTGTTTTCCTGTGACTTAAAGCTATCTTTGACGAAGCAAATTAATTGTTAATCTCTGAGGAGAGACACGAGTTACACACCTGTCATTAGGGTCAGGGGTCATTCAATATTTGCAAAACTTGTCTGTAAATTCAGGCGAAGGTTCGTTCCAAGTGCTACTAACAATAGCCACATTAAGCTTTCTTTCATTCTCTATTCATCACAAGCCGACTGTATGCTGATCTTGGCTAGTTCATAACTGGCTAAGCCAGGTATTGTTTGAAGTGTAAACAGCTGTTTGTAAGGCTAATGACACAAGCTGATAGAAGAAATTGTCAGTCCTCTTCTTCACTCTCTTATGTAAGGTACCAATTACTAGTGAAATTTTGTCCTGATGCACAAAAGAAACATCAGCGACTATTTTAATGGTCAGTGATGGTTTAATTTATAGGATGAATTAAAGTGTGCAGGATACAGTAAACCTGCGAGAAACATAATTTTGGGAGAAAACAGCATACACGTGTTTTGTGATTTTGTTGAAGAGTGCAGCTAAACTAAATCTGTTAAAAACAACAACAATAACACATCTAATAATACTAATTACAATCTAATGATGATGATGATGATGATGATGATGATGATGATGATGATAAATAGCCACATTCAGCTTATAATATAATAATATTAATAATAATAATAATAATACTATAAATAATAATAATAATAATAATAATAATAATAATAATAATAACGATAATAGCGATAATGGTATTCGGTTCACGGTATTTGTTCATAAGCCAAGTTTGAAAGGTGAGTCTGTATACAGATGACATCTATGTACAAATGTTAGTTTGGCCTTTCCCATATGGGGTTGCTATCGAGAGGTGTGACTGTAAATTTAGAACAGTTAAGCGTCTGTTTTTTCTCTAGGCATACTATTATTTTGAACCCGTTCTTCCACTGCTCAGAACTGTTTGAAGGGCAAGTTGATCACAGTGAACTATGTTCGAAGCCTTGGTCACTTTCTGTTTCACAGTTTAAGATATCAATTTAAAGCTGAATAATTCTGAATAACTCCATGAACAAGTATGTTACAGTGACACATTTTTCGTGCACGTGAAAAAAACCCAACCACAAAGCCCAAAACAAAAGAAGGGGCAAGTGTACAACATTTCAATAAATCCAGTACCCATAAATTCATATAAAAGACAATAAAATCAAATATGCCTATATTTCTTTCTTTGTAATTCTGAAAATCCTATAAACTTATATATTTAAAGTTTTTATCTGGCCTTAAATATTGAAATTTCCAAGATATAATTGGTCCTGCTGTAAAAAAACAATTTAGTTTTAATAAAAGCGTTCCATATAAAGAACTTACTATGTTTCCATATTATAGTGCGTTTATCTTAAAGAACACTGGCACTTATTATCAACAAATTCAACTTGTCATCATAAACTGGGGAAACGTCAGCTAAGTTTTCTTTATAGCGTCTCATGTAAAAATTTAAATTTCTCATATATTTGTTATTTATATTAAAAGTTTTTATCTGGCCTTAAATATTGAAATTTCCAAGATATAATTGGTCCTGCTGTAAAAAAACAATTTAGTTTTAATAAAAGCGTTCCATATAAAGAACTTACTATGTTTCCATATTATAGTGCGTTTATCTTAAAGAACACTGGCACTTATTATCAACAAATTCAACTTGTCATCATAAACTGGGGAAACGTCAGCTAAGTTTTCTTTATAGCGTCTCATGTAAAAATTTAAATTTCTCATATATTTGTTATTTATATTAAAACAAACAATATAGATTTGAAGTAAGAGGTAAAAATAAGACACATAATCTACCTTGTTTAATGTATATCTGAAAGGGAGTGGCCACCACCTGTGTACAATATAGCAAAAATGCAGACAAAAGATTTATGTTGTTATCAATATATTCATAACATTGATTATTTCATTTCACCAGACTTGAGTTGAGGATACACTCTTGGATCGACACGGGTCATGTGCCAAAACTGGCTCACTGTGAGCTACTTTCCAGAGTTATTTGAAACTGGTTAAAGTCATGTTAGTTCTCTCTTATACTATTGCACCCATTGACATCAAATTTACACTGCTAATGCATCTTGGGGTGTTACTTATGACAACTGGGTCGCTGTGACTACCTTTTGGATTTATTCTTTTAAAATTGATCTCGACCCTTTTATAGAAAGAGATGGGCATTATGTAATCCTGCCCATCAGTGCATGTGCGCTTTTGTGATCTCACGCAATTTCAACTCAATTCAAGTTCGAGTCGTCAATCTTTTGGATAGAACTGGTTGTGATCTATATATGTGCACAACGCTTTTATAATTTTAATACGGGCCCTGGAGGTGAGGCTTGTTTTGCATATATATGTATTTGAAATAGTTCCCAAATTACTATATCAAATTCTCTGATAATTGTTGTGTCTGAATAATGACCAAAGCATCAACAAATGTAGAATGGGTGGTTCGAATGAGATCCTTGATAGGACTTGTGAACTATCAAACATAATAACTATGCAAGCATGGTCATCTTAACCTTGTTGTCGAGGCTACCGATAAAGATACTGTGGTATCATCAATTTTCGTGGGGGACCAATTTTCGTGGTTTTCTTTGGTGCCCCGAACCACGAATTTAAATACCCAACGAAAAATTAGCCATGTATGATGATGGCGGCACCACCCCCCCCCCCCGCTTATTTTCTTACTGTGTGTCGTTCCTAGAGATTAAGGAACCTACTAGTATTTTATACATCAATGTCAATGCTGTAATTTGGAAATCAAATATTAGATTTTACTCGTCTTTGTTTTATTTCAAATCTTTGAAAAAAGAATTAGAAAGCATTTTATATTGTTTCAATACACACGTGTCGATAAGATGTTCAATAGGTATAATTTCCACTCACTGCCTTAATCGATATGCGAGATAGGTAAGGATAGAGAGAAACGAGAAAAACCATTAGGTATTCAAACACTAGTAATGTTGAAAACGAAAGAAAGAATAATAAAAAAAAATAGTATATGAAAATTAAATTAAATACTTGTTCAAATCGATCCTTCACTCGAGTACAAATGTTGTTAAACAATTTAAATCCTCCTGAAACCACATTTCATTTTATCCATGCATTTGTAATCCAAAAGAACAACAAGCAAGTAAAATACTAGAACTTTTGCTTGAAGCACTATTATTAATGAAACACTTCGTACATACACTAATTACAGCAGAGCATTAAAGCTCACACTTCACTGATTTTCGGACAAAGCCACTGTATCAACATCGTGTCAATCAAGTCTCAAAGTACACAATTTAAATCCTCCTGAAACCACATTTCATTTTATCCATGCATTTTTAATCCAAATAAACAACAAGCCTGTAAAATACTAGAACTATTGCTTGAAGCACTATTATTAATGAAACACTATGTATATACTCTAATTACAGCAGATTATTAAAGCTCACACTTCACTGATTTTCAGACAAAGCCACTGTATCAACATCGTGTCAATCAAGTCTCAATGTACACAA